>OY744475.1:16084080-16597313 GCA_963556175.1 Tipula confusa
CAGCAGCTTAATTAGGTTTTTTCCACTAAAATTGCTGTAACTGGTGTAGGCACACTTTGGACTATCTGTTCTAAAAGTCGATCGCTATTTTTTGTACTAGATGTCATCTTGTTTTTAGTGACTAAACATTTTTATTGGGTTCAGGAATCATTTTTATGGGACGGCCTATTAAAAAGTGTACCGGAGCTAGTATTTCAATCTCTTCTGTGTCATAGTATAACACCTTTAAAGGCCTAGCATTAAGGCAAGCTTCTATTTGGGACATTAGCATAGTAATTTCGAATACTGACGCTACCTTGCCTAAGACCATCATGTGAGTCTTTACTGATTTAACAACTGCATCCCGTATTCCATAAAAATGAGGTGCAGTATGGGGTTCCAAATGGGGTCCCCGGTTGTTTCATCTTTTTATAAAATAAGATATACGGTAGGTACCATCATAATTCGTTCCATTATCGGAGTAAATGCCTTTTACAGATTCATGTTACATGAATCTGTAAAATGCATTATAAAGACTGCTGTTGTTAAGCTGTTGCTACTTTCGTATGTATGGCCTCGGTAGCCATGCAGGTAGAGACAATCTCCAGGCTGGTAAATTTCCAATAAAGTGTGACTTCAATTGTTCGTCTGAGGATCATATTTTATTTTATCAGGATAATGGATAGCTTCGAGTTTAAGGCTATTTGAGAGTTGCTTAAATTGTCATGGAGCCATATTATGCCCTCATTATCAACAAAAGGATTTAATGCTAAGAGTTTCGTTTTCTTGTCAAAAGTTGTTCCTTTGAATGGCCTTCGGCCCTGCGGACCTGCTCAGACTTGTTAGCTTTGTGTTACCCTCTGTTTTTTGGTTGTTGGTGTAAAATCCTATGTTGTACCTCGCGTTACATATTTTGCATAAGTTTATTATTTTGCATAGGTTTGTTAATTTTAAGCCAATCGCATTTAATTTCTGTGCCCCGCTGATGATTTTTGGTAATATATTCTTGCAGAATCGCATTCATCTAATTTCGTCCAGTTTAGCTGTTGAATTAAGCCAATGCGGTGATATTTACTTTTATCTACAAAAATCGCCTCTATTTTTTCCAAATATTTCTGGTTATTCGGGCATCTTGAATATGGAAGTAATTTGGCCGCTCTTCAGAAAGTACTCAAGTCATTTGAGCCTTTGTATTTTTTTCTTGCATTATGTTCATTGCGTTCGATCGATTCCCATAATTGACTTTACTCTAAATGCCTATGCATAGCAAATTTTCACGTGCTAAAATTCTCCAAGACTTTTAACTTGTCGATAGAATTAAAAAAAATGTTGTTGTTTCCTTCATGTCTATTAATAAGTACAGTGAAACAAAAAAAAAATTCGTTGCATGACTTCACTAGTTCGGAACGAACGTTCCAGAAAAACAACACGCGTTCAATTTGGAAAATTGAAATTAAAAATCATCTTTGTTCAAACAAAACATATTCGGAGCATGCAGCGTCGATGATTTTCCGGATTTCGTGTTTTATTTTTAGTTAAATTGTTTAATTTTAGAAAAATAAAAAACAAACTGGTGGATCCAGTTTCACTCAGTCAACATCTTCATTTGGCAGGTACCAACTGTGATCTGGTGTACCTATTGGTAAATTCAATTATCTCAAGCTCTGAATATCTATTTTTTAAATATAGCAATTTTTAGAGCCATAACATAGAATGGCTGAATGTGCCTGAATCGATGAAGTATATCACAAAGTAAAGACCAATTTTCCAAAACTCTCAAACTCCTCGAATTTGTATGCAATAATTAGTTTCACAAAACTATTTATTGCATACAAATTCGAGTGGGCTATAATCACACATATATGAATGCGCCTAAATGTTGAAGTACATCACATTGCAATAGCCCAATTCTGATGATTGATACCTTTACCTAACTCTCCTCAAGGTCAAAACAAATATTGGTACAAAATATATTATGTGCATGTTTAAAATTACATTTTTGCCTTAACATTATAATGCATATATACATGGTTCCATAAAACACAAAATAATGGGCAGTTTGATGTAAGTGTATCGATTCTTTAATCAAAATAAAAAAAAATAATTTAAAAGTAAAGCCTTTTGTTCAGTAAAAAATTAACCTTAAAAAAGAGTCGATTCAACCACAAGTGCATTTCAATCGTTATCCAAAAAGCCGTAAGCTTTAACATATTAATTTAGAAAAAAATTTCAATTTATTCAATTTTTAAATTGTTTATAACAAAAATCCATTAGTAAAGTTAAAGCATACATATTTGATTTTAACATATGTCAGTATTCATTTTGCCAGAAGTTAATTTCATCATCGTCATTATATCATCAACATAAATAATCATAGCATAAACAAATTTTTGACATTTTATCATGATGTATATAGTATTAAAACCAAAAATTGAAATAATTTATTCATGATATATATATATATATATATATATATATATATATATATATATATATATATATATATATATATATATATATATGTGCACACATTCATACCCAGACACTCACTCATACAGTTCGTATAATAATATTGTATTAGGTTGGAAATTTTTTTTTATTTTATTTGATTGAAATTTCCTCGAGGTAAATTTTATGATTGCGCGGAATTTTTAAATTTTTTATTTGATTTTATAATTATGACACGTGTCGGGATATTTTTAATTAGAGCTATACTTCAACATTTTAAATATATATACATCTTTTTGTTTTGACGTGCTGTCACGCAGGGAGTATCACGCGTGTAATTTCACCTTAAAAATTTATGTATATATACGGTTCGGGAGAATGAAAAGTTGTTTCTTTTTTAATAATCAAAAGCTTCAACTATAACCTTCACTTCAACATATATTCAATTATTTGGCACAACAAAAAATAGCATTCGAAGAATATAAATTAACTTGTGGAAATGAATACAGTGTTTTTACATGCTACACACATAAAGCTATACAAAACATAGAAAAGCTGTTTGTTGTTTTTGTACAATAAATTTCTCTGTCGAACATAAACCATATAAATATACAAGCTTATATATATATATATATATATATATATATATATATATATATATATATATATATATATATATATATATATATATATACAGGGTGTATTTTATGTCCCAGTTCAATTTTGCATTTGCCACCACTTTAGTTTACTTGTCATTTCTTACTTTATTTTTGTCTTCGGACAATCAAAGCTTAGGAAATCGAGGAAAATCTGTTTCGCAAGTTTGGTCGGCACCATCATTAGGTTATATTTATTTCAGTTTGCTAGAGTTTAGTATGCTTGAGTTAATTCTGATTAGTTACAGTTTAAAGCTTGACGTTTAAACAGTTATCTCGTCTTATGTTACGTTTAAGTTTTGAACTTTTTCTTGAGAAGTTAAAACGCACTTATCGGCGATATAATTACAATGCAAACAGATCAATTAGGGTCACTGTTGCTTCAAGGGAGCTTAAATCAAGGGAGCTTTTTACAAAATTGTTTTGACAAAGATGTCTCTTATTGCATCTTTGTTAAAAATCAAAACGGTGTTATTACCGCTTCATACCTGACTTAAATATAGTTTAGTGTTCATCGTTTATCGTAGTTCAAGAAATGTGGTTTAATTGCAACGAACTACGCTACAGTCGACCTATTAACCAATATACTAGGTGCTTTCTTAAGGTTGGTTTGAGCTTTGAATTAGTATTAGATTCAAGTCAAAAGTATTCGCAACCTGCCAACTCTTATATCATGAGGTTGTAGTGGTCAAAATAGTATTTTTATAATACCAATAATTTCTATTTTAATCGCGTTTGCGTGGCTGTGAATGATGAAAAAAACAAGTGGGGTTGGTCTTTATGTGAGAAGAAAAAATAACAAAACCAAATAGATGACACGAACCGAGCTTTATCTAGACATCAGCTTTCATCATTGGTCATGCAATCGATTGTGAAGTATACCTATATTCTAAATGATAGTAAAATGTACGTCTAGTTTTGTTGTTAAAATACTAATTTCGAAGTGTTTCAATACAAAGTAAGAAATGACCTTTAAAAGACTGAGACCCTGAGCTTTAAAATGCGGGAATTATGCTATCTAAAATGAATCCAAAGTGAAACACTGAACAAAATTATTTCTATTTGAATATCTGACTTTTTGTTGACCGTCTCGTGATTCAAATTTTATCTTAAGTTTTGGACTCATTCACTCGTCTTTTCTATTAAATTATTGTTGGTAAGCTAACCATTTATATTAGACGGCTTCAGCTTGTATAATTTTATCAGATAGACTTATGCAAATTCGAGTGATGCTAGATTTATGGATACTTTAAATAAAAGTGGCCTAAAAATAGGACCTAGTGTACTGTAATATAAATAGACGATCCATTGCTGTAATAATGGTTGATTTGTTTAACCTTTCACGATTTTTCAAGTAACTTTAGAAGTTCTTTGGATCAAATTTAAGCATTTTACATTTTTATAATATAATTTTATGATTTATAAGATTGAACGCTTTAGTCAAATCTAAGAACAGGACATGGATATGTTTCTTGTCTCTAATAGATTTACTAATGAAAATTTAAGGTATGTTGCCAAATTTTTTGATTTGTGGGAGAAACCTGATAGGTATCGCTTTTTAACTGTCAACCATTTGGCAGTAAAATAATAAACTGAATTATTGGAAATAGAGTAAACAAGTGAATCTCAAAGTACTTTTTCTTAACTTTGCATTGGCCGAAAATAATAGTATAGTGAACATTTTCTTCTATATTCAGAAATCGGGAAATTAAAATTTTTGTACTTTAACCCGTCACTAGGCAGCAATCGAAACTTGCAAAGCAAAAGTCACAGAAGTGCATTAATTTCATAATCAAGCGTAGACTTTCATTACCGAAACATTACCGAAGTGCAAGTTAACACAATCGTGTCACTCTATTTCTGATACACTCTATTTCTGATAAAACGAGGAAGGGGAGAAATGGAGCTAAACTTATCAAAGACTACATTTGTCATGAATGTAGCTGTCACGAATGTTAAAGCAAATTGCGCCATTACAACAAATGGACCTGAAGCGATCCTGCAGCTAAGAAAAAATTAGTTTCTTCAAGTGTCCGAATGACTATGGTAATTCTTGGCCCAAACCAACTTATTTATATTTTAGTGAAAGGATTAATACATCAATCGCAGAGTCCTATAAAACTTAAGATAAAACGACAAATATTTGTTACCTTTATCTCCAATTTTTGAACAAAGCTTTTTTTACTTTTTCTAGTGATGAAAGTGGATTATTTATTGTAATGAAATTTACTAACTCAAGAAAATACAGCAAAAGAAAACTCCGATTAAATCAAAATTTTGTAAAAATGTTTATAAAATTTTGATTTAATCGGAGTTTTCTTTTGCTGTATTTTCTTACGTTAGTAAATTTCATTACAATTATTTGCATTTTTATGCTTGGATGGTTCGGTGAAATGTGGTGGAATGGCTTTTCTTTAACAATGACCATTCTTTTTTGCTAATTGTTAAACATTCAGGTCCCGCGACTACCAAGGATAGTTTTCCTCCAGTTGTATAGAACAGGGTTGCTATTGATAAGATAAGATGCCATTGTTAACTTGGAAGTACATTTAGGATTTAGGAGGTTCGATTGGCAATATATGCCTTGCATCTTTTCAAGAGAGCCGCAAGCTCTGCCAAAATTATTTTTAGAGTCCCACCAAACAAACATTTTTGGCTGATATTAGCCCAACCAAATGGGTCCAACAATTTAGCGGATTATGACAGAAACTTGCGTTAGGATATTAAACTGACATTGGTATATTCTGATATTCTGTTTTTGAACATGTCTACTTCAGGGTGCCAAAAAATGCCAAAGACTTTGATAGTTTCACCGTCGTTTGTGAATATGGGAATGCTACGACCATTCGCTTGAATTATTAATATAACCCATAAATTCAAATGAATTTGACAACCACTTTGTTAGGCTAAATAGCCCTGACACTATAGAATCGATGCACCTGCAGAGCTTGAGATACTTGATTCTGGTGATCAAGTTATCCAAGTAGAAATCCTCTGCAAATACCTAAGCTGCTATCGGAAATAGTTATAGATTGTATGCTCATCTCAGGAAATTGTTCATACAATGTTCCATAGATCACTGTCTTTAACCTAAAGTGCTCTATATCGGCTGTTTGGTCTCTGCAATGGTTCAATTATAATCGTCTGCACATTTTTGCAAGAGCTGTATAGTATATGTATAGTAGACTTACGTTGTGCAGGCGAAACCTCAAAATAATGTTACTTCGGTCGGTTTGTATAGTAGGACCCACAAGCAGCTTTTGATTAAGAGATGCCTTAGTTCGTTTTGAAAGACTCATTGTGATCAAATCTGATTTTAGGATGAAATTGTGGGGTTGGTACGAATGTTCTGCTGCCTTGATACTAAGTTGCTCCGGAACACTTTTAAACAAACATTTGATGGTCAAAAGCGAATTTTACACATTTAATTGCAAAAAGTTTATTTGAAAAATTTACTTTGTATCACCCTTTATATATAAATATATATATATATATATATATATATATATATATATATATATATATATATATATATATATATATATATATATATACAAATATAAAGTTATACATAGCACAGTTAAAAATAATAAATAAATTTACGATGACTATTTTCTCCATTTTCCATAAAAGTTTTCACTATATGTGTGTGTGTAAGTGTTGTATTTCCTAATAAATAAAAGAAAAAATCCATATTTATCTTAGATATACACACATATATTATGACGCCGAAAGGAAATGGAACAAAATGAAAACTAGAGTAGAAAATCATCTACGGTTTATTTGATTTTAAATGAATTTTTTTTGTTATTAAATTTTGTGCGGTTTGTTATCAAGATTTTATTTTTATATTTCGTGTAAAATATGAAAATATATATATATATATATATATATATATATATATATATATATATATATATATATATATATATATATATATATACATATATCATTTATTATATTACATTAGATGAAAGCCTTCAAAGAAGCTAGTTGTGTAGCTTTAGGCATTACAAAGAACGAAATAAATCCATTAGAGCAAATGTCAGTAAAAAGTTTGGAACATATATAGTTCTTAAGCGCTACGTATAGCTCTGCGCGACGAAGAACTCATAATTATATATGTAATAAAATGCTTAGTCATACGTGAAAACATAAAGTATAAAATGTTTCTGCTTCGAAAAAAAAACATTGAGAACATAAATTAAAATCGATTTTGTTTATTTTATTTTTCTCAAGTTGGTACATTGGAAACGAAATGAGTTTTATTTATGGTAATTTTGAATGACGTAGCAGGTATAGAAAATGATTTATCATTTTTATTTTCATGTGAACTCAATGTCAAACTACTCTAAGGCTGTATCACTTTATGTTTCTTTCAAGGAGGATATTTATAAAAATATACATGCATGTATACATGTATGCATGTATACATGTATATATATATATATATATATATATATATATATATATATATATATATATATATATATATATATATATATTTATTTATATATATATATATATATATATATATATATATATATATATATATATATATATATACATATATTATAGTTCTAATTATTTGGAGAAAAATTGATCCATTATACATAAGTATTTGATCAAGTCAACATTTTTTCAAATCATTACGATGTCATTTTTATGACCACGAGTGAATATTAAACATAACTGCACAGTTTTAAAGGGTATTTTAACCTTATGATGATCACCAAAATCAATTTAAATCCGTTACAGTTTTCTACCGAAAAAATAAAATAAAATTTCTCATTTTTAATTAAAGTGACAGTCAAAATAATTTTTCACAAGGATGAACACGCACAATTGCAATTATACATGAATTTTCTACTTGCATCTAACAAATTAATTGCAAAAGCATTTTATTTGGTTAGATTCGCTCTTTGGAAACACAGGGGAAGCAATTTGCTTAAATTATTGAAGTTTCAGCTGATTTATAATTGAATTTTAATAATTTATAAAACTATTAATAATTATTCCTCTCTTTTTCCGTCTTTCTGCCTTTACATCCCATATCTAGATTTTGTCGATCGCACAGTTGACCTCCATTTGTATAAGTTCAGTTTCGACTTCCTATGTCACGCAGATCTTATTCGATTCGCCAAGCCAGCAAAAGAGGAATTACATAATCTCGATCATCCTACTCCTAATGGTTATCAGCAACTTTTTTGGGCAGAGAGAATTCTGAATGCTTTGGAGGGCTTTGAGAAAATTTGTAATCACTAAATCATTATTTTATAACTGCCTGAAAGACGTTTTTCAATGTTAAAGTTAACCGGAGGTATTTAAAATTTTCCATGCAGCTATATAGTCGACTATAGTCATGGTCATCAGTTCCAAAATGCGCCCTGGAGGTGCTCCTAGATGTTATCAATAATTTAGTATTATATCGTATGTGTTGATTTGTAATTTGAGTCGCCAGGCATTTCAATTTAGCGGTATGACATTATCAACGATATAATTTGGTCTTTGGCCGAGCAAAACTATCTGCATAGGATTTGACTGACTAGAATTATTTAAAATTTAGTTCTGTGTTTATCAGTGCTTTCCTTATTTTTTAGGACTTTTTCTTTTAAGATACGGGTGGAAATCGATGAAAAGCTGTTGTATGCTGATGTTGTACTCTCAACATATCTCCAAAACCAGCCTGACCGTAAAGATTTAATCAGAGAGTAAACGGTTGGGTCAAAATTAGCACTGATGGTCTCCAATGATCAAGGGTTGAGGGATGAAGGCTTTACTGTGGTAATTTCCACCAATTCTCACAATGGTCTTTTTTATATATAGTGGACATATGAGCGCTGTTTTCTAATTTGAGGTGGCTTTTCTTGATCCCATTATACAAAAATTACATCGTAGAGCTGAGTTGCAAGGGTTGCTTCTCCGGTTTTAACGAATTCATGCGATATCCGGGGTTTTGTCATTCTTTATCTCGTAGTTATCTTTACCTTTTATACTATATGGTGTATATTCTCTACACCTAATGGCGCAATGGCTCTGATCGGGAGGAACGGTAGACGGGTACAATATGACAATTTAATGACCTACTAAGAGATAATACTGCGTTCAAACTCGGATCAGACATGCATGGGCCATTTTTCGTTTAAAAGAAGCCACATCTACGGTCTTTAAATTTGTTTGAGATAGTGAGGACGAAGTTGCACATGGATCTCTAAAGTGGGGTTAGCAGCAGTACATCTGCAGGTTAGAATAAAGAATAATCAACTATATCAGGTTTTCTACTAACCATAGTGCGAGCAATGAAATTTTTTAAATGATTATGTGGTTTTCAGAAAGATCATTTAAACCCAGGGAACTTCCTTTAATGATCCCAAGATGACCGATGAACTTGCAAAAATTTGCTAATGAATTGGAGCACCGACATGAAAAGCTATGATACAGTTAGATATCGGGGGATCTTGCAGCTTACTTGCGATAAGATTGTAAAAGTTTGTAATGCCGTCTCTTGTAAATTGGTAAGGTGATCCTAGTCTAATACTTGAAGAATTCGATAGCGAGTGTACTATTTAAAACGGATCCTACTTATGCTAATAGATGGATTTGCTGTTACATACCTAATTATTTCTTCGTCAGTATCCAAATTATTTGGTGGATATATCACCATCTTCTGCGGTGCTATTCATTGCGATTTCTTGATGCTTTTTACCATATCAAACACCGTAAGCAAAATCGATAACAATGTACTCCTCACCTGAGAATTGTGCCATCATAATATTAATTTTCTTAAATTATTTAGAATTTTTGATTCACGACACTGACACAACACTAGATAATTTCTCAAAACTAGTGAAAACATTTTTTTTTATTTGAACATTTAAACAAATGTTGATAATCATCGCCTACTGTTTTACTGATCAAAAAAAGAAAATGTTTCAATATTAACACTATTTCTCTTCATTCGATTGAGAATAAAATGGATTAGGGAATTGTAGAGAATATCAAGACAAATTAAAATTAAGTAAAAATAATTATAACTCTTTTTTTGAGAATAACTGAATTTTTGCTTAAAGCTCTTAAACGGCTGCAGATGCAAGATAATGATCTCGATCTTAAATATACAATTAGAAAGTTACAGTTCCCTATACCCATACAAACTTTTCCTCAGAATGAACCATTAAATTGGGTTTTTGTTTCAAGTACATGATTTATTAATCCGATTCGTGAAACAATAAACGTAAACTAAATGTTAAATACATAAAAACGGAAAAAATATGGTTCAGCATGTGAAAAATGTTACGGTGGTAATAGATGAGGGGAGTCTAAGTAACTACATATTAAATAATATATTTGTATGCTCTTGTTTATAAAATATTGAATATCATTTTTTTTCTTCGTTAAATTATTTATTTTCCAAAATATTGAAATCTTTGGCAAAAAGTCTCATATATTATCAATTTTATTTACTGTTGGATTTTGGTACGTTCATTCTTCCATCCGACATGCCAATACATAGCTATATGTACTCGTATAGCTACTTCATATAGGAAAAAATAAAATATTCAGATAAAAACAAAACACAAAAAAGGATACAAATTGAAAATTGGAAAAATATAATTTTAATGTTTAATATTACGTCAATATTTGGCTTTTTTTCATTTAACATACGAGCGCTTACAATTTATTATTGTTTTATGCGCGAAACATTTTCTTGTATCCACGAAGTTCATTATATTATATATACGCTTTCCCTTCGTTCGTTTAAATTATTGACTCCAATATGTTTCCAGTTCATACATACATTTATATAAATTTATTTGAATTTATTAATATATGTTTAGAGCTTTTCGAAACTTTATCCAATAAAAGTAAAGAGAAAAGTTTCGTATACCAAATTATTTACATTAAGATAAATCACTTAAATTATATTTCAAATATGTACCAATTTACCGTACAAAATACACATACACTCACAGTATATATCTCTACATAAACATCTTATATACGTCATAATAAGATAAATTAGAAAACTTTTTACATTTTCCAACTATATTTACCTTATACAATATATATGTATTAGGTTTCTTTAGATTAAGCCAATTCATATGATAGTTTCGAATATGTGTTTTGGTACAGGTCCAGATTGTGTATGAATACCATTTTCTTACAAACTATTACTATATACACAATGAGATAAGTTTTCTCGTTTAGTATTTGTTTTCAACAAAAAAATTTTCTTTTTCTTTAATATTTCGTTAATCGAGATTTACAGTTACGTTCTATAAAAATCCGTCACATTATATATTTATTTATGATTATGGCATAATATAATATGATGAAAGGAAAATGGTAATTCCCTATTATCTCAGATGACGCACCAAAAATATTTAAAATACATTTAATTTTTCCACTTTTCATTTCATCCCGCAGTTCATGCCAAAACCATTATTACTACCATCTTTAAACAAACAGAAGAAATTGCATTCTCATTTAATTTATGTCAAATTAATTTAAAATCTCTTTTAAATATAAAATGCCATTAGTGTGTCACCGTTCAATCTATATCTAGATATAAGAATGGCAGTAGTAACAACAACAAAAATATAAAAAAATGTCACTTGTTGTTTGTACTGTATGTTATCATTATCTTATCCAATTATTATCTCGGATTTTTTTAAGATACTAAAAGCATGTCAAATTAAGTATTTATACGCAGCGTTCCTTAGTGACTCCTCGATTCTGGATTCTGCCAATATTTAACAAGACATCCGCTGTCGTTTACGGGTACGGTTAAGGATTGTGGAACGATTGACTGAAACAATGATGTATTATGTGATCGCATACAATTCTAGAACCTTTTTTTCTATTGTACATATAGAAATGTTCACTTGCAAACATGGATACAGCCGCGAAAGTAATCTCAATATCAAATTGAGAAGCGAGAATAAGTTTATAATCGCATACGCATCACAAAGTGGCTGCCAAGTAAATTTGTAGATGGGAAAATCGTAAATGGTACAGTTCACGTAACTTCTTTTAAAGAGTCATCAGAATGCAGCAAACTGGCCGAATTATAGAATTATTCATAAAGTGCCAATATTTTCAACACTCCTGCTTAATTTGTAGTTCAACCCTTTGTAAACATGTGAACATGTTTTTCATCGATTGGACAATATTCATTTTTACGAAATGCACTATAGCATCGATGTGCGTTGAACGGTTGCTTAACTTTTTATCAATTACCATTTTAGTCACGCTTTGGTTGTACTACCGCAAGATTGTCGATTTTGAAATTCGAACGCAACAAGTAACCACGTTGTCCATGGTAAGTGTATAAACCAGTGTCAGTTTTAAGTCGTCTTTCCATAGTGAAATATTTACTGTAAGCATTTTTTTACTCTGAAACCAGAAGGAGAACAAATATCCTAAATTATATTAAAGTGACAAAGACAATCGGTTTTGTTTTTTTGTTCTAACAAAAAAACAAAATAGAGCACAAAAAACCAAACGATTGTCTTTGTCACTCTAATGTAATTTAAAATTTTTCTCCTTCTGGTTTCACAGTAAAAAATACAGACGTAAATGTTTAATTGTGGATAGATGATTTTATTCTGGATCATTTTTACTGTGATAGGAACGTCATATAATTTCTTATTTCAGACACGGTCTCGACTGTCTTAAACCAGAAATTCTTTTGTTTAATAAGCATACTTTGTCTTCGTCTTCATCTGCGCTTAATCCAGGTAAAGAATTCTGTGTGTTCGCTACCATCTTTAGGTCCACGATTGTGAATCATTCTTTACCGTCCTCAATTCACTATCTTAATTAGATAAGTCTTTTTTGTTGTGTAGGCTGTATTTCTCCGTATAATATCACATGCGAATTTAACATCTCGTTGAGAAGACTAAGGTGCCGGTATGGTGCATTTTATTTCTGTACGTATATATAGCACAATGTCTATATACCCTCTACTGCGATCTGTTCGAATATATTTAATTTTCGTTTTAAATTTATTTTAACCATATTTATTTTATTTTAACCAGGACCCCGGACGACCGACTTTCAGAGACTTTCGGAACTGATCTGCAAGATAATTTACCTTTGATACAATCAACACATTCAACCGTATGATTGCAATTCGATTCGCAGTCGACAGATTTTACGCCCATCTACGAGACCTTCTTTCTGAATATTTTTCATTGCACTGATGCTTCGGTGGCCTAATATACGATACCATAATCATGGATGCAAAATTATTGTTTATTCGCAACAAAACTGTCTTTTTTCTTCAGTGGCTTCACCGAAAATAAGGATCAGCAAATTTCTTGCATATACAAAACATTTTCAATTTTTATTTCATTTGTTTTCCCCTCTTTGTTCAAAAATTTTACAATCACGCTGCCCTTGATTTTACTTGTTGACCAATTGGATCGATACATTTTCGGTAACTAAAGATATGATATGTCACACCAGAATCGACAATCGTTCAAACAATTACCAACAATTGATTCAGATCATGTTACTCAATAAATCAGCTTTCGATCCACTTTCATTTTTCTGTGCTTTCCATTTTGCATATTTATCGCCGAAAATGATCTTTCTTATTACAGGAGAACAGTTGAATTCACATTCTTTTTGTTTTCTGTGAACCAATATAATTTGATCTCCAGATCCATACTTTGCTTCATCACGATCCGTTCTTCGTCTGTACAAAAAAATTCAAGTAATAGCCGATTTACATTCAATAAATTTTGAAGAAGAAGTTGATCTTGAAATCAATTTAGTAAAATTGAAATAAAAACAAAAACTTGCAACAACATTTCGTTTTTATTTGTGTGAGTAACCAAAATATAGTATATTAAACTAATTTTATACATGTATTGTCATTTTTTTTATATGTTTTGCTACAAAAAGATAAAACTTTTCCTCCGGTAAAAAACAAGATCATCTATATTTTATAACAGTTTTTGGGTTTGGATCTCGGGTTTCATCTTTTTATTTTTACAATAAGAAATTTTTTCTCGGTTTGGCTTGCATAATTTTTTAATCTAGTGTCTCGGTTTTCTTCAAGATGAAAAATTGGTTGAATGTAAATCGGTTATAAAAGTTGCACTCATGAAAAATTCTGGTTTAAGATATTCACCAAACAGGCTCTTTTAGCACTCTTCAGAGAAACGAAAAATAAACGTGTTTGAAACACTTATGTTCTTAATTCTTTAGTTAAATCAAAAAACTACAATACAACAAGGCCTACGTCCACTGCTAAGGCCACATACCTTGCAGATATTGAACCCTGAGGAATGAGTATGAGAAATGGCTTTTGACATTTGAAAGAAGAGTTGCTTTAACCACGAAATCAAGAATTTGATTAAAATTCTTAAGGTCATTCATGTAGAAAGGATGTTTCAAAAATCTATCTTAAACAGATCGTGCAGCAGATCTATCAAAGGAGAACCTACTTTTGGCAGCTTAGATATCGCTATTGGTGTCGATGGATCCTCAGGGTAAAGGACAACAAGATTTCTGCTGTTTCTATAAAACCGTACAAAAAGCATGCTCAGGTTTAAATCCGCGATTAAGTCGAGTTGTTGATTCGGTCAAGGCCTAATTTTCATAAAAGAATTTTCTTGAGTTTTAAAGTTAGTTATGGTTTCTATAATATGCTTACATTCCTGAATCAATATTCATTTTTGGCCAAACGAATTTTGATGCAACCAACTTGCGTGAGGCACTAGTACCACATAATGAGTCAAATTGAGTGTAAGTTCTTAACGGACTATTTATGGCCGTTTTACGTTTGTAGGTATTTTGCACCACATTTTCACACTTGTTTTAGCGGTAAACTGTTCTAATTTAAATTAAGACTGCTCTTGATTAGCAATCAGACCACGAAGTTCTACATTTTCTTCTTGTAGCTTTATCACTCAATAATAAGACCAGAAAGCACATTTGAAAAACATTCCAACATTGTAGGTCTGTATATAGTGAGTCAGCAAGTAGGTTGTCTCAGCGCGATATATGACGAATATCCGTCGAAAATTGTACAATAAATCGCAAATTGTAGAGTTGGCCTACGGGCTTCTTTCTTTTTTTGATGCAACTATGGAAATGAGTGACTCGTGATCTGTATAAATAAAGAACCCTCACTCTTCTACCATAGATTTAAATCATTTTACTATTTATAGATAAATTGCTAGGAGCTCTTGGTCAAACGAAAAACAACAAGTTTCAGCTGGTTCAAGTTTCTTTGAAAAATGAAACTTATCGGCTTCCAAGTTTTCTCAATAGCACAGATGCAGAACTGCCTCGTCCAAAATTTCTAAATTGTCTGTTTAAATGTTTAAAATTCCATTTTAAATCGGATGATCAAAAAGTGTAGGTGCTAAGTTAATGTCTATTATACTATTATAGAAAAAAATACTCCTCTAGCGGAGGAACAAAGAGATATCTGGTGATTGCGTTGAGATATCTGGTAATACCTCAATCTTATATTTACCTCTCAACACGTAGACAGAGAAACATGTAACTTGCGTCAACTAATGAAACCTCTATATAGGTCACTTTGTTAGTTTTAAGATCCATTTCGACTTGGATAACACTAAAACATTTAACTAATAACACCGAGTTTTTGTAAGAAAAATATCCATTGTCCCATTACAACCAAAAGACATTTGTCTGGATTTCAATAACTGGAAAAGTATTTTTTTTTGTGACTGTAGTTCTTAGTCAAGATTCTTAATCAAAAAAACTAACAAAGTCACACTATTTTTGTGACTTTGTTAGTTTTTTTGATTAAGTGTTTCTTTTTTTCACGTATATAGAAAATGTGAGTACCCTATTGTTGAAAAACAATTTTCATGTTTAAGGTTAAGGTACTAGTTAGAACGTAGTGTTACCTGAGATTGCATAATACGTCAATATCTATATAGTTTAAATTTCTATGTGTATTTTTCTCATATCTCTCGATGTTAATTTAACCAATTTTCGTTTTGAATAGAAGTTTGATCATTTTCTACTGAAAGCCTACGAGTATTAAAGTAGTCAATGTAATAAAATGCAAATCGAAATATTTCCACTCAACTTGATAAAATTCAAATTTCTTCCAACAAAAAAAAAAAAAAAAAAAAAAAAAAATTAAAAAAAAAAACCATAAATAAATCAATAATCTTTTTGTGTATACATATTTTTACTCCTATTTACTCTTTCCTCCATGCCTATATCACTCAAAATATGTATTCGTCCTGATTCAAATGAATATAAATCTCTTATAAATCTATCCCTCATCCTAAAATATTTATGTATATTGGAAGATAAAAATAAAATTTGATTGTTGCACATGATTAATCATTCAAATGGTTCTCCAAAAGTCAAAAATATATTATTTATGCTCCTGTATATCAATGCAACAGCAGCAATATACAACATATCTCTCGTATATGTGCGTACATGAGAATGGATTTGAAAACAATTTATGTACAGTCGAAATAGTGCTTGGACGAATATTATGGTTGGAAAAGGATTGGGCGTTATGAAATAATGTTGATATCAATGTTTCCTTTAAACAAATTTATGTTTAATTATTTTTACAGGGGTTACCAAATAGGGATACTAAATTTTGTCATTTGTCATCAATGGTGTTGCATACAGTTGACCGAGTTAATCGAATAACTAATATCATAGAAAAATAGCTCGAAGACTTTGTTTGACCAAATTGCGTAATTTGACACGAGGTTTTGACTGTATTTGCCATAGCCTACACAATAAAATGTAAACAAAAATTTTAGAAGTTTTTTTCAGACATCTGCTATCTTACAAAACAACAATTACAAATTTATTAATGTCGATTAGACCCTTAAGATTTGTAATTATAATACTTATCTTATATCTTGAATTATTGTATAAACAAACTATTATTATGTAAACAAATGACAGATGTATATTAAACAAAATCAAAGCAATAAAACTAACAAAATATTATATTGTACTTGAGTTTAGTCAAAATAATTTTTTATCTTGAAAAAAACCGAGACACTAGATTAAAAAATTATGCAAGCCAAACCGAGAAAACATTTCTTCTTGTAAAAATAAAAAGATGAAACCCGAGATCCAAACCCAAAAACTGTTATAAAAATATGATCTAAATTTTTTTAAGATGAAAAGTTTTATCTTTTTGTAGCAAAACATATAAAAAGATACATGTATAAAATTAGTTAATTTTTTTAGTGTTTTGGGTACTCACACGAATAAAAACCAAATTTAATTGTAATTTTTGTTTTTGTTTCAATTTTAATAATAGCCGATTTACATTCAACAAATTTTGAAGAAGAAGTTGATCTTGAAATCAATTTAGTAAAATTGCAATAAAAACGAAAATTGCAATAACATTTCGTTTTTATTGGTGTGAGTAACCAAAACATAGTATATTAAAATAATTTCATACATGAATTGTTTATATCTTTTTATATGTTTTACTACAAAAAGATAAAACTATTCATCTTGTAAAATACAAGATTATCTTTTTTATAACAGTTTCTGGGTGTGGATCTCGGGTTTCGTCTTTTTATTTTTACAAGAAGAAATTTTTTCTCGGTTTGGCTTGCTTAATTTTTCAATCTAGTGTCTCGGTTTTTTTCAAGACGAAAAATTTGTTGAATGTAAATCGGCTATTAATTGATTTCAAGATCAACTGCTTCTTGTGTCGTGAATTACCACGCAGAACGTGCAATTTATTAGCGACGTACCATAAACTCGCAAAGTATAAAACCAGCGCTTTTAAGTGACGCTGTCAATTTGGTGTGTAAAAAAGTTTTACTATTTTTGGATAAACGTATACATTTATCAAGCAGCTGTTTGTTTAGTGTAAGTACCGAGGCAAGTTAAAGGGACACGAATTAAAACTTAACACTGTCTGCGTTTATTATTCAATCACGTGGTCGCGTTTTGGCATCATTACCATTTACACGAAAATTTGTGAGTTCCAAGATTATGAACCATTGAATTTAAACAAGAAGAATTCGAAGAGACATTTTTTGATGATAAGTCAAAGTTGCTAGATCTAAGAAAGGATAGGCAAACGTCAGTCACTGTACACTCTAGTACTAATTCATTTAATCAGCTTTTAGACCGGCAACGTGTATTCTTAGAAGAGCTTCCCACTGATTTAGACATTTCTAAATCTAAAGCACTTGGTGGAAATATTATTTAGACCACCAGCCACGGAACCTCGATGGTAGGTACGTCGCACGACTTCGAATCAAAATGTATTCCGGAAGATTACGTCATCCAAAATTGGTATCAATTAAACGACTAACTGCAATGGAGCGTAAATTTGTGAAAAATCCATAAGCATTTCAGTAACTTTATGGATGACTATTTTAAATTGGGGTACATGAAAGAGATAAGCCCACACGATGAGCAAAATGATCATATAGAGAGGTTTTGCCTACCACATCATGCTGTTTTTAAAAATGATAGCACAACCACACAAAATTGCAGGTTGTCTTCGATAGGTCATGTAAATCGGCATATGGAATTACACTTAATGACAAACTACTAGTTGATCCTAATTTTCAGATAGATTTCAGCTATATTTTGATGATGTTTAGAACTCAAGTAACTGCATTTTAATCCGACGTGGAAATAACATACCGGCAATCGTTCGGACTAAGACTATAAAAGGATAATTTGGAGAAAGACTGCCTTGGCCCCAATGAAAACTTGTCGATTAAACACGGTTATATATGGCACGTCATGTACTTTATTTTTAGCTATCTGCACATTGCACCAAATGAGTGCAATATAAGTCACTTATATTGCTGAGGAGTATAAGTCAAAATTCCTGATTGGTTCAAAGATAGCAAAATGTGACCTCTGCGTGGACGACTGCTTATCAGTATCGGATTCAACGAATGAAGCAAAAACGGTCATGCAAGAAGTTTCGGAAATGCTATTAAATGAGGGATTTAATTTCCGTACGTGGAAGTCAAATTCAAAAGAATTGATGAGCATAATTCCAGCGGAAATTAGAGATGAAAAAGATCTAGATATCAGTGATCAATCTAAAACCGTTAAAACCTTAGGTCTGCAGTGGTAACATCGCATAAAGAGGTGTGACACCCCAGCAACTGCTGAATACAATGGTGGAATGAACAAGGAGTAAATGGCCAATTTTAAAAATTTCACTCATTGAATCACAGCAAACCTACATGTTTTGCTAAACCTTTAAAGGCTTACTGAAAAAGGTTTACATAAACCCCGTTTACAAAGGGTTTGTGTGGTATGGGCTCGATCAGAAGAGTTTCGAGCCGAGATCTACTTCCTCATAGAAATCATAAAAATTAGTCCATTTTTACTCACCGACTTGGACTATGCTGGACTGCTGTATTTAAAATCAAGGACCGGTCTAGGTCGTACTCCTATTATTAAAGGATATATTTGCCAATAAGTTGTATGTTTTGTCACGAAGGCTGTTTATATCAAACTGATTCATGACATGACGTCTGAAGCATTTGTCGTAGTCTTGCGGTGATTCATACCCAGGAGAGGAATCCTTATTGAAATTATATCGGATAATGGCACAAATTGTATTGGAGCTGCAAGACAATTAGGAGAATTATACTCACTTTATCAATACATTTACGAAAACTTAAAAATTTCCAATTTTATGTTACAGAACGAAATACAATTTACATTTCATGCGGCCAATGGTCCACAATTAAAAAGAATGCAATTAAGAGAATCATTTATAAAGTCTTACAGTAACGGAAGCAAATTTTGGACCATATTCATAATTTACAGTTCTGATTTTCCAGTATGTATTTCTATTTATTTTTAAAGATTACGAAAAATTTAATTAAAGGATTTAGTTGGCACTAAATCGTTAAGTCAAGTGTTTAACAGTTGAATGTAGTTTTTTTAAATAGTTTTGTTTCACTAAGAAATTTATATTTTATACCTTAAAACAAAAAAGGCTCGGTACAAGCCATAAAACAATTATTAATAAACACTCACCTGACACTCGTACATTCCATGATCACGCCTTTGTACAAATTTAATTTGCAGCGTCCACATATTAGAACCCGGCGTATGCAGTATTGCAAATCGTTCGTCACTTGTATATAAATGTGCACCAGACGATAATATGTGCCAGTCTCTTCGTCGAATCCATGATATTTGATTCTGCAAAAAAAAAAAATAAAAAATGTTAAAATCAGCTACAACTACTTGAACAATAAACCGAAACGAAAACATAAATTGAAACATTCACATGAAACCCATATATTTGCTTATAGTTGTATTATTACGAGTATGTAAACTAAACTTAACAAAAAGCTCGAATATTTTTTTGATTATGATTTTATTTATTTTAACCAAAAAAATTTTTAACATTTTTTTTGTGCTTCGTAATAATTCAATTATTTCTGAGCAACGAAATGGAACAAAATTGGATAAATAGTTTTTATTTTTGGTTTGATTACTAATATATATCCTACACTACTATAACTACTGTGTATAAATGTATATATATATATATATATATATATATATATATATATATATATATATATATATATATATATATATATATATATATATATATATATATATATATATATTAATATAAAATATCTACAGGGGTATTCAATTCGTTTATTAAAAACGGTTAGAGGCAATATAAAATTGGCGCAACAGTTTTGAAAAAATACTTAAACTGGACTATTCTCCAACTGACCAAAACTCTTGTACGAAACTATGTAAAACCAATAAAGTATAAGATGAATTCATCAATCAGTATAAATAAGCAGCTTACTTTGATGCAAGTGATGGATGCACATATAAAAATGTTCAAAATGCAGTAAATAATCTTAAATTAAAAGATTAAATTCTATATCTGATACAACTAAGGAGAAACTCTGTTGTAACGAGTTAAAAGTCAAAGTGCAACTTTTTTTATCCTTAAATTATCTTTAATTAGCACCAGATTTTTACTCAGCCATTTTTTATTCAGGTAGCCAAAAAATCACATATATTTTTCAGGTACATTTCAAAAATTTCACGGAATACTATATTTCTTATAAACTGCTTTCCCTCAAATATGGAAACTGTCCTTTTTGTTGTTGATAATTAAAGTGTCCATTGTGTTTTGTCACACATAGGCTGGCATCACTGGACTTTGCCGTCATCTTAGGATGAATATCAATTGTGTCTGACGGAGCCAAATTGAGTCGTGGGATAATAACTATTTCATCTTGATTACATTTGTTAATTATCTTTACCCTGGTCATCTGCTAGTCCATAGTTTGGAATCTTAGTTATTTCATCCGTGATAAGGGCTATTCCGGTTCTAGCAGGATGCACGTTCTGACCTCTGCCGCGAATAAATACCATCAAAGTACAATAAAGCTCCGTCTTTTTGGAACCACCTGGATCATTAAAAAAAAAGTATCTTTGGCCTATTGTGTCGTTTATCAACAGCGTTGATGATTTTGCAGAATGAATCCTACTGTGTCTAAGTCAAGCCTTTGATTCATTTGAATTCAATTCGATCGCGAGACAATACGTGATAGTATAAGTTTGCGTTGATGTCATCTTGTTGTAGAACAATACTTTTGGCTGTTACTTTTAGTTTTGTCTATAATCAAGACACAAATGTTGTTTTCAACAAATCAAGTGAAGTTGTCTGCTGTAAAACGCATCAGAGAAGGTAAATACAATCTGAATTTGAGATGACTCTTTGAGATGCTGCATCTTTAAGAAAAAGCTCAATTGCAGTTCTAATTGTTTTAAAAGCGTGTGGCTTCAGTACCATGTAGCAAAAGTACTGGAAGCACAAACTGTTACTTCTTTTACTGCTTCATTTTATTTCGACTTTTTTTTTTTATTTCTGTTGAGCTCAAACAATGATTCCAATTTTCTTAATTTTATTTAAGCTACCAGCAAAGCTTCTTTCTCAAGTTCTGATCCAAACATGATTCACTGTTAATTTTGAAGATGAACGGAAAGTTTTTGAACTGTTTCTAAGCGTGTATTGTCATTCTCAGCAAACACCACATTATTGCATGATCACTATGGGATATCAACAATCGATAATGCTCTGAATTATGTTGTGAAGAAATTCTTGCTGACTATCAGCTATAATAATATTTGCGTAACAATGCACAGACCTCTACATTGATGCGCGCATCATACTTAATATCTATAGGTATGAGCTCCTTTTTATTTGGTGCTCACCTCAAAGAATTCCTTTTATGCAATTTGTTAAGTGTTTAATAAACTGAACTTTATTAACCATGTTGCTGGCCTTGGCCAATGGTATAGTGATTTTATCTTCCCACTAAAATTATTAATTGCTTACAATAATTGTATGATTTTTTATTACTTTCTCGAATATTCTTAAATACTAACTCTAAATGTAAACTGTTGATAAAGTTTAAGAAGCTACGTCCATCACGCGAGGCGACGAGGTAAATCACAACAATTAAAAGGCATATTACATTTCTTTTGACCGGCTTTAAAAATTGAGGTAATTTTCTCAAAAAGTGTATTACCCACGCTTTCTCGAGATTTACAGGCAGATGACTTTGACAACTCGTTATCACTGATAGAGGTAACAACTTTATTGGAGTCATATCTGAGTTTTACGCAATGTAAAGTGTTCCATTCTGAGGTTAATATAACTTAAAATTGCCAACACTTTTTCAAGGACACCCGATTTAACCAGAGAAACGTTTGCAAGTTGTTCAGATTTACCTTAAAAATAATGGTACTGCCCATATAAAGTTTTTTTTTATTTGGTTGAATGGCTGTATGTTAATAAGCAGAAATGTCACATTTGGAATGTAGAGCCATTGTTCAAAACCCATCAAATGTGTCCAATCATGTGATCAAAAACGATGCTGGTGAAAACGTTACAGTTCATATTAACCGTTTCAGTTACATGTTGTCCCAAAAAGATGGGATCACATGCCATACAGTGTACAATTAATACAGTTAATTTACAAAAAAAAAAAAACATTTGATGAACGATTAATATCGCAAGAAATTAAACTGTTATCTAGCCACCACGTTCTTGTGATTTGACACCGCTTAACTATTTTATTTAGGGATAAGTGAATTCATTTCTCTGTGTCGTGGATGATATTGTTGGTTGAAATAAAATAAACACTTTTAGTCGCTTATTATTTTAAATTTTTATTTAACTAAATTTACTTATCATTAACATGATTCACCAGTAAATTTTCAAAGTAAAAAGGACCCGAAATTGCAGCATGCAATTTCTTTTATACTACTGTTTTTAAGGGGACTGTACTTTTGCTTAATTTTAATTTGTTAGAATAATAGCTATATATATTTAGGATATTATATAGTTCTTGTGGGAGCATTGGTGGTATTTTATATGTTTATACGACATCTCCCCCCAAAAGAAAAGAAAAATCGTGATTTTTCTTTGGATATTTTTATATCAGATAAAATATCACCAAGGCTTGAACAATCTGAAATCTTAAAACTAATTAACAATTATAGAATATGGTTTAATTCATTATACTATATAATCATTAAGATTAATAAATTCATTTTATTTGTTACATTCAAAATTATTTAATAATGTATAAAATTTATATTTATATAAAGTAAATAAAGTAATTAAAGTAAATAAAGTAATAAGAAGTAGTAATGTTCAATAAATTATAAGTTTCATTTCCAATGCTTAATTTTTCTTTTGATTGAATGCCTTTAGGCGATTATTATGAACGGTCTTGAATTTTCTTCCAATAATTATTGAAGTATTCTGCTTTGATATTATCTTATTGACCTTGTAAGGACCTAACCAAAGTGGTGATAGTTTATTTGGCCTAGCATCATTTTTCAATAGCACATATTCACCAGTGTTAAATTCTATTGATTGCGAATTTTTATCATAACGTTCCTTTGATCGAAATTTTGAATTCAATATATTTTCTCGCGCAAATTGGAATGACTTTTGCATACGATATCTTAGATCAGTCACATAATCGTCATAATTATTAACAATATCTGGTTCAGCTTGCAACGAATGCGGAATTACTGGTTTGTTACCAAAAACTAATTCATAAGGCATGTAAGAAGTACTAGAATGCGGGGTACTATTGTAAGAGAACATGGCATATTGAAGCCATGAATCCCAACTTAAAGGATCTGAACCACAAAAGTTTCGCAGATATTCAGACAGAGTTCTGTGGGATCTTTCGACAGCTCCATTAGACTGCGGATGATATGCTGTTGTCTGAAATTTCGTTATCTTTAGCAACTTACAAGTTTCTGTAAATAATTCACCAACGAAGTTTGAGCCTTGATCGGTTAGTAGTGTTAGTGGACAGCCAAAAACACAAATAAAATCTTTAACAAAGGCTTTAGCGATAGTTTCTGCTTCTTGATTGGGAATTGGACAAGCGATTGAGTATTTGGTAAGATCATCCTGAATAGTAAGAATGTATTTATTATTTTGGTAAGTACTAATAAGTGGCCCAACAATATCGAGAAAAATTCGTTCGAATGGTCTCCTTGATGATGACGTAATTTTCATAGGTAATTTGGTCATTGGCCCATGTTTGTTCTTCTGGCAATGCTCGCATGATTTGATATATTTTGTGATCTGAGATATCATTTTCGGGAAATAAAAGTATGACTTGATTCGCTTATAAGTGCGCATGATACCTTGATGACCACCTACTGGGGTTACGTGAAATTCTTCAATTGCCCTTAATATGTCATTTTCATTTTTCAACTCAATTATTTGAGTTGGTTCGACTGCATTCTGAGGTTTAAGTTGGTCTGGAAAATCAATAGAATTAGGGATATTAGTTGAAAGATTGTTAGAAGTATCCTTAATAGACGGATCAGAAATTGATGGTGATGGCACGTATAGACATGGTTTTTGTAAAATAGATTCAGTTGTTTGGAGCTGATTTGGTTGATTGTCATTTAACTGGAACTCTTTATTGAATTGAGACATGGTTTCTAATAGTTCATTGGGTTTTAATTGAGGATTTCTAGATTGAGA
The DNA here is from genome assembly GCA_963556175.1 of Tipula confusa. Lineage (NCBI taxonomy): Eukaryota > Metazoa > Arthropoda > Insecta > Diptera > Tipulidae > Tipula > Tipula confusa. Next base: position 16,109,200 of record OY744475.1, read on the forward strand.
CCTTGTTATTGCTTTACATTCAGTAGGTTCAGAATTAGGAAGAATGATACGACTTAATGCATCTGCATTTTGGTTAGAAACTCCAGATTTGTGTATTATGTCGTAATTATATTCATCTAATTTAATTCTCCATCTCATGAGTCTTGATGTCGGATTACTGATTGAACAAAGCCATAAGAGGGGTTTATGATCAGTTACAACTTGGAATTTAGTGCCATACAGATAAGGACGAAAATGATTAACTGCCCAAACAATTGCAAGAAGTTCTTTTTCTATTGTTGGGTAGTTTTTTTCAGCCTTATTTAAAACTCTACTAGCAAAAGCTATAAGTAGATCAGAAGTGTTATGGTTTTGAGACCATAACACTTCTGATTTGAACACTGCGCCAATGGCAATATCGCTGGCATCACATGTCAATATAAATTGCTTATTAAAATCCGGGAACTGAAGAACAGGAGGAGAAGTTATACGCTTTTTTAATATTTCAAAAGCTTCATTACAAATCAGCGACCAATTGAAGTTGACATTTTTCTTCAATAAACTTGTTAGTGGTTGTGCAATCTTTGAAAAATTCTCGATAAACTTCCTGTAGTATCCTACAAGACCTATGAAAGATTTTATCTCCTTTGCATTTGTAGGTGGAGGATAGTTTAGAATCGAGTCTATTTTTCTAGGGTCAGGTTTTATACCACTTTCAGTAATAATATGCCCAAGATATATTATTTCTTTTCTTAGGAACATGCATTTCTTCGGATTTAATTTTAAATTATGAGTTCTAAGACGGTCAAAAATTTGTTTTAGCTTATGGTTATGGTCTTCTAAACTGCTTCCGTAGACTACGATATCGTCAATGTACACAAAACATTTTACACCGTTTATGCCACTGAGTACTGAGTTCATGAGGTGTTGGAATGTGGCAGGAGCGCCCTTCAATCCAAAAGGCATTCTCAAAAACTGATAATGGCCTAATGAAGTGCTAAATGCTGTTTTTGGTTTATCGGATTCGTCAACCTTAACTTGATGATAACCATTTGAAAGATCTAGTGTACTAAAATATTTAGAATTTCCGAGCTGATCCAAGATTTCAGTTATGTTTGGAAGGGGAAAAACTTTATCGATTGTGACTTAATTTAACTTTCTGAAGTCAACAACCACTCGCCATTTTCGTTGTTGATCTTCAGATTTTTTCGGAACAATTAAAAGAGGTGAGTTCCAAGGACTCTCACTTGGCTCAATAATATTGTTTGTTAACATGTCATTAACTTGTCGGTTAATTTCAGCTTTAGCTGCTTCTGGCATTCTATATGGTCTTCGATAAATGGGTGTTCTATCAGGCAAAATTGGAATACTATGAAATGTTGTATCGGTAGTGGACAATTTATCGCCAGGTAAATAGAATATGTCGTTATAAGTTCGACAAAGGGTTAAGATCGATGATTTTTCTTCTAAGTTTAAACTATTCAAATTAATTTCGTTTTCCAATAATTCCAGCCTGTTTTCAAGATTATTTTGATATGAATAAATATTAAAAATATTGTAATAAGATAAACTTTCAAATGTTAATTCATCACTAGTTATATGAGCTGTATATTCATTGTTATTGATGATACAGAGACTAATTGAATTATTAAAAGGTTTCACTAAGGTATTACCGATAAATACGCCAGGTTGTAATTGATTTTAATGACATAAATATTCTTCAGAATTCAGTAACGACGGGTTATATAATTTAAATATTTTTTCTGAACGACCAGGAATAGAAATTCGTTGAAGTTGTGGATTGGATAATGACTTAAATTTTAGTGAAATTAGTTTATTATGAAAAGGAATTTTCAAAGTGTGTGTGTCATAATTCAGAGTACATTTATATTTAAGGAAGAAACCCTTGCAAAGAATCCCATCGCATGGAATAGGGAAATTATCCCGTACTATATGAAATGTATGGTTGATGTTCAAATTGTTGTCAAATAATATATTTCCGTTGCAAACGGCAAGTGTTTGGATAGTCTCAGTAGTAATGCCTCGAACTTGACATTTCAAATCGGGATCACAGAAGGTTTCTCCAGTAATAGATCCTTTCTTAATGATGCTGATATCAGCACCTGTGTCTAATAAGAAATTTATAGGTTGTTTTAATATATCCAAACTTAGGTAAACATATTTCTTGTCATTATTATCCTGAGATAAAAATATTGTATTATAAGTCAATGAGTTACTCATAGTGTTAGAGTAGCTAAAATTCAATTGGTTAGCAGTTGAAATCTCACGATTCTTAGAGGAATTACAATCCGGGTTGTTTACTGCCTTAGAATTTATTGACTCAACGATTGAACACTTTAGATCAGATCTTGGACTCGTGCAACTGTGTTCAGTTTTTGCTCGAGATCCAATGAGTTTTTTGCCTGAGAGGTTGTATTGGTTTGATTACCACTGTTGTAGTACTTACTTTTTCGACACTGAGATATATGGTGACCTTTAGTTTTACAGTATGCGCATATTGAGGTAAACATTTTAATTTGTGGTTGCTGAAATTGCGAACGAATTTGGTTATTCCTTGAATAACAGCTAGAGGAGATATGTCCTGATTTTTTACAAATGTGACAGATTGGATTAGGTCTAGTGACATTAGGAAACAACTGAGAAGTTCTAGATTTCATGATAGTCTCTTCTTCACACGCTTGCATTATCGCTTCTCTTAAGGTTTTAAACCGACTAGCCTTTACTACTAATTTGATGTTACTGTTATAAAGACCTTCAAGAAACGATGATAATGCAATTTTACTATTTAATGACTTAATAATTTCAGCAGAGTCTTTACCTTGACTACTTATACATGCGTCAGTAAAATCAGATAATAGTTTTTCAACTCTAGTGGCATAGGTACGAACATCTTCAAATCTTTGTTGTTTAATTGTTACTAGTTCTGTTTGGAGTTGTTCAATCGATCGATGGTCACTGAATTGTAATTTGCATTCGGCGGATAAATCTTCCCATGTTTCAAAATTATTATATTTCACTACATCATAAGCTTTACCAATTAGTTTCGCCTTCAGAAGTTTTACAAGTTTTGGTTTTTCGCTATCTTTAAGGACATCGTGAATTAATTCAACACAAGCAAGGAACCGATGTAGCTGAGACTGATCACCATTAAACTCGGGGATTATTTTAAGTGCATAGTCAATATTGAGATTCGTCATTTCGATTTCAGATTGGGATTCAAGAATATTATTAGTGATATCAACTTCCTTATAAGGTTTGATGTCAATAGATTCGTCTAATTCTTCCGAACTGTGATCTGACATAAGAGACTGTTATGACAAGTACCGTACATTAAACACAATTTTCGATTTATATGAATTCCAACAAAGTGAAAAAGAACGTTATAAGTTAAAGATAAATGCACGATTTGTGATGATAAACCAACATATAGATTCAGGATCGTAATGTAAACTATCTTTATAACTTCAATTATTATCTTAATTATGAATAATCAATAACGGTGCTCAAATTAATTAAATGTTTTCACCAAAATTTAATTTATAACGAAGTAATACGTACACTTTAATGCTATGTGTAAGTTGCGTACTCTGTCTATATATAACAGGCAATAAAACAATAAAATAAAAATATGGATAAATTTCGTATAATACCAAATAAAATTAATTACTTTATCATATGAACCACCATAAAATATGGATTTTTTTTTTTTATTTTAATTTAAAAATTTTTTTTTTGTCTTTTTAACACGTCACTTGCATTGAGAATGAAACGTTAATAAATTATTGAATATTACTCACCCACGTGTTGTAAAATTAAATTTTTTTTTTTTTAATCTTCCGTATTAATTGGATGTGGTGATGCACAAGATGATCATCGAGATGTACCTGTTGTTTGTTGTATAAAAATGGTTGAATTGTTGTCCCCTCAAGTAATGAAATTTTTAAAGTGTTCGAATATTACTCGAATTTATGACTGGATAGTTAAGTTATCATATAACGAATCGCCCTTGATGATGTTCATTACCACAATAATGATGTGCAAAAGATGCTTGCGGTATGAAATTTACCGTAGATTTTGTTTTCTTTGGTTATGATTTGGAGAAAACGTGCTTGTTGAACGGCTTGATTAACCGTTGCGGTTTTATCAGGTGAATCTATGTATTTTTTTATTTTTATTTTTCGATTATTAATATTTTTTGCGATTAAGACTTTTATGTTAAGACTATTTGTCTTTAACATAATCTACGCGAACTAAACTTGATGTGTTCGATAAAATTCCAACAATTTCCACAGACTATTAAACTTTTCTGGATCCCTCCGCTGCCACCAAAATATGTCGTGGATGATATTGTTGGTTGAAATAAAATAAACACTTTTAGTCGCTTATTATTTTAAATTTTTATCATTAACATGATTCACCAGTAAATTTTCAAAGTAAAAAGGACCCGAAATTGCAGCATGCAATTTCTTTTATACTACTGTTTTTAAGGGGACTGTACTTTGGATATGACTGTACTTTGGATATTTAAGGGGACTGTACTTTGGATATTATATAGTTCTTGTGGGAGCATTGGTGGTAATTTGTTAGAATAATAGCTATATATATTTAGGATATTATATAGTTCTTGTGGGAGCATTGGTGGTATTTTATATGTTTATACGACATCTGCGCTGATAAACCAGAAAGTATTAAACACTTAGAAGCCAATAATGGCCGCGTTATTACCAAAATACGATCAAAAATGCTGCTAAGAGTGATTAAACGTTGGATTTCCATGTTACGCTATGTACGCTCCACCTGCTGTAGTCACATGTCCAAAATCATTAACGCATTAATAATCAAGAAATTATTCAAGCAATAATGGCATAAAATTATCTTTCAAATAATGTCAAAGGCGTCGCGATTGAAATTATTTTTGAAAAAATGTGCAAAGACAATCGCATTAACTGCTAGTTTAAAGTATTAGCATAGAGAACAAATAATCTTATGTTCCATGGTGAATATGCCAGAAACTGGCCTAAGTGAAAAGAGGTGTTTCTAGAACACTGATGTGAAATTCTTGTTAAATTAATTCAGCATTTTTGGGCATTGATGGGCCATAGACTTTTTTCACTTAGTCCCAACGAAGATAAAATATACATACCGTTCGCGAAACATTGCGTTTGGTGAAATCGGAATCATTCGTGAAGCCAATGTTTACCATCTCTTGAATGGAAAGAAGTTGATTGCTGAGCTACATTTGAGATCCGATGTACTAGAAAGAGTAATGACTGCTAAGGCTGCTACTGATCTTTTGAATTGTCTAATCAATTGACTGCCAATGGAGGCATTAGGGATGAATCATCCATTCATTCTGGCGGGGAAAATGTAAACGAAACATATATCAGTAAATCTGCTATTTACGCTAATGGGCTATTTGGCTGGGTCATCCCAGGAAAAACGCAAAGACTTAAGTTCATCTGACAATTTGATAGTTTCCGCATTATCGAACCAGGAGATCTACGGAAGTTGAAAAAATTTTGAAGGTAGATAAGATACTAGAAGATATCAAGGCTATATCAGCACATTTGATCATTCCATTGACAAATATTTTGCGACCACACTTACACACTGAGAAATTTATGGCTGATTTATTGATCACTTGCTATCTACAGAATATCCGGCATCGTTTAGTCGGAGCATCTTAGTAACTCATTAACATGGAAAAATTATGATTTGCCATGATATATAACAGGATGTGAACATTATAATGTTCAGTCACTAAAAACAAGATAACCAGAATAACGAGAAATGTGCCGTCAATGAATGTATAAATATCGTTTATAAATAAAGTTTATTTGCCATATTTCTGTGTATTAAAGCTCGGCAGCTCTTCCCACTTACATAGTGAGTGTTTTTTTTAAAGGATCGACAAAATTATCAAATGGCAAAGTTCAAATCGATTTATTTTTCCCAACTCAGATACTGAAAACATATACTAGTTAAAGTGTATTTCATATAAAACTTCTTCTTGCCTTCCATCGAAATGTCTGCTAAAAATATTTTTAGCCTAAATGCAGTTATCATGGAAAAGACTTTACAAGTCTTAAGTTAGGAGACAAACGGCTCAGACAACTGTTAAATATTAAAAAAAGCTTGGAGGAAAAGTCGTTGCTAGATTTATAGAATAGGTATTAATATAATGAAGAATTACAAACATTAGCATATATTATACAGAAAATAATATCAAATGATCTTAAAATATAATGAAGCTTCACAACTATTAAAAGAAATTCACTAAACAGTATGCTTCAACTAAAAAATTACCTAAACGATTCCATTAAATAACGAGGTGCAGAAAAAAAATTATTTTAAGCTTTTAATTCTGATATACAGCAATATGGGAAGACATCCTTTACATTTAACATCAAAAACTGGAATCAGTAAGTCTATGAAAATTAGAATTGAGAGCTTCCCAATATGCAAATGTAATAAATTTGACTAAATTTCTCCTGGACACAGGTACGTAACTTTTGTAAATGAGTAGAACCCTTTCCCAATAAAAAAAAGTCCAATGGATTTAGGTCCGGGGAATTGAATGTCACAAAATGGGCCCCAGACTGCCGAACCATTTTTTGGGGTTTTTATATCATTCAAGTAGGCACAGACGTTTATTTTATAGTGCGCAAGACACCCATGATTCTGAAACCAATAGAATTCTCTTACATTTTCGGGCATTTCTTTAAATAAATTTGGCAGATGACCAGATAAGTTCACGGGCAGATAAAATGGGCCAATTATTGTTTTGTTCAATATGCCAGTCCAATAAATTATTTGAAACAGGAATTGGGATCTGTTTTCTCGTATTAAATGCGGATTCGAAAGTTGCCAGCTGTGCACGTTTAAGTATCCATCTGCTTCTATTTTCACAAGCATCTGTTGGCAGAAAAATAATCTTGCGTTGTATGCCCTCGGTTGCAGAGTTTGCACGCGTGTAATAAAGTAGCGGTGAAACTTATTTTTTTTCAATACAAGGTGTACGCTCGATTTTGCGATCCCAGTGCATCGAGCAATTCCTCTTGCAGAGGTAAACGAATCTCACTCAATTTCCTCAAACATCGTTTGTCAGTATTAGCGGTTTACAGTTCTGGCACCACTAACATCACTCCCAGATATTCTTCCTCCTGAGGAACACCCGTGTACTCTAATGAATACGCGGTAACCCGGGTGACGCACGTTATGGTATCTTTTGCTATAAAGGGCTGCAGATATATTCACCCACTATAAGGACGTATTTGTCACGGAACAGTTAATTCAATTGATTTGTAATGTTTAATTAATTTTAAAGTTTTGTGTTAAACAATAAGTTTTAGCAGCATGAAGGTGAAATCATAAATATGTAATTTACAGATGAAACAAGCATTTTTTAAACAGTTGGCCTCTTAGGTCTTTTTTCACAAAAAAAATATTTACCACATTTCATGATTAAAATTGAAATTAAAATTTTTGTTTCCATGAAAGTACAACAGCCACTCATATGATTTACTGCATATCTGCTGGTATCGTTCATGAAGAATATTGTAGTGCTAAAAACCTATGGATTTCATTTATTTGTAGCCAAGGTTTGCCAAAACGCAAAGTAGTGTGAAAAAAATCGAAATTTTGAAAAAAATTCATTACCTGAGAATAATATTTCCTGGAAAATATTTTTTTTGTATTTTTTTAGTAAACCCAATAGTTCTATTATGAGGTGTTTCAGACTTATATATTCTTTCTGTGACACCTTGTATATTGTAAATGAGTCAACCAAGCCACCAAAGGGGTTCATTGAAACCAACGGTCTTTGTGGAGTACCGCAATGTAACACCAAGCGACAGCCTAAAACGCCTTTCGAATACCAAAATTGGCGGAAAATAATTTTCAAATATTAAGGAAATGGTCGGCCGTATTAAATATGGAAAGAGTATCCTCCTAGCTAGTTCCAAATTTTCCATAAGCAGGTTCATCAGGAATCAGTAAAAACCCCACTATTTACACGGGTCTAGACAAAACCTTACTTGAAACTGCATTTCCATGCCAAAATTTACCAATATTATCAATGATCAGGGCACAACGGGAATCTAAAAGAAGTAAAAGACTGCTGAGATGCATTTAATATGTTAAAGAAAACCAATTTGGCTCGATTGATGAGTAGCGTACCGCAGAAACCTCAAACAAAGAAGTTCAACCTAGTAGAAAGCTTTACATATAAGCTTGTTTCCTTAAGGAATTCGGATAATAAACTCAATACAATAACTAGGCTTCGTATAATGGCCATTTTAAATGTGTTGGAAAATATTTGCAAGGATATAAAAGCCAGAATATATTTGACTCTGCAAAAATTAAAATATGATTGCTTTTTCGCCCAGCTGGTCGTTTATATTATCAGACTAGCTTTAATGTACAAACTTTATTTCACAGATACCACCCAATTCTTAGCTAAAGTCATAAAAGGCTCGGATAATTTTCCAAATATGATGTCCAAAGAAATACTTTAAACAATACAGGAATTTAAGAAGCACAATTTCTGCTTCGGACATACCGTATATATTAACGATTTTGTTAAAGGGTTATGCAGTTTACCAAATATATCATCTCCCATACTGTCAGCTGAAAGGTTTTAATGGCGATTTTTTTTAAAATAATTGTATTGTAGAAATCAAACTATGTTTTGTTTAGTTTAACATTTTATATAAAAAAAATTGGCATTACCAAAATTTTTCAGTAAGTTACTAAACTCCTAATGTATGCCTAATTTGCAAAACCAGCATTTTAAATGAAAAATTACACTCCAACGGAAAATAAATAAATAAAAAAAATTGTAAACACAAAACGTTGGCCTTAACTGTACGATTCTGCAATGAAGGAGTTATTACCCAATAAAGAGTCCTTTATCGAAATGATCCAATAGTTTTGAACAGCCCTGTAAATTAAGTATAAAAGATTTACTCTACAATCTACATGTGTATATTATGTATTAGTAAATACACAAAAAGTTAAATTTCAAAATTCAACAAACCCATTAAAACTAGAGCAAAAATAAAATTATTTCGTATTTTCTGAATAATATTAGCATAAAACGAAAATTTTATAAGCTTTTAGTGCCTTGTATGTATGTTTACACACTCACATACACACACAGACACCAAAAAAATATATAGTTTATTTTATGGGCCACAAACGAAAATAAAAAACGATTTGTTGAACCATTGCAAGCTATTTAGGATGCTTATTTGCTTATAGTCGGAAAAATTTGTTTAATTTATCTATTTACCACACTCTATATACTCTCCTAATCGATTTTAATTAAATTAATTTTATTTAGTCCAATATACGCACCCATAAAATTCTACATAGTTGTCGCTAAATGATTTCATTATTTTACGATATTTAAATCGTTGACAAAATTACCATAATCAATATGAAAGATAATTTTTTAAAAAAACTTTTCCATAATTTATGCTATTTTTTTTATGATTATTAACTACTTGTAACATATTTCATAATGTTTTCGATAAAAAAAAAAATTATAAAAGTTTTTACCATTTTTTTGTTCTATATTTTAAAATTTATCATTATTGCAGTAACACAAGTTTTTGTTGGTTATAAAAAGTTCTGTAAAAAAAAAATCAAGCTCTAAAGTAGCTGTGTAAACCATCAATTCAAATTCACTGTACAACAATTTTTTATTTCTAGTTTTATTCTCGTTAAAGTTGTATTCAACCAAATAACTTATATTTCTATAAGGGAAATCGCGTCGAATTCATGTGCCAACATGTTATAGTTCGTATAAAAATCATAGATGGCACTAGTAGTAGTTGAACGAAATGTTTACATTTTTTTATCTACAGTTTTTTATATTCAACGAATTATTAACGAAACAAAAATTTTAAATCTAAAAAAAAAATTTTAAATTTTATAATCGGGATTGGAGTACATGGGCTTATATTTATATACAATAATAAATAAATAAAACCAAATTTTATTTTTTTTTAATTATTTCATTTCATTAAAATGAATTAACTTCGTTAATTTTTATCTTACACCAATTTTTTTTAAATTCTCTTGTTTTGCAAAATGAAAAAATCTTATTTTATAATATATATTTATGATAGTTTTAATTAACACGTAAAAATGATTTTCTATATCATTAATATTAAATCTAGAGTATAAGTGATTGCTATTATCTATAAAAATTAAATCGATTAAACTAATATTTTGTATTGATCGTAAAACTAACTTACTATATTCTAATTTTACATTAATATTAACACTACTTTTAAAAATTTTCTCACATTCGACTAAAATTTTGTATGTATTTAATGATGGGGTCATTAATTTACCCCATTTTTTTAAATTAAATAAACCTAGATTTAGCTCCAACCGTGCACTTTTATTTAAAATTTGGAGACATTCCTTACATTTTAAAAATTTAGGCAATTGTTTGGCTTCAATATACCCAGCTAAATACGTTATTATATCACACGAGTATTCATCCAGCTCGACTTCAATTAAATCTAATACAACATCATCATTTAAATTTAATTGATTTGTCTTTCGGCTGGATGAAATAGTTAATATTTCTGGCAAGGAAACATTACCCGTACCTTGCGCTTTTATAGATTTATTAACAACTAGCCGTTTATAGGATGCTATAAATTGTTTGCATGTTGGATTGTCGTTTCGGCCAGTTCGATAACGAATCAACCCAAAAAACAACTCTAAGTGATCCTGGCTAAACTTATATGTTAACAAATAATCTAATTTATCATTTACAATTAATTCATTGTACATAATTTTTAGACTTTCGGAATTTATTAAAAAACCTAAAAATCCTGTATTGAAATTACTTTGTATTACATTTAATTTTTGATGATATTTGTTAACATATTTTAATTCATTGATAGTTTGTTTTAAATATTCTAAATTTTTAAAAAAAGTTTCGTGTGTCGATTTAGAGAGAGGTCGTTTAAAATAATATTTTGCCATTAAACTATTACTATTAAAAATATCAAAACAATCATTAATAATTAGTAAAAATTTAACAGTAGCCATACAATCCTTAAATATTGGATCGGTTTGGCTTAAATATTCTAATGCGTTTGCTACACTGCGACTAAACACTTGCACTGCATATTTTACCCGCATTATAGAATTTTCAAACTTTATATGTGTGGCATTAATTCTTGGTGCAAGTGCAAGTCCGCTTTCAGTTTGAATATTATTTAGTTTTTCAATGTAATGCCATTCAATTTTATCGTCATTTTTTGTATAAAATGTACGTTTTAATTTGAAATGATTACGTATAAGTTTAATCATGTGACAATTATCCAAATAAATAAAAATTTTTTGATCACTAGGTTCGACATAAAAATAAGGCTTTTGTGGTAATTCGGCTCCTAACAATTTGACCATACTAAAATTTGCCTTAAGCCCGTCAAATGTTAACGTTATAATGTTCGCATTACACTCCTCGCGTAAGTGGGATATGACAAATTTTATTATATGTGCTCGGTCTGCTGCATTTAAGGAATTAATAAAAAAATATGCAATAGGTATTTTAAATTTTAAATTTATAGCACAAATGAAGAACACTAACACATTAGATGCCTGTGTTTGTTCATCATCTACATTATCATCCAAACACCCTGCGCCATAATTAACAAACCCCACAAACTCCTTATTTTTATTGTCCCAATCAATACATTTTTTGATTGACATTTCGTCCATCATTATGGAGAAATAGATATCTTTATTCTCTGTTTGGATTTTTTGCCGCAAATGTTCCACGGCTTGTATTGTAATACCAGGACTGCCTGTTGAGTTCTGGTACCATTGTCTTATGGTCCTTATATGTGGTAGTTTGATACTTTTAATAAAAAATTGCCGAAGATGCTCATAACCAGCAGTTGAAAAAAATGACATGGTCATCGCAAACTGACGCAACTTCGGTGTATATTTGCCAAATTTTACACCGGATTTTAATTCATAAATAAATGATTGTTCTTGGCTTATGTCCTAATAAATTAAAAAAATAATTATAAATATTTTAGTATTGACAATTAATATAGCAAATAACATAAGGTATATACAATCAAATATATATTTAATATACTTGAATAATGTATACATATATACAATATATTGTATATATGTATATAAATATATACAATAATATATCAAATAAATAAATGTTTGATTTTAAAGTGCTTTGCCCGTAAGAAAACTAAAAATTAAAACCGTATTAAGTATTTTTCATCCAATTTTTCTTTTTGATTTCCTGTGGGTAAAGCGCTTAATTAAAATAATTTTCTTACATTTAATGTATCACGCGATCCTCCACTAATAATCCCTTCTTTCTCTAACCTCTTCATGAAATTTTCGAAATCTTGTACCTTTTTTTGATAACGATTACATTTTGTGACAAGAGCCTTGTTTAATTTTCGAGTTTTCCCAATTTCCTCTTTCAATTTGGATATAGCTCGCTTTGAAGTACGTGGTGTGTAATTGTAAGATGCATCAATGTCTCCAGTATATCTGAACTGACGGCTAATGGCATCACTTGATTGCGGTGTTGTTGGTAGAATATTTCCACTTTTTGCTTTTTTGATTGGTGGTGACGTCGTGATTGACGTTGAAGGATAATTCGGTGGCGTATTCATGGCTGACGTTGAAGGGTAATTTGGTGGTTCGTTTTCTAAGTTTGTTGTGTTATCATTACATGAAATTTTATTACATTCTGGCTTTTTATAGTTAATTATTTCAGTAGGAACATTTAATGTCGCATCCTCATCATATTCAATAGTATACCTAGGCGCAAATATAACAATTTTATTATTACAAGCTTTAACATAATTACATTAAAAAGAAATGTTGGTTTAACTTACCACATGTCATTGTCCAAAACAAATTTCGAAGGTACCGCATTTCTTGTAAGATGATTACCAGTGGTTAAATATTTTTCCTCGAAATGTTTGGAACAAAGTTTAAATGAAGGATAATCCAATTCATTAGCTTTGACATTTGGAACAATATCTCGCCAAATTTTCCTGTAATCTTCAGATGATGGTGCGCTATAAATTAAAGGGTACAATCAGCTCTTTTATTCAGTATACGCTTGAGGCAATATAAATTGTAAAAATAAAACCTTTAACCGAAAATATATGCAAAATTTATCTAAAATTAGCTACTAATTCGAATAGTCCAATTGCTTGGTGGTATAAAATCACTTTTTTATAGGTTAAACTTTACATTTTAATAAATTTAAAACAAACAACATATTTATATTGTGTTAATTAGCATCTAAAGTGATGAATAATTATGTTTTAGCTATCTTTCGCATCAATTACTACTTACGAATGCAAACCAATCTTCGCTGAACAATTAAAACACTTCAGCGGCATTTTGATAAAACAAGCACTTTATATTTATGTTATTTTAAAATAACTTATTTATTTATGTTATTTTATAATTTATGAAAGGTTTTTATAAAACAAAATATACAACACTTTTAATTCACAAAACAAATTATTATTATTCACTTCACAGACGTGAGACGCTACACTTTGAAATAACAACAATAGTACCATTAATGACAGCTGTTATGAAATTTTATGAAAAAATAAAAAATAAAAAAATTGGTTGACGTGCCATCTATTGTTCTCGTTAAAAACGTTTGGTATGCCATCTAGAATTTTTATCCGAAACAAAATTGAACGAAATCATGTTGTCGTTAGCATTTACTATGGAAATGTTCACGATTTCCCTTATAGTAATATAAGTTATTTGTATTCAACTATCAAGCCATTATTATTATTATTATTGTTAGAACGATAAACGGGTGTTGGAAAATTGCATATAATAAATTATTATATAGATACGACGGGTATATGTAAAAGTTTCGAAGCTTAAATATATTTATCAAATCTGGCTGACATTTTGGTTGGAACGTCGAATACGCACGGAATATATATTTCAAAATTATGTCATGTTTGCTGTCACCCAATGTCATTATGATGAAACATAAATTTTCCATTTAATTGTAAATTTTTAAATTAAAATCCTTAAAAGCTCACAACAGTATGGAAAACAATAAAAATACAAAAAAAAATTATAAAACTTTTAGACAATTTTCATTCTTTTTTTTTGTTTTTTTTTTTTTTTAGCACAAAGTGAGTCTTGATTGTAAATGTCTTGCTGTTGATTATTGAATTTTGTCGCAAAAAAATAAAAAATCATAAAAAAATTGATAAAAGTTTTTTTGCTCATTCTCCATATTTTTCTATGTGCTGTTGACGGTAAAATAGCTTCGTTCGAAAAATCATCCCAAAAGCTTTCTAACATTTTCATTGTTGTTGATTTTTATTTTTTACTTTATGTGTTTTAGCTTTTTCGTCGTTGTCGCCCATAAATTCCGGTTGTCCAACAAACCATTATTTGTCTGTATATATATATATATATATATATATATATATATATATATATATATATATATATAAATTTAGTGTGCACAGCACCGCACCCGGAGAGTGCGGTACAATTACATGAAAAATAAATTGAAAATAAAATCAGTGACATGTAACACTGATTATGATTTGTTTATGCTGATAAGAATGAATTTAGACCGAAAATATATGTCATTATGATGTTTGGTCGTGCAATTGAATTTAGTACGTGTTTAACTAGAATGTCGATGATTTAGTTTGAAGTTTGTTGCTATAAAGCAATTTAACGAATTTTATTAGCCCAGCGTTGTTTTTGAAAAATCTAGGAACTAATAAAAAAAACATCGACAAAGGTAATATCGTGTGATAAAGCCGTGTAGCAAAATACACAGTTCCAGCCAGATGAACATTTGCTAAACAATCTCTCTTTTCTTCAAATGATTGTTCAATATCGAAATAAAACCTCAAAGACATCCTGCAGTCGCTCCCTTTTATTTTAAAAAGTATACTGCTTGTTACTATTTTTTCAATACAAGTGTTTTTTCAACACGAACTATCATATTATCGAATAGCTATTACAGTTACAATTTCGTTCGTTGACAGATCGTAAATGATTTTGCAAATGAAACTCGCAGTTGTTATAGTTTCACACTTTTATATACTTCGGGAATTTTACAAACTGAATTATTTGTTAACGAGTTTTTACTTTTACTTTGCTGGCACTGACTTTCACTGGTTTTTCTTATTTAATCTTTGAAATCAATTTTGTCTGTGCAAATAGTATGTTTGGCCATTGACGCATTAGATGTCGCTATTGGTATCATTTATAATAATCAAAATATTTTGATATGTATAATCGCCTAAATGTCATATACTATTCTAAATGTTGACGACATCTATCGACCCGACATCTAGAACATCAATAGTTAAACTGTTTTTTTCTGTGCAAATCTGCTTCCGCTTATATACTTGTCGATTAGTGATCTCAAACATTCCATATAGGTGCAAACATCAAAATACAACATTGCGTTCACCCACAAAATGACTGAAAAGCCAATCTGCGGCGTGAAATGAAGTGTTTAAGACCGGCGATGAATGCTTCGGTTGTTAAATCAGATACCAGCTATATATTAATAGCATTTATAGATAAGCAAATGGATAATGTCATGTAAGCTTTAGTTATATTACATTTACCTCGACCTTTGCGATTTCTTATGTATATAGGGTCCTTGTAATTGACAGCAGTTTTTAGAAATGGTCGTCCTGCGCTAACGCTTTCTATGGGAAGATTGGACTTAAGCTGATGATTCTGGATATTCCTCCTTGTAAAACAAATGAAATTGGAAGCATTTTTGGGCATGTCATCTAGTGACCCTACGATATCCAATTACCCAAAATCGTTGAAGGATAATACTTGTTAGTAGTGTTGGACCTGGATGTACATTTTTGCGATGATATTTGTCCACTAAAAGTTTCGTGTATGTGTGATTTTGTGGTAGAATAATTGAATGCTTTACATCAAAACTGCAACAAGAATTGGATGACCTTCTTTTTAGCGTCACTATGTAGATTAATGTATTGCAGTTCTTCATAGAATACTGCTGCTTGAACTCATTTGATGCAACAGTTTTCAGCTAGTGTATAACTTCTTCAAATGTTGGTAGCATAAAACTGAAAATTTAGGTCATTCCACCAAAGTTTAAGAGTCCCGAGTGATTGTGGAGTCAGACCGCCAGACCGCCATCAGGATGCCAGATCAGCTAGATTTTGCTTTGATCGTATATACAGTTGTATCTCGGTATGTGCTCTAGAATATAAGACGTACTGTGTTGCCTATAAAACAATTCCATTTTCTTTGTTTATCTGATAATCAAGTTAGTAAAATTTGTGAATCGGTCCACGCATGAATCGATTTCATATCTAATCGGCAAAGAAGTGAGTGAACACGTAAGTGCAGTGCTGCTCCGTAGGCAAGTTCCAATGAATTCGAAAAACCGTGTAATCTTATATTTGTATTAACATTTTTATACGTGAACATGAATTGCGGGATCTGAATACTCTGGAAATAGCGCAGCGAGGATCTGATGTTCCTCCATTTATCTTTGAGGTCAAAATTGGTCATCCCAATTTATTTTTCGCAACCAGAGCTGTTGAAATAGAATTTTAGTATGGTTATTTGGTATGGTGCTGAATGACTTCTATCCAAGAGGATCAATAATTCGAGATGATTCTGACGCCAAGCTTCTCTTAGACGAACCTTCGGTATCTTGTAACGTGATTCTTAACGTTAAATTATCACTCTGTGGGTTCCATAATAAACAAAAAACCTTACTTTGAGTTTTGATCTGTTCTTTGCAAATGACTGATCAGTATTTGGTTATTGGACATCCATTTTCGTAGTTTGAATCCACCTTAGTCTTATAATGGAATCATGTCATTAAATATTTTAGATGCTGTGGTTAAATCTTTACAACCTACACAAATAAATCTACACAACTAACGAGCCGTAGCTTCGTTTGACGTATTCGGTAATAGCGAAATGATTCGGTTTGAGCTGACTGTCGGTTTGACTGTCGCTTTGTGTGTTGCTATAGGTTGAAGTAATGTGTGATGTATATTTCCATAATTGAAACATCGGTTGGAGCTTTGGCAGCTATTAATATCATGGCTAGCGCTTAAATAATTCTGGCACATACTGCAGGTGAGTCTCTATATTCCTGTAAAATAACATTGTATTTTAGGAACGTCATTGTCGCTGGATTGCTTTGCCCATGCTTGTTGCATCTCAATATATGGGGATCTCGCGATTGCCAATATTGTCCGAGAGCCTGAAGCCCTCTTAACATATAAAGAAACTGTTCTATTAGGTCTCTGACCGAATACTTCTTCTTGCTGTATCTTTTCTTAAGCGCCGGGGATGCTTTTAAATAATTTGCATCTTTTAGCAAAATATGTCTGATTAATGAAGCCGCATCATTCTTCAATAAACTTTTTAGGTACAGAAATTTATGAATATTCCGATAAATTTTCTTTTGAATATAGATTGAAGTTTCAAATTGGTATTGGAATACCTGCTATTTTGTATAGTTTCCACTGATCAACTACATTTTTACGATATCTTTGAAAGATTGACAAACTCGGCTGATGATAAATATCCAAAAGGGTAATTTCATTCTGAAAGAGAATGATTACTTGGAATAAGTAAAGTTGGTGAGGAATGTTTAAGATCTAACCAAGAAAAAGTAAAGGCCATTATTAAATTTTAAAAGCTTTAAAACTCATGGCAAATACGAAGGTTTCTTGGGCGCCACTGTAGCGGAAATGGGGTGTAAGTTCTGGTTATCACCGCATGATGACTTTAACACTCACACCCCGATGACGTTAAAGAATTCTCCCATCAGAGGCCTTGGTGCGGTCTGATAGCTAGCTAAGGCTCAAGATTGGTCGTGGGGTTTAAAAGGTATGATTGGAAGCTGGAGTAACCATAAGAAAACTTTTTTCTAAACTGGAAGGGAAGGTGGGGTTTATTTGAAGAAGTATCAAAAAATATTATAATATAACAAAAATATTTGGTCGGCTTTCTGAGAAATAATCTTCTGGTTAATAAAAAGCTTTACATCTCTTTACTATTGGGATTTAAACTCGGATTTTTATAATTTTAGATATCTTTTAATTAAGGCGATAACCAAAATATGAGATGTCATAGAAAAAAAAACGAAATACCAATTAAAAATGTTCTTGGAAATAAAGCAAAAACCCAAATTTAATAAACTTTTTCAAGCGTAAAATTATATTTTTCATACCGCTAATATTTTAAAGCTGATAAATGCTTTTCGCAATTGCTAAATATAAAACACAACCGTATAAAATATCGGTAACCAAACAAATTCCTTTAACTTTAAAATTTTTTTCTTGGAAATGTGAATATATACCATGGCGTTTTTTTAAAATGTTGGTTCAATGTTAATAAAAATAATAAACGGGTTTTTCGTATTATTCCAGACAACCTGAAGATCACAAGTCGTCTTTACTCTGAAGAACTATTAGCGCCGACTGCGTCTAATCAGGCGCATATCATGCAAAAAGTAATTTTTATCGAAGACCATCTTTCAGACCCATTTCTTATGCTAATCCGTCAAGGTTAAATTCTTTTACCTATATTTGACGAGCCTACTTTATAAAACGCCACTACTTAAATACATTTCGTCCTGGTCTCTAAAATCAGTGATCATATATTTAGTTTTAAACTCATAGATTTTGAGACCAACGGAAACTGAGAGCCGCGCAAGTAGATGTTGCTGCGCAAAGAAGAGCTATGTCCCGATAATTTTCGCATTTTGGGCGATCTTCATTTCTAAAGATAGATCATTACGTGGGCAGTTTATATTCATTAGGCATAATTTCGCTTTATCGTATTATTCGAAAAAGGTCGTAAAGATAGTTCCACATAATATCCCCTCCGAATATCAATAGCTCGTATGACGACTATACTTTAAGATGCGATTTCAGGATTTCACGATTACAATCGAACTATAATCGATTTTAATCGTGAAATTCTGGAATACTGCAGAAAAATACGAGAGAGAGAAAAAGTAGAGTTGGTGAACTCACAAAAGCCTAAAAAATACCTAAAGAACACAATTCGGAAAAGGAGATGAAGCGACTGTAAAATGCACCTACTCCTAATAAAATCACCATGGAATTCATAAAAAATGATAATGAGCCGCTTTTTGAAGTGTCATTCGTGTTTATTCAAAAAACACTAGGCAACCCGCAAAAACCGTTTATTAGCTTGAATTTTCTCAGCCTTATTTTTGAGCCAATGTCGTATCCACTATAGATTCCATATGGAGAGCTAGCTGAAAGATAAGATGACAGAGGGATGGTTAACCGTTTGTCAAAAGACTTTTGCCAGATTGGCGATTCTTATCTGCAGATGGAAGCTGATAATTTGAATTTTATTCGTCAACGCATCAGCTGTAATTAGTAGCTGATTTTTTTCAAGGACTTGCCGAGTAGCACAAAGCCTTGTAGTTCTTTTGATTTTGTTGCCATTATTGGAAGGTTGACCGAGAACGATGCATATGAAAAAACAATGCACATATGCAATGACAACTTTCGCAGAACAAGACTCTCAAGGACAACTGTGCAACCTGGGGAACACCCAGTTGATAGACCAGTTGAGATAGATAGATCACGTCGAATGGCGAATAACTGCGCACCGTATACACGGATGATAGAAAATACATGAAAGCAAATCCAAAGCAGTTTTGTTCAACGAAGGCTCTCAATGTGAAACCTTCTGAATCTTTGACGACTAGGGGTAGTCACTGATTTTCGCAGCACAGTGATTTTTAACAGTCAAGTGCTGCCTCATATATTCCTCACAATTCTCCGCACTGGCATTTGCTTGAATAACCATTGTATGATCATTCGCATAAAAATTTAAAAAATCTTTTTGGACATTTTTGTTTAAAAATATTATAATAGAACAGATTACTGCAAGACATTTGAATATTCGAAAGAAATTACTTCAATTATGGTTTTTACTAAAAAATAACCTTAATAGAGACTCATAAAATGAATGATATAACCGTTAAAAAAATTGTTGCATATATAATAACTCCATTGGCATTAACAATCAAAACAAAAGTATACCGAAAATCCCATGTTTCCCTACTCTTATATCTAACGTTTTATTTGCAATACAATTTTTTACCAGCAACAAAACAAAGTTAGCCATTAAAAATTCCACGAAAAAATTACAAGAACATAAAACCAATTATAAAATTATGAGAATACTTGTGAAATTTCGACCATTTGTATATTTTAGCCGCGTTAAAAGCTTGTTTTTTGATCATTGAAAAGAATAATGCAGAAAACTTTTTAATTGAACATCAACTTTACAAAGTTTATTAAGGGGTCAGTCAAGGTGACCGTTTTTTCTAAAAGAGACAATAAAATTATATATTTCTGCTGTACAAAACCTATTTAAATTTAAATAGTAAATTACTTTATTAAATTCACTTGATGAAAAAAAAATGTGAAAAAAATTTTCTCATAAAAATGAAAAGACACTTGACCCAATTGAAATCACAAAAAAGCAGAACTTGTTATAATCGTAAGTCAAAATAGCAAAAAAAATATATATATTTTCAAGAGTAATAAATTCTTGGCTGGAAAATAAACGAAAATTAAAATAATGTTTTTTGCTATTTAACTCATAAAAATGTTAAATTCTTATATGACAGCTTTATTTTTATTGATTTTGTGAAAATGGAAGAATAATTGAATAAACTTTTATTAACGTAACTACTCGTCGTATATCAAATTTATTAAAAGATTTTAAATTTAAATTTATTAAAGAGTTATTAAAAACGATCTCCAAATAAGTACAAGCTACATCAAAAGTTAAATGATTGTTATGGTTGGTATTGTATTTGAACATTTTCATATAAATGAATTACCTGATGATACAAAAATATTCGTTAAATTTAAAAATAAAGCTGCCAAAAATACACTTGTTCACCAGAAAAAAACAGCATATTGATTTCAAGTTGAATAATAATTTATCATTTTACTTCAGAGACCATCTTACTTCTCTGCGGAACCTTCTGTACCGGGAAGCACGTCACATAAAAAAGTTAAATAATTTCAAATATCTGTGGATTAGCGGAGGCTATATTCTGTTTCGTAAAGATGAAGGCGCAAAGGTTATTCGAAATTTAACGTAAGTAGTGTAATTATTTTAACTTTTCTAAGTTTGTTTAACTATTTTGTTAGATTTTTTATTTTGTTATCTGGTTCGTTTCCTGGCTACAGTTATTTTATTAGCTAGTTTTTCATGGATCATTGTAAATATACATTGTGGGTAATTGTTACACTGCCATCTTTATGGGAGTGGATGAAATTTATTTAATTGTTCAAATAATTGCACTTTGCTTTTTAGTTTTTATTCAAACTTATTTAAATTTTGCTTTATTTTGTATTATTTTGGTTGTTCTTCATGTTTTCATACGGCCATCTTAAATTATTAATATGTTTTTGTGTTGTTTTAATTGTCAATTTTAAATTAGCAAATTATCGATTAGCACATTTCTCAATTTACTACACCAAAATATTCGTAGCCTAAGAGCTAATTTTGATTTATTTAATATTTATCTAGCCAGACTTAAAACAAATCCCGACTTAATTTTCGTTTCTAAAATTTGGATTTATAGTCAAGAGTCTGCACTTTTTAATATACCAAATTACATTTAAAAGTGTGTTGTAATGATGATTATCGTTCATTGTTTGGTACTGATAACCCTCATCGCTATTAGATAGCGATGAGCGTTATCAGTACCAAACAATGCTAGCGTCATATGGCCTCCAAAGTCTTTTAAATGACCCAACTCGTAATTTAACATGCCTTGACCATGTATTTGTTAAGTCTTCAGATAAATATGATTTCGATATCGAGAACTTACCAATTCGTCTCTTAGATCATAACCTAATTGGACTTAAAATTTTATCATCATCGTACCGAGTATCTCCTATATAACAAGTGTTTCTAATTCTACTCATATTGACTATAATCAACTCAGAGACTATTTACTATGCGAAAAATGGGATTCGGTTTATTCAGAGGTTAATTATAATAAGGCATTCACAAACTTCATTAATATCTTTAAAGCACATATTGAATCTTCTAAATACACCAAGGTTTGCCGAAAAATTAAGAATTTAAAACCATTGATGAATTCTAATTTACTTCGGAAAATTAATAAATTAAAAAAAATTTCAAAAAATTAAATCGAAACCAAAATAATATCAAGTTAGAAAGATTTGTTAAAAAATTATCGAAAGATGTCAGATTGTCTGTCAAAACTACTAAAAATTCTTTTTACAACCAGAAGTTTGACTCTATAGGATGCAACTCTAAGTTATCTTGGAAAGTTATCGATGATATGTTGGGTAGGAATAAAGATAAACCTCAGATCACACAAATCTATCAATGTCAATCCAGTACCTTGAGTACTGATCCCCAACTGATTTCAAATGAATTTAATAAATTTTTTATCAATATTTCTTCTGACATTGTTTCAAAATTAGGGAAAGACATCTCGAGTGCTAACTTAGATGAGTTTAATAGATATCCTTGAGAAATGTTTTTACATCTTGCTTTTTTGCGCCAATCAATCATCTTGAAATTGTGTCTGAAATCAGAAAACTAAAGAATACATATTCCAAAAGACTGGATGGTGTGGATAATGCAACTGTGAAAAACTGTGCCTGGTATTTGGTTGATGTTTTGTGTTATTTGTTTAACATGAGTCTGGATAGTGGTATTTTCCCAGATGTGTTTAAATTAGCTGTAGTGGTTCCAATATTTAAAAAAGGAGATAAGTGTCAATTGTTTAATTATAGACCAATATCGCTACTTAGTACTTTCTCCAAATTATTGGAGAAACTGGTTAAACGTCGGCTATATTTAGTTATCTCCAAAAATTAAAATTTCTGCATTGTCATCAATATGGGTTTACAGCTGGGAAATCCTCGGAAGATGCATTGGTAAATTTTATAAGTAACATTTATTTAACAATCAATAACTCACAAAAACCAACAGCTTTATTTTTGGACATTGCAAAAGCCTTTGATACAGTTGATCACAATATACTGCTAACGAAACTTTTAAATATAGGTATCAGAGGTAACATCTTTCTATGGTTTAGGAGTTATCGTTTAGTAGTCCAGGTATTTTATCTTGTGGTGTCCTATAGTCTATTTTAATTCTATTTTGGAAATAGAGCTGATCGGCTGCCCCACAGCATTCGCGGATGATCTAGCATTAAGCTACGCATCAACTGATAATTTTTCCAAATTCCATCTAGTAATTCCAAAGGATTTATCTAATCTAAGCAAATAGTTTTACTACCATAGACTTGCTCTTAGTGATAAATCAAGAGTTATGCATTTTAGTGGGTCGGATTCTTTAATTACTCCTAATTCTTTGATATATCATATTCACACTTGCAATTGTAGACCATGTCCGCTTCTGTGTTTTAAACTTATAACTGTAAATGATTTTAAGTACCTAAGTCTAATTATTGATTCGCAGCTTTCTTGGAATCCCCATCTATTTAGCACTAGGAAAACAGTTATAACAGCTGTTCACAAGTTTTATTGTCTTAGAAAACTAGTCCCACCATCAATTTTAAGAAAATTATATCACGCTCTAGTAGAGTCAAATCTGATGTCTGGAATAACCAGTTGGGGTGAGGTGTTTTTTTCGCACATTAAAGATCTGTACATTGCGCAGAAACGGATTGTGAAATTAATCTATCGTCGTCCTATAACCACACCAACTGTTCCGCTGTTTCGCGAATTAAAGTTGCTGCCCCTTCGATATTTATATGTCTACAAAATTTTAAAAATGTTTTTTGTTAGAAGCAATAGTTTTCATAATCGTATTTAATGCATCCATATAAAACCAGAAATCCGACATCTTTGCCGGTCATCATTGCAATTATGAAAAATGTAGAAGATTCTACATTTTTATGGCTCCGAATCACGCTTTTTATGTTATTATAAGAAAATCAATGAAACAAGATGTTCTATTATTACTGAGTATAGATTAATTATTGATTACCTATATCTTTTTTTTTTAGTATAAGCTTTGTGCTCCACCACGGACATCATTGTCTTTTTGGAGCTTTGCTTTATTTTAAAATTGTACTTGTCTTAAATGTTCAATTATTGATCTTACTGTAGTGTTTTGTAATGAATGTAAACTTAAGTTTGTAAACATTTTTTGTCAGTTTTGAAATAAAGATAATAATAATAATAATATTATTTAGTATTTGACACATTGAATAAAACCATTTATTTATGCTTTTTAGAAAGGATCGTTCTGTGGAACCAAATGGTTGTAAAATGAACCAGCGTTTTATTCTATTTTTTTAGAAACAGCTTTGAATGAGCCAAGTAAGAGACTGTTTAACAAAAAGTTTTAAAATCAAATTAAATTTTAAACCATCTTGAACGTAAATTTAAGGAATACGCAGTGCAGTAAAAGTGATAATTTTATAATATTTAAAAATTATTTAAAGTTAAATTTTGCAAGTATACTTTTATCAAATCTTGCCTATTTTAGTCTAAAATGTAATATGTATATTCTTTTTGGGTTTGTTCCCATTAAATTTTGCACTCGTAAATTTTCTGTACAAACTAAGCAAGAAAAAATTAACATTCGCTTTTTGCCGTGCTTTGATTTTGTAAATTGAGAACGTGTAGGAATTAAAAACAAAGACAGTGGAAAAATAATAAAATACCCCACAGATCACAGCCAAAAGTAAATGTTGACGAGTATGGGACTAAAGAGGGCCCTCATCCAACCTACCTAAGGGAGATAGATACTTTAATCATTAGAATACACTATTCTAATTTAAAATATTTGTCAGCCGGTTCTCCAGAAACCCGACAGCGAAGTTGGTTTTGATGACGCTTCCAATTCCCTCTGTTCGTTACAACCATGTATAATCGTCAACCTAAGCATTTTGAAATGTGACCTTTTCTGCACGTTCCTCTGTTTACAAATTAGCATAGTTCTTTATTTTTAATTTAGTTGAAGGAAACTCCACATAATGGATTCGTTCAGGCTTGCATAACGATAACAGTAACGTTCTTGGTTGCATGCCATTTGGAATTTCGGCAGGAGATCGGCTGCAATTAGTACGTGGAGTTGAGCGATAAGTTGCCAAATAGGTCGTAAGGGCAACATTACTAGAGGTTCCATCAAAACAGTTCGGTGCTCAATATTATATTTAAACGGCAGAACTGTTGAAATTCAGATGATGTGAACTGCGGACCATTATCGCTTAGTTACTCGAAGAAGTTAGGAAAAACTTTATAAAGGAAAAACTTCTTTGTTGTTAGGAAAATCAATGAACGAAAGTACGGTAAAAGCAACGGGTGGCGGGGTAATTCCACCGTTTTTTTCGTTCGATGAAAAGAAGCATCATTGGCTTCTTTCTTTGGAACAACTCAATCAACATTTTCTTAGCGAGCTGTGTCGAATACTACAACTATAAACGAGCATTTTTCTTACCTACTGTGTGTTGGAGATTTTATCTTCAGCATTTTGCAAAAACTGTGTAACGGGGACGTGATAAGTAAGGCATTTAAAAAACTTAGTGGATTCTTAACAAACTATTTTTTAAAAGTTCATATTTTGGCTGCACGATCCGAATTTAATAAGACTGTCATGCAACCGAATTAAACTTATGCTGAATGTTGCCGATCTTCGTAGTGTAGCCAGAAATTGTGTTTAATGTGAGTAATGTCTACAAAAGAAAGACCCAACGCTCGATGAGGTGCTAGAAATCGCAAGAGTTAATGAATCTACAACAAAAGCATATTTGACAATGAAAGGAGAAGCCGGTTCAGCCGAAATAAACGAATTAGCCGAAGATGCCGTTCGTTTTCAAAATCGTAATCAAGGTTGGTCGAATTTCCGTTCGCATTTGTGATCACTGTCGGAAAATAGGTCATATTGCTAGTGTTTGTATGCCACGTTCCAGAGGTTGATCCACATCAGGGCTTAGTAACCGATATCTAGATAATCACCAACTCAATAATAACGAATACAGACGCCGTGGTTATTGTCGGTACCGCTCGAGTCACAGTCATAGTGCCGCCAGGGATCAAAAAATTATAAATTTGTTTTACCATTATTTGTGGTAGACCAGGAGGATATACCGAATATTATGGGCATCGACTGGTTTGTCATCCGAAGAGAATTTCATAGGCGAACTGAAACACAGACCTGCTAAATTGGTTCAAAAGCATCATCGACTATTTGAAAAATCCTTTGGAAGATTTTCGTCGTAAAAGGCTGAAATAAAACTAAAACCTAATGCTGCACCTCGGGCCATTCCATTTGCAATTCAAACGGCTGTCAAGAAGGAATTGGAACGACTCGACAATATAGGAGATGTATATTTTCATATCGAACTAACGGAGGAAACTAAAAAGTTCATAGTAGTGAACATATCGTTTGGACTTTATCAGTTCCAATGACTAACATGATGGATCAATTGATGGTGGCTCCAACATTTTTTGCTATTTACTTGGATGATCTCCTCATTTCCGGAAGGTCACACTTAAAAAACATTTTACAAAACCTTGAAATGATATTATGTCGATAGGAGGAAAACGATTTCAAATGTCGAGCCAATAATTGTAAATTCTCGAAAGTCGAGATCGACTACTCGGGGCTCATAATCGATAAACACGGCACTCGATCGTCAAGCACTTGTTTGAGTGCTATTAAAAACTTACCTCGACCGCGGAACTTGAAGGAAATGGGATCTTTTATGGGAAAAGTAAATTATTATAATAAATTCATCCAGAATGTTTCCAGTTTAGCAGCGCCATTAAATAAACTACGTTCAAAAAATTCTCAATTTCAATGAACGACTGTGCAAGATAAGGCGTTCCAACAACTTAAGAGAGCTATTGAGAACGCTGCCCGTTTGAGTCATTTTCGCGATGATTTTCCGCTTATATTAGCTTAAATTCTGGATAAAGCTCAACAATCTCTATCTATCATTTATGGTGTCACTAAATTTCACCAAAATAAATCGACACTTAAAGATGGTCTACACTTACACATTGAAGTGTGCTAAAGGAATCACAATTTTAACAAAAGAGATTGTTTCCACTATGTCAATTGATGAGGCCAGCAAGGAACTTGGATTAAGGCATTTATACATTTTGGACCGAAAGCCACAAAATCTATAATATTAGATATTTGTTATATAAAAAGTGGGTCACATAAACGAAAATTAGTTCTCCATTGTACAAACTTTCAGAAATTTGATCACTCCTAAAACTATTACAAACTTCTGTCAGTTTGTACAGTACCAGCTAATGTAAGCTGGAACGCGGCAATTGTGGAGAAAACCATTTCTAAAGAAAAACATTTTGTCTTTCAATTTTAATAGCGAAATATTAATTTGCGATAATTTTTTTGAAATATCTAGCAGCTAGCAGGCGATAAGGTTGACCAAAAGTAATTCAATGCTCAAAATACTGAATTAAGGAAACTTAATAAGTTCAAAATCAAATGTATGTCAATCAAGAGGAAAACAGATTTCGCATCAGTTCAAGTATGAGCTTTGAGCGGTTAGAATTTAAAGTATAAGTTTGACAAAAATTCGGAGTATCTTACTCAAATTTTCCAAAAAAAAAACTGAAAATGAAGGCTCTGTAATGCACCCATTTTCCGAGCTAGGTTCTAAAATAGTTTCTTTCTCACTTCACGTAATATGCCTTTCTATAAAAGAGTTTCCAATTTTAGCATGAAATAGTGCAAACAGATGGAATAGTACAAATAACAGATAGAGAAAATATAATGAAGTTTTCTTAGTTGTGAGTTGATTTACCAATAATGAAGCATCTCGTGTCGTTGAACGTAAGCTTTTTATTTTATACTTTATGTCCACAGATTCCAGCTATAGACACAAAATAAATCAAAGTTATATTAGCCACTTATACATTTTTGTATTTATGTATATATATATATATATATATATATATATATATATATATATATATATATATATATATATATATATATATATATATATATACACGTACATAGCAGGTACACAAAGTTATAATCACACGCCGTTGTGTATATATTTTTATTGCATTCATACGAGTGCGGAGTATAGAAAATGTGGGTAGAAAATTAACGAAAAATTTGTATGGCGTATACACAAAGTATAAAAAATTGAAAATTATATTCGTTTGATAAGCGAACCGTGTTACGTTTTATGATGATAAAAAATCGTTTAAACAATGCTCAAAGAAGGTATGTATTTGTATGTATTAACTTTCATATAAGTATACACTTACGAAATAAAAGCTTTAAATCACTTGAAGTGTTTATCAGATGTAAAATCCTAATTTAAGAATTGAATTTCTTAAATTAGGATTTTACATCAAAGTAAAGACGAACTTGAGTTGGAATGTTGTTAAATAATAATCTAATCGAGATATATGGAAGCTTCGTCTAAATTTAAAATCGTCCATTTC
This sequence comes from Tipula confusa, assembly GCA_963556175.1. Lineage (NCBI taxonomy): Eukaryota > Metazoa > Arthropoda > Insecta > Diptera > Tipulidae > Tipula > Tipula confusa. Next base: position 16,137,744 of record OY744475.1, read on the forward strand.
ACACCTTTCTCCTCGTTTGATCAAAGTACATCTTTAAGGCTATGTGAGAAAATATATGCGTCAGAAGTAAAAACATCATAATATCGGTTTGTCTTGTGCTAACATTTTTTTGAAGAATTACACATTGGATTACTTGCTTGGAATTTTTTTGTTGTTTCTATTCTTTTTTGTAAGGTCCGAAAAACTAAGCCAAAATGTTAAAAACCGAAATGTTAAAAATCCCATGTTTCCCTACTCTTATATCTAACGTTTTATTTGCAATACAATTTTTTACCAGCAACAAAACAAAGTTAGCCATTAAAAATTCCACGAAAAAATTACAAGAACATAAAACCAATTATAAAATTATGAGAATACTTGTGAAATTTCGACCATTTGTATATTTTAGCCGCGTTAAAAGCTTGTTTTTTGATCATTGAAAAGAATAATGCAGAAAACTTTTTAATTGAACATCAACTTTACAAAGTTTATTAAGGGGTCAGTCAAGGTGACCGTTTTTTCTAAAAGAGACAATAAAATTATATATTTCTGCTGTACAAAACCTATTTAAATTTAAATAGTAAATTACTTTATTAAATTCACTTGATGAAAAAAAAATGTGAAAAAAATTTTCTCATAAAAATGAAAAGACACTTGACCCAATTGAAATCACAAAAAAGCAGAACTTGTTATAATCGTAAGTCAAAATAGCAAAAAAAATATATATATTTTCAAGAGTAATAAATTCTTGGCTGGAAAATAAACGAAAATTAAAATAATGTTTTTTGCTATTTAACTCATAAAAATGTTAAATTCTTATATGACAGCTTTATTTTTATTGATTTTGTGAAAATGGAAGAATAATTGAATAAACTTTTATTAACGTAACTACTCGTCGTATATCAAATTTATTAAAAGATTTTAAATTTAAATTTATTAAAGAGTTATTAAAAACGATCTCCAAATAAGTACAAGCTACATCAAAAGTTAAATGATTGTTATGGTTGGTATTGTATTTGAACATTTTCATATAAATGAATTACCTGATGATACAAAAATATTCGTTAAATTTAAAAATAAAGCTGCCAAAAATACACTTGTTCACCAGAAAAAAACAGCATATTGATTTCAAGTTGAATAATAATTTATCATTTTACTTCAGAGACCATCTTACTTCTCTGCGGAACCTTCTGTACCGGGAAGCACGTCACATAAAAAAGTTAAATAATTTCAAATATCTGTGGATTAGCGGAGGCTATATTCTGTTTCGTAAAGATGAAGGCGCAAAGGTTATTCGAAATTTAACGTAAGTAGTGTAATTATTTTAACTTTTCTAAGTTTGTTTAACTATTTTGTTAGATTTTTTATTTTGTTATCTGGTTCGTTTCCTGGCTACAGTTATTTTATTAGCTAGTTTTTCATGGATCATTGTAAATATACATTGTGGGTAATTGTTACACTGCCATCTTTATGGGAGTGGATGAAATTTATTTAATTGTTCAAATAATTGCACTTTGCTTTTTAGTTTTTATTCAAACTTATTTAAATTTTGCTTTATTTTGTATTATTTTGGTTGTTCTTCATGTTTTCATACGGCCATCTTAAATTATTAATATGTTTTTGTGTTGTTTTAATTGTCAATTTTAAATTAGCAAATTATCGATTAGCACATTTCTCAATTTACTACACCAAAATATTCGTAGCCTAAGAGCTAATTTTGATTTATTTAATATTTATCTAGCCAGACTTAAAACAAATCCCGACTTAATTTTCGTTTCTAAAATTTGGATTTATAGTCAAGAGTCTGCACTTTTTAATATACCAAATTACATTTAAAAGTGTGTTGTAATGATGATTATCGTTCATTGTTTGGTACTGATAACCCTCATCGCTATTAGATAGCGATGAGCGTTATCAGTACCAAACAATGCTAGCGTCATATGGCCTCCAAAGTCTTTTAAATGACCCAACTCGTAATTTAACATGCCTTGACCATGTATTTGTTAAGTCTTCAGATAAATATGATTTCGATATCGAGAACTTACCAATTCGTCTCTTAGATCATAACCTAATTGGACTTAAAATTTTATCATCATCGTACCGAGTATCTCCTATATAACAAGTGTTTCTAATTCTACTCATATTGACTATAATCAACTCAGAGACTATTTACTATGCGAAAAATGGGATTCGGTTTATTCAGAGGTTAATTATAATAAGGCATTCACAAACTTCATTAATATCTTTAAAGCACATATTGAATCTTCTAAATACACCAAGGTTTGCCGAAAAATTAAGAATTTAAAACCATTGATGAATTCTAATTTACTTCGGAAAATTAATAAATTAAAAAAAATTTCAAAAAATTAAATCGAAACCAAAATAATATCAAGTTAGAAAGATTTGTTAAAAAATTATCGAAAGATGTCAGATTGTCTGTCAAAACTACTAAAAATTCTTTTTACAACCAGAAGTTTGACTCTATAGGATGCAACTCTAAGTTATCTTGGAAAGTTATCGATGATATGTTGGGTAGGAATAAAGATAAACCTCAGATCACACAAATCTATCAATGTCAATCCAGTACCTTGAGTACTGATCCCCAACTGATTTCAAATGAATTTAATAAATTTTTTATCAATATTTCTTCTGACATTGTTTCAAAATTAGGGAAAGACATCTCGAGTGCTAACTTAGATGAGTTTAATAGATATCCTTGAGAAATGTTTTTACATCTTGCTTTTTTGCGCCAATCAATCATCTTGAAATTGTGTCTGAAATCAGAAAACTAAAGAATACATATTCCAAAAGACTGGATGGTGTGGATAATGCAACTGTGAAAAACTGTGCCTGGTATTTGGTTGATGTTTTGTGTTATTTGTTTAACATGAGTCTGGATAGTGGTATTTTCCCAGATGTGTTTAAATTAGCTGTAGTGGTTCCAATATTTAAAAAAGGAGATAAGTGTCAATTGTTTAATTATAGACCAATATCGCTACTTAGTACTTTCTCCAAATTATTGGAGAAACTGGTTAAACGTCGGCTATATTTAGTTATCTCCAAAAATTAAAATTTCTGCATTGTCATCAATATGGGTTTACAGCTGGGAAATCCTCGGAAGATGCATTGGTAAATTTTATAAGTAACATTTATTTAACAATCAATAACTCACAAAAACCAACAGCTTTATTTTTGGACATTGCAAAAGCCTTTGATACAGTTGATCACAATATACTGCTAACGAAACTTTTAAATATAGGTATCAGAGGTAACATCTTTCTATGGTTTAGGAGTTATCGTTTAGTAGTCCAGGTATTTTATCTTGTGGTGTCCTATAGTCTATTTTAATTCTATTTTGGAAATAGAGCTGATCGGCTGCCCCACAGCATTCGCGGATGATCTAGCATTAAGCTACGCATCAACTGATAATTTTTCCAAATTCCATCTAGTAATTCCAAAGGATTTATCTAATCTAAGCAAATAGTTTTACTACCATAGACTTGCTCTTAGTGATAAATCAAGAGTTATGCATTTTAGTGGGTCGGATTCTTTAATTACTCCTAATTCTTTGATATATCATATTCACACTTGCAATTGTAGACCATGTCCGCTTCTGTGTTTTAAACTTATAACTGTAAATGATTTTAAGTACCTAAGTCTAATTATTGATTCGCAGCTTTCTTGGAATCCCCATCTATTTAGCACTAGGAAAACAGTTATAACAGCTGTTCACAAGTTTTATTGTCTTAGAAAACTAGTCCCACCATCAATTTTAAGAAAATTATATCACGCTCTAGTAGAGTCAAATCTGATGTCTGGAATAACCAGTTGGGGTGAGGTGTTTTTTTCGCACATTAAAGATCTGTACATTGCGCAGAAACGGATTGTGAAATTAATCTATCGTCGTCCTATAACCACACCAACTGTTCCGCTGTTTCGCGAATTAAAGTTGCTGCCCCTTCGATATTTATATGTCTACAAAATTTTAAAAATGTTTTTTGTTAGAAGCAATAGTTTTCATAATCGTATTTAATGCATCCATATAAAACCAGAAATCCGACATCTTTGCCGGTCATCATTGCAATTATGAAAAATGTAGAAGATTCTACATTTTTATGGCTCCGAATCACGCTTTTTATGTTATTATAAGAAAATCAATGAAACAAGATGTTCTATTATTACTGAGTATAGATTAATTATTGATTACCTATATCTTTTTTTTTTAGTATAAGCTTTGTGCTCCACCACGGACATCATTGTCTTTTTGGAGCTTTGCTTTATTTTAAAATTGTACTTGTCTTAAATGTTCAATTATTGATCTTACTGTAGTGTTTTGTAATGAATGTAAACTTAAGTTTGTAAACATTTTTTGTCAGTTTTGAAATAAAGATAATAATAATAATAATATTATTTAGTATTTGACACATTGAATAAAACCATTTATTTATGCTTTTTAGAAAGGATCGTTCTGTGGAACCAAATGGTTGTAAAATGAACCAGCGTTTTATTCTATTTTTTTAGAAACAGCTTTGAATGAGCCAAGTAAGAGACTGTTTAACAAAAAGTTTTAAAATCAAATTAAATTTTAAACCATCTTGAACGTAAATTTAAGGAATACGCAGTGCAGTAAAAGTGATAATTTTATAATATTTAAAAATTATTTAAAGTTAAATTTTGCAAGTATACTTTTATCAAATCTTGCCTATTTTAGTCTAAAATGTAATATGTATATTCTTTTTGGGTTTGTTCCCATTAAATTTTGCACTCGTAAATTTTCTGTACAAACTAAGCAAGAAAAAATTAACATTCGCTTTTTGCCGTGCTTTGATTTTGTAAATTGAGAACGTGTAGGAATTAAAAACAAAGACAGTGGAAAAATAATAAAATACCCCACAGATCACAGCCAAAAGTAAATGTTGACGAGTATGGGACTAAAGAGGGCCCTCATCCAACCTACCTAAGGGAGATAGATACTTTAATCATTAGAATACACTATTCTAATTTAAAATATTTGTCAGCCGGTTCTCCAGAAACCCGACAGCGAAGTTGGTTTTGATGACGCTTCCAATTCCCTCTGTTCGTTACAACCATGTATAATCGTCAACCTAAGCATTTTGAAATGTGACCTTTTCTGCACGTTCCTCTGTTTACAAATTAGCATAGTTCTTTATTTTTAATTTAGTTGAAGGAAACTCCACATAATGGATTCGTTCAGGCTTGCATAACGATAACAGTAACGTTCTTGGTTGCATGCCATTTGGAATTTCGGCAGGAGATCGGCTGCAATTAGTACGTGGAGTTGAGCGATAAGTTGCCAAATAGGTCGTAAGGGCAACATTACTAGAGGTTCCATCAAAACAGTTCGGTGCTCAATATTATATTTAAACGGCAGAACTGTTGAAATTCAGATGATGTGAACTGCGGACCATTATCGCTTAGTTACTCGAAGAAGTTAGGAAAAACTTTATAAAGGAAAAACTTCTTTGTTGTTAGGAAAATCAATGAACGAAAGTACGGTAAAAGCAACGGGTGGCGGGGTAATTCCACCGTTTTTTTCGTTCGATGAAAAGAAGCATCATTGGCTTCTTTCTTTGGAACAACTCAATCAACATTTTCTTAGCGAGCTGTGTCGAATACTACAACTATAAACGAGCATTTTTCTTACCTACTGTGTGTTGGAGATTTTATCTTCAGCATTTTGCAAAAACTGTGTAACGGGGACGTGATAAGTAAGGCATTTAAAAAACTTAGTGGATTCTTAACAAACTATTTTTTAAAAGTTCATATTTTGGCTGCACGATCCGAATTTAATAAGACTGTCATGCAACCGAATTAAACTTATGCTGAATGTTGCCGATCTTCGTAGTGTAGCCAGAAATTGTGTTTAATGTGAGTAATGTCTACAAAAGAAAGACCCAACGCTCGATGAGGTGCTAGAAATCGCAAGAGTTAATGAATCTACAACAAAAGCATATTTGACAATGAAAGGAGAAGCCGGTTCAGCCGAAATAAACGAATTAGCCGAAGATGCCGTTCGTTTTCAAAATCGTAATCAAGGTTGGTCGAATTTCCGTTCGCATTTGTGATCACTGTCGGAAAATAGGTCATATTGCTAGTGTTTGTATGCCACGTTCCAGAGGTTGATCCACATCAGGGCTTAGTAACCGATATCTAGATAATCACCAACTCAATAATAACGAATACAGACGCCGTGGTTATTGTCGGTACCGCTCGAGTCACAGTCATAGTGCCGCCAGGGATCAAAAAATTATAAATTTGTTTTACCATTATTTGTGGTAGACCAGGAGGATATACCGAATATTATGGGCATCGACTGGTTTGTCATCCGAAGAGAATTTCATAGGCGAACTGAAACACAGACCTGCTAAATTGGTTCAAAAGCATCATCGACTATTTGAAAAATCCTTTGGAAGATTTTCGTCGTAAAAGGCTGAAATAAAACTAAAACCTAATGCTGCACCTCGGGCCATTCCATTTGCAATTCAAACGGCTGTCAAGAAGGAATTGGAACGACTCGACAATATAGGAGATGTATATTTTCATATCGAACTAACGGAGGAAACTAAAAAGTTCATAGTAGTGAACATATCGTTTGGACTTTATCAGTTCCAATGACTAACATGATGGATCAATTGATGGTGGCTCCAACATTTTTTGCTATTTACTTGGATGATCTCCTCATTTCCGGAAGGTCACACTTAAAAAACATTTTACAAAACCTTGAAATGATATTATGTCGATAGGAGGAAAACGATTTCAAATGTCGAGCCAATAATTGTAAATTCTCGAAAGTCGAGATCGACTACTCGGGGCTCATAATCGATAAACACGGCACTCGATCGTCAAGCACTTGTTTGAGTGCTATTAAAAACTTACCTCGACCGCGGAACTTGAAGGAAATGGGATCTTTTATGGGAAAAGTAAATTATTATAATAAATTCATCCAGAATGTTTCCAGTTTAGCAGCGCCATTAAATAAACTACGTTCAAAAAATTCTCAATTTCAATGAACGACTGTGCAAGATAAGGCGTTCCAACAACTTAAGAGAGCTATTGAGAACGCTGCCCGTTTGAGTCATTTTCGCGATGATTTTCCGCTTATATTAGCTTAAATTCTGGATAAAGCTCAACAATCTCTATCTATCATTTATGGTGTCACTAAATTTCACCAAAATAAATCGACACTTAAAGATGGTCTACACTTACACATTGAAGTGTGCTAAAGGAATCACAATTTTAACAAAAGAGATTGTTTCCACTATGTCAATTGATGAGGCCAGCAAGGAACTTGGATTAAGGCATTTATACATTTTGGACCGAAAGCCACAAAATCTATAATATTAGATATTTGTTATATAAAAAGTGGGTCACATAAACGAAAATTAGTTCTCCATTGTACAAACTTTCAGAAATTTGATCACTCCTAAAACTATTACAAACTTCTGTCAGTTTGTACAGTACCAGCTAATGTAAGCTGGAACGCGGCAATTGTGGAGAAAACCATTTCTAAAGAAAAACATTTTGTCTTTCAATTTTAATAGCGAAATATTAATTTGCGATAATTTTTTTGAAATATCTAGCAGCTAGCAGGCGATAAGGTTGACCAAAAGTAATTCAATGCTCAAAATACTGAATTAAGGAAACTTAATAAGTTCAAAATCAAATGTATGTCAATCAAGAGGAAAACAGATTTCGCATCAGTTCAAGTATGAGCTTTGAGCGGTTAGAATTTAAAGTATAAGTTTGACAAAAATTCGGAGTATCTTACTCAAATTTTCCAAAAAAAAAACTGAAAATGAAGGCTCTGTAATGCACCCATTTTCCGAGCTAGGTTCTAAAATAGTTTCTTTCTCACTTCACGTAATATGCCTTTCTATAAAAGAGTTTCCAATTTTAGCATGAAATAGTGCAAACAGATGGAATAGTACAAATAACAGATAGAGAAAATATAATGAAGTTTTCTTAGTTGTGAGTTGATTTACCAATAATGAAGCATCTCGTGTCGTTGAACGTAAGCTTTTTATTTTATACTTTATGTCCACAGATTCCAGCTATAGACACAAAATAAATCAAAGTTATATTAGCCACTTATACATTTTTGTATTTATGTATATATATATATATATATATATATATATATATATATATATATATATATATATATATATATATATATATATATATATATATATATACACGTACATAGCAGGTACACAAAGTTATAATCACACGCCGTTGTGTATATATTTTTATTGCATTCATACGAGTGCGGAGTATAGAAAATGTGGGTAGAAAATTAACGAAAAATTTGTATGGCGTATACACAAAGTATAAAAAATTGAAAATTATATTCGTTTGATAAGCGAACCGTGTTACGTTTTATGATGATAAAAAATCGTTTAAACAATGCTCAAAGAAGGTATGTATTTGTATGTATTAACTTTCATATAAGTATACACTTACGAAATAAAAGCTTTAAATCACTTGAAGTGTTTATCAGATGTAAAATCCTAATTTAAGAATTGAATTTCTTAAATTAGGATTTTACATCAAAGTAAAGACGAACTTGAGTTGGAATGTTGTTAAATAATAATCTAATCGAGATATATGGAAGCTTCGTCTAAATTTAAAATCGTCCATTTCACACCTTTCTCCTCGTTTGATCAAAGTACATCTTTAAGGCTATGTGAGAAAATATATGCGTCAGAAGTAAAAACATCATAATATCGGTTTGTCTTGTGCTAACATTTTTTTGAAGAATTACACATTGGATTACTTGCTTGGAATTTTTTTGTTGTTTCTATTCTTTTTTGTAAGGTCCGAAAAACTAAGCCAAAATGTTAAAAACCGAAATTTTTGTTTTTTCAAAAGTGAGTAACCTTTTCCCTTCCAATGTAGACAGTTGTAGACTTTGAGTACGAGCTATACTCAAAAACGATTATTTCTTATTCGATGAGTTGTAAATTTTTAGAACTCTTGTAAAAAGCTTACCAACATTTATGTGTTGATCTAGATAATTTTACGCCGAAGATTAATTTGTAAAGAAGTGACTAATATCAAAGTGGCCAATATTTTTTTTTATATAAAGCTTTTAATCACTCAATGAACTAGTTTAATTGTCCTACGACAAAGGTCAAACAACAATAAAATTGCTAATTTCGTAATATAATTCGTAATATTCATTATGATCATATATCACAAGTTTACGAGCACATCATTAAATCCATTTCAATATTCTTCTTCTTGGAAACATCAATCATGCGTTATATTTTTAATGCACACAATATGAAAAACGTGAAATGGGGTTGTAGTTTGCTTTTTTTTTTTTCGTTTGTATATTAGGTTGATATTAAAATTTATTTGGAAAATCAATAAATTTTGGAACCAATTTTCAAACAAAACTTCTCAATTTCATGTAATAAATTATATTAGTTATAATAATATATATTTGTACGAATTCATGCGATATTGCGGCTGTGTTTATGATGGTTGGTGTATATTTGCACAGATTGATGAACGGCAAAAAATGAAAACGAATTGAAAATTATTAATCAGAAATTCGAGAGATTTTCAATTCGTAGAATTTGTTGGTGTTTTTCTTTTTCGGTTTTCATTCCATCTGTTTATTTAACAATGAATTTTTTTGTACATATCAAGCATTTTTGAAATTTTTGCCATTTATATATATATATATATATATATATATATATATATATATATATATATATATTTATTTATTTTTTTTGATTAGTTTCTCCATATATGTATATAGCTCAATGCTCAATGTTTTTGTATTTACGGTATGTGAAATACATTTCTTAGAATCAAGCAAGTACGAGGGACTTATCAAATCATATATTTCGCTTTAGTCAGTGAAGTTATTTTAATCGAAAGTCGATTATATTTATTACAGCTGGACCAAATTTAAGGAATTGAGTTTGTTCGAAATTTATTTGTGAATTCTTATTTTGCGCATTTAATTGATATACACTTGTTCGGCCGGTCAACTTCTTTTAGAAACTGCGCTCCGAATTAAACAAAATAAAATTCAACATCATCTTATAACCTGTTGAAAAATTAAATAGCAAATTTTAACATTTCTACTAAAAATATTCATCAAACGTGCATTGATTTCAGTGGCAGTTGTTTTTTGTTATTGTTTGACGATGATTGCTTTGTTTTCATAAAAATCATTTATTTTAATGTTTTCATCATGAGTGATAAAATTGAAGCAATTTTAAATTATGGTGAGTATTAAAAAAATATTAAATTTGCTGTGGACTTATTTGACTAAAAATTTTAAAAAATCCTTTCAGATAAAAAAAGTGACAAGTGGAAACAACAAGATAAATCAATTATTATTGTTGTTACCTACATTGTTGTGTAGGACGCAAAAAAAATAAATAATCCCTTTTTGACATATTACAATGTACCAAGAAATTAGGTAATAGTTTTATTACTTTTTAATTGAGTGAATTTCTGTTATGTGGGCTTAATAAAATTTGTTTCTAATCAAAAAGCATTGGAACGCGATATGATTGCGATATTAATGAAACTGACTTTTTTTCTGGGTCTATCTCAAAGATAAGGCATATATGAATCTAGGTGTATTCGTATGAAGATCATATGAAGCAGGCTGAATAGCATATTATTACTGGTTTTATACATAATTGAAAGTGATTTAAACCAAGTAAAATATAAGTATGTATTTATAAAGTGGCTTCATTAAATATTTCTAAATATTTAACTGAATATAAAAAAAATTGATGTTTGATGGTTTATGAAGCAGAAATGTTTAGTAAAATCCGGCTTTTGTTGTTCTTGAATAAGTTTTCTTTTCGCATTAGCAATATAGTTTTATAAAGCGTCGTAGCTCTGAGATAACCATAAACAATTTCGTGAGTTACAATATAACGAGTATCCTACATGTCAGTGATACTGCCTCTGTTCTTTTTATTAATTTAAACAAGTCGGTTGATCACACGCTTGTTTATATCAGATAAATATTTTTTTTAGGTTTTACAAATCTTTGCGGTTCCTCTAGCCAACATGTTTACTCGTTTTCCCACAAATCATAAAAAAATTAAGTAACGGCTAAAGTTGATTCTCGAAAGGATTGTATACTTACTTGCTGTTTAAAAAAACGATAAGGTAGTTTTTATAACGATAAGGTCCAGTGAACCTAGAGCTATTTTTTACAGTGTTCTATACAGGGTTCTACTTTGGATCTAATCCTACTTTCAATTTATATTTCTACAGATTTTATGTTAGATTTGAAATGATCTTCTTTTAGATTTGCTGATGATGTTGCTTTGACATATCGGATGTTCCTTTGGTTTAATATTAAAGCATAGAGAAGAATATCATCCTCTTTAATTAAAGCTTTAATAAACTATGGTCTTCGTATATTGTTCGTAGATGGCTAGATTCACATTTTATGGTGCTAACCACAACATCCAGAACATTGAAGTTCAAGCTACATGGTTCAGTAAAGACAACTGCTGATATTATTTTTCATTCAGTAGATTTTAACCTTTACGTTTTATATTATATGACAGCCGTGTTTTTCACATGTGCTTTGGCAAAGCATGACTTTCATTGAATCAACGAATAATATTTAGTATGAAGGTATTTCAGATTTTCGAGCGAGCTCTAGAACTCATCTAGAAACGTTGTCTAAAATTAGTTCTATCGAAAGTGTGCATTGGTCTGCTTCAGTTTGTACTTCAAAATGAAATCTTTATTTGGAAAGAGGTGTATATCACTTCTATAAGGCCATTAATTACTAAACATAATACGTCAATTCAGATCGTAACTAGGCAATATCGATTATCGTCTGCATTAACCTTATTTCGATCTCTAAACATATTTTAGGATATATGGTACTTATATGTGTTTAAAGTTGTAAACGACTGGTGGAGGCTTTAACAAAAGAAGGGCCATTCAATGAACTAATATATAGTTTCGACTAAATACTTCTCAAACTGGAAATAACATATATGATTATTTTAATGTTTTAATTGAGTAACAGTATTTTAGAATTTTTTATCAGTTGATCTCAATTGCTGAGAGCTATGAATAAAATTAAAACCCCTTTTAGAGAGTGCAAGCTTTGACAAATATGATCATCAAAACGATTTGCTTTACCAAATTATTTTTTTCTGCCTTAAAGAATTTGATTTTGGGAATAAGTTACAATCCTCTACAGTGTTTAGTATAGAACATCAGTATTACAATGAAGGCAGATTATAATACTGATGTTCTATAAAAAACGGAAAGTATGAAATCAAAAAGGAATCGAGCAATTGGTGCATTGGCTAAAGCTACAGTGATTAAGTCGGGTTGCAGACCTACAATAGTTAGGGAAGCCGAGCCCAAGAAAATACTGAATGGATTAAAACATAATTTATTTTAAAAAACTATACATGTCTTTGGATATAAATTGACAATTGTTAAATCTCGTGACATCACTGGTGTAACTTATATTTATACTAGTATTATATGGCATCACTCCGATTTACACTAACTGAAATTTTACAACATAAATCTCTAAACACTGCGTTTTTTATCTTATTATAAGGACACATATATAACGCTAAATTAAATTAGAATTTGAACTTCATGACAGGGACAATGTTTAAAGCTAACCTTAATGCAATTTTTTTATAAATTAAGTACTTCATATTTTGGTTAAACTTGCGGTAAAATCTAATATTGAATATTTTACAACCTTGTGACCAAGCCGGAAAAATCTATCAAGAATATCCTTCAAGTAAAAACATTCCAACAAAATGCATAAACTATAAAAGGCGGCATCCATCAAATTATTCAGAATGTCCATTAGCTAAAGAACTACAAAGAATATTAAGCGTTACAACAAAACTATAAAATACCTGTTGAAAGGAGGCCTACTGAAAATTTGGAGAAAAGTGAATCTCAAGCAAACACGATAAAAAGTAGAAAAACATACTAACCGATCGTATACAGCAACACGATTTAGTGGGAAATAAAAACAGTACCGATACTCCAATTCTTGAATAAATTCTAAAAAGCTTAAAAGCTCTAAATAGGCACTCTAAATAATCAAGGTCCAACGAATAAAATCACTTCTATGATTTACTAAAATATGGAATGAATCAAACACTTGGAATAGTCATCTGGAATACAAATATTTTGAAATTCAGAAAAAATATATGTATAACCTCATTTTCTATTTAAAATTATCAAACACCATAAAGAAATAAAAGTTTGAAAAAAAAATGTGCAAGTGGCCACTGTCAATGTTCAACTAAATAACAGAAAAGAATACAATGTTTCCTAAATCTATTGCCCATCGCGGCTTCTTAACCTAAATAAATACGTCTACATCTCGTTCTTTAAATAATTAGGGTTTAATTTCATTTTTGGTGGTGATTTTAACACCTCACGAAGGAAAGGAGCTACTTACCGCAGGTCCAGCTGGAGGTAAAATAACTTACTATTGCCTATGGATCCAATTGAAATTCCATACAGTATTAGCGCACATATCAACTACTCTTTGAATAGAGAATTGGTTAGAGAAAACGCAAAGCATCAAAAACTTTGCAGAGAAATTAGGTTCTACAAATTAAAACAATACTCAACTATCTTCGTAATATAAGTAAGTTAAGAATGAATGGAATCATAATTACCTTACTGGGCAAAAAGGTACCGATTATTCTCTTTGGAAAGCATCAAAAAGTATATAAATTCCTAAAACGTAAGTACTTGCAATTAAAAGTGATGGTGCAGCTTGGGCTAGAAGCGCAAAGTAAAAAGCTGATGTGTTTGCATCATATCTTGGAAATACAATCCGACCGCTCCCAAGACAAACTGCAGGTGAAAACATAGCACTAGTTAATAAAATTGACAGCGAAACCATAAAATCTGTGTCTTTACAAGAGTTGAAAGTTAAAATCAGCAAAAGTAATTACAGGACAAATATAGAATTTAAGGACTACCCGAAAAAATGGGACGAATAGAACAGCAAAAATTTATAAATTTAAAAAATTTAAAATAAATCAGACTCTGTCTAAGCCATTGTTTCGAGACTTGTTCCCAGGTGACAAAACAAAGGTGTGCGATTTTATCCCCTTAATTAAATGTCAATATTTAAATTGCCCTAACAAGCTTTAAATTAAATTACATTTTTTTACAATTATCTATGGCTACCTTATTCTGCTATACAAAAAGATAATTCTATCGATTTTCTTTTTAAATAAAAGTCAATCAAAAAACTGATTTTTAAATTCAAAAGAGCTTTCAGAAATTAATGAAAAATATTAGATACAGTACATCATGCAAATACACTACACAATACATCAATTTCCATAACAAACCCAATTTACACCCACTCTGTCGACACCGGCTACTTTGCAGACAAGGAATGCTGTTCCACCTAATTGGACGGTTGTATTGTGTGCCATCATCTGAAAATATACAATAGAAAACGGAAAAAGTCAATTTAAATATTAAATAATCAATAATAAGTTGTTTTTTTTTTGCTTCGTATAATTTTAAAGATATAAGTGTATACAGTGTGCGCTATAATATCTAATTTACATATTTCCATATTTTTCATTCTCATTTTCCCCAATTGAATAATAATTTCGCTAATTTTTATGTTTTTTATTTCACATTTTTGTTGGTTATGATGTTGGTATAATTTACTTATCATGATTGCCGTCAATTAAAACGTGCCAAAAAGAAAATTTTTTCACCCCATTTTCCATTTTATATATAAATTTTATATTATTGTGTGATTGTAAATTTTTTTTTTTTTTATTAAAATATTTTCATTTTTCAGTAGAGCTTGCCATGTACACGAAAGCGATACGATGCGACACACATCTATGTTGTATATTAGACACGAAAATTGGTGGGCGGAAGCTTGTCGCTTGGACAGCACACACAAACTAAGAAAAAATACTTGCTCTATTATAAAAATAATAATCGATTTTTAAAAGCGATTGCTGGCTCTTGTCGTATAAAGAAACAGGCTTTCATCCCCGATATCGATTGTTACTTGAAAATTGTGAACTGCATTGAAATGGTTCAAAGTTCTAATTATGTGAATGGATTTAGCAATCTATCCATAAAGCCGCATTTATAATTTTGACAAAATTCTAAGGATATCTGCTTGTGTTGTATTTTTGAAACATGAGAATCGTCCCCCAACAACGGAGGCTGACGATAAAAATCAATAAAAAAATAAATAAAAGTTTAGCAATTTTAATAAAACTTAAAAATATTCACTCTATATATATATAGTTTGTGCTTTTCATGACAAACTTTTATTTTATTTTTAATTATCAACAATTTAATGGAAGAATTAACAAGATTTTTTGTTTGAAAATTTATTTTTTTCGTGATAATTATTTTTATGTTATCATTATTATGCAAAATGATAACAACATTTTTTTTTTGATTTTTTCCTCTTTTGTCTTTTAAAAATCGAAAAATAACTTGTATAGTAAAAGCTTTACTATTGTGCTTTTGTTATTAAATAAGATTAACATTTTTTCGTAATTTTATTTTGTGAATGTGACTAAACAGATAAGGCATGATGTATTTAAATAAATTTTCCTTTTTTTTTGGGTTGGGAAGCTTTATTACAACTTTAAGATTTTCAAATGTAGATTTTTTTTTATTTCAACAAGACTTTAAAAAAGGAACCAAAAATTATGAGTAGGAGTTACCAAATTTTATTTTATTTCTTGGACGAATGAGGTAAATTTATTTTTTTTGCATATACAAACTAAACAGTTTTCTGGTTAACATAAACCAATTTATCAAAAATTATAAATTTAGTATGCTAAGCAGGTGCGCACCTTCAAGATACTTAAAGAGATGTCTAAAGTTTATGATTAATTGAGCTGTAGTATTTTCCATTAAACAAAATATTCTTTGAGCTGAGAGAATTTAATACTGATGTGTCTACAAAAAGATGTAGAACTTGCGCTACTAATCATACGCCAAATTACATAGGTTATCCAGTATATAAAGAGTTTAAAAATAGAGTCAATCCTAGGCAACAAAAATTTAAACTGAGGTGCAACCAGAAGAAGTGTACAGTAGTAGAAACCTTTATGTTAATGAACACATTGATGCAGTTAGTTGTAAAATACCAACAATTATTGTCCTCAAAATAGCCATATGGAATAAACATTTTAGAAACACACTCTTCACGGAAAAAAACATTCCAAAACTATTTAAAATCCGTCCCTAACCATCCAGATGGTAAAGAACATGGTGGTACAGCTCTATTGTCCAAACAAAGACTAAAACGTTATACGCAATTGAGAAACATGACAAAGCTGATATCAAGGCAAGAAATATCTTTCTGCGGAAGTGGTCCAAAAGCTTTGTAATATCATCAGAATATACTGTCTTCCAAGACACACAACAATACAGAAGCAATAAAGTTTATAACTACCTGGGTAATCAATTCATTGTAAAAGGTTATTATAATGTAAACATACTCAACGGCACTCAAGATTGACATTTCTAAAGAAAAACAATTTTATGAAGATATGGAGAAATAGTGTTTTGATTTTCTACTAACGGGATATCCTTTTTATTAGCCCACGGATAAAAATAAAGTTCCCGAGCTAATATACATTTGTATAACTAAAGGTATTTCATGCGGAAATGTTTTGGCAACAGATTGTTATCATGAATACAGTATCATAAATGGCATGAATATAGTGGATAAATCAAAGAGAATTGCCAACTGGATATTCCGCGTTCTCCAGTAAATTTTGATGCTATGGAAGAATACTTTATAGTTATTTTGGTAGAAGCTAAAGAAAAGCAACTCCTGACATCAGTGTTTTTGAAAAAGTGAATAGGCTTTCTGAAAATATTTAAAAATAGAAATTAAATCTACGAATCAAAGCTCAGAGAAGCTCTAATGAAAAGGTCCATTAATTCTTCTAAAGATAAACAGATTAGTTTTTGTGGAAAGTAACTGGTAATTTTAAGAGGCCAACAAATTCATTCGGTTGACAAGCAAAAATTGGGCAAGAACCGATGAATAAAAATCCAAGGCTTTCGCTGCTTATTTAAAGGGCGTATTCTCAAATTAAAACTAAACTAAACCAAAAAGTATATTTATACTTTTTGTAAAAATTCACCGAAAATTTACCTTGAAAATGTACTTTTCAGCTACCACCTATGAGGCAATAGCGGAACAATTTTAAAATGTGCAAAGCGATTGAAACCACCATTAAAAGTTGCATCAGTCCAAAAAATGCACAAGACGTTAAATTTGATGCATATACGAATGTTGATGGATACACCAGTAGAACATCTACATATTTCATATTTTTTAGTGAGATTTGAGTCAATAGTTATGAATGGTCTTCTTAAAATCTAAATGGTTATACTTTTTTTTACAGCTTGCAACGATTCGTATAGATCAGGTGGTATCTGCCTTTAATTTGTGTATTTCTAGGTTACATATTACTCCATTAAATGCTTTTTTTGGAAGAGATTTCGGATTTGAATAGCAATACTAAGACTATGTTTATGGTATCTTCTTTTGGGTTTGAATCAATGTTAAATGTTCCCACTAGTGTGATAACTTTGTCCTCAACTTGCATTGACCTTTTCGTTGCTCGTCTAAAATCTAATGGTCCCTCATGTCTCAAACCAACGGTAATTGATCTCAAGATTTCCGATTATAGCTTTAACTCTTATTTTAACAGTATTTTAACAGTATTGCTTACAAGTTAAGATCCAAATTTTTGACTACTGGCGTTCAAATTAATCACGACGTTCCATGCGATTTTTGTTCCAACCCTTTCTTTTTGAGACCATTTTCTAATAATGAAATATTATCTATTATTGATTCAGTGGAATACAAAGAGACATTAGGTAATTCCTGACATTAGGTCAGTTCGGTTTAGTTCACATTTTTAATGGTTCCTTGGATTTGGATGTGGTTTCCCAAAGGCTTAAATCCGCTACTATTATACTTATTTATAAAAATGGTGATCACATAGTGATAAGAGTAATTATAGATCTATTCTACTCCAATCTGTCATTAATATAATTTTCTTTTCTTAGAACAGTTTAGCCTACTAAGGTTCATTAGCATGAATTTGGGCAAGGTATAGGAGTACTGAATCGGCTATGCTAGAGTGTTTGGACATCATTCATCTTGGCCTGATAAGGGCAAATGTATAGGTTGTTTATTGGTGCTTTTAAAGCTTTAGATTTGGTTGCAACTGTATGCTTGTAGCACTGGTTTCGCGGATGATTTGGCATTAGCGAACACAGCCAAATCTACCTCGGGTGTTACCTCTATGGTTAATTTTACACTGTCTCATTTTACGTGAAAAAATTAAATTTCAATTTACAGCTGGTAATTATGACCCTAAGTAATTTATCATAATACCTCTAAATACACCCCTACTATATGTCATCGTGATTGCTTCCATATTGAGTCAGTAATTTCTTTCAAGTATCTGGGAATTAATTTGGACTCTAATCTCAATTTGAATATTCATGTCTATAAGCTTAAAACGTATATCACGTCAGCGTCTTGTATATTTTATCTGCTTCGTACTTAGCCTCTATCCTATATCTGTGTTGATTACCATTTTTCATGCTCTAATTTTTGCTAAAATGGGGTATGGTTAACCTTGTTGGGACAGTTGTTAACTAACCATCTTGAAACCGTTGTATATTCTGCAAAAAATGTTTTTTGCTTACCAGTTTGAAAAAAAACAGACTCGAAATATCCTGGCTTTTATTCAAGTCGACTGGTATCTTGCCATTACAGCATCTGTATATATTCAAAGTGGTTTTTTTAAAAGCTCCGTAGTATGATTATAACTTTCAAGTTAGTGAGGATGCATTATCATATAGTAAATCATTTTTATCACATGTTAGTAACTGGCTATTTCAAACGCACGATGTCACGGATGGAACT
Organism: Tipula confusa; assembly: GCA_963556175.1. Classification (NCBI taxonomy): domain Eukaryota; kingdom Metazoa; phylum Arthropoda; class Insecta; order Diptera; family Tipulidae; genus Tipula; species Tipula confusa. Next base: position 16,156,699 of record OY744475.1, read on the forward strand.
TAGTTTTATTTGATATTTGGATCCACAAATTTGGATTTTGAAATCAGCATGGTACTATGAAGGACGTCCACAGGATTGTTAATGATGCGGATAAACATACGCTAGAGGCCAAAAAAATATTGTTAAGCTGTATTTTTAGATATTACAATCCTTTGACAAAGTTGGGCAGAGAAAAGATCAAGTTGAAGAACTTCTGCCAATATAATGGAACACGTTATTTTATGCTGGACTAGCGTAGTCTTATGGGTTTCAAATATTGATGAAAACATCTTTAAGAGCGAAGCGTATTTATTTTCCGCGCAGAGATGGGTTGGTGTAGGCTTATTGATATTTTAAGATGTCTTCCACGAAGTTTGACGAGGAGTCCATATTTTTGTAACAAGCCCCGATAATAAGCCTGTCTGCTGATGCTATTGTAAATATATGTGGACATTGTCACCGTAAACATATATGTTAACGTTCAATAATCTTGTCCTATAAGTTTTGATTCCTGCACCATTAGCGGCGAAAAGGATCTATGTGTAATACCTTGTTACGAAAATATTTTATGGGAAAGCCCGAAATATCAGCATCGGTATCTATGAGAAATTATATTTTATTATTTGATTCTGGTAGAAATAAGCGGCGATTAAGCTGCATCCGATTTAGCTATATGGTTTACGTTTTTTTTAAAGTTATTTTTAGGTTCGGATTTTTTTCTGGACGTGTAATAAAAAGTAGAAGTGTTGTGTGTTGCACACTGTAATTATGTATAAAAATGAATATAATACTTATGTATAATAATTTAATGTAATAATGAAATATGTATTGGTATATAGAAATAATTTGAATAAATAATTATAAATTGGAAGGCAGTAAAGATCGGGCAGTCGATAAGGCAGTGTGCAACACTGCCAATTGTTAATTTTCCAATTGCATGCGATGGAATAATTGGAAAAGATTTTTTAAAAAGTAATTCATGTTTAATCGATTATTATGCAAATACGCTAACTATACCATATAATAACCGGGAATTTAAATATAAATTAGAGACAATAGGATTAGAGAAAACAGAGTTACATAAAATAAAATCTAAAAATATTCCAAAACGATCTGAAAAGATCATACTGTTAAGTTTTCCTAATACTATCGACGGTCAATATGTTTGTAGCTCCAACATTCTTCCAGACCAAGTTTATTTGGCAAATTCAATAGTTGAAATTAAAAACGAAGTAGGTTATACATGTATAATGAATTCAAGTGAGAACGATATAGAATTAAATGAGTTTGATGTTACTCTTGAATCAATAGACAACTATTTTGTCTATAATTTTTCGTCTAATTGGACAAATAATGTGAAAGATAGAATGAAAATTATTGAATCGGAAATATTGAAAGGACACATGAATGACGAAGAATGTAAGTCAGTAATCAAAATTTGTAAAGATTATAATGACATTTTTTTTTTAAAGGGGGATAATTTATCTGAAACCAATGCCATATCTCATTCTATTCCACTTTCAGCAGAGGTAAAACCAATTTATAAAAAACCATACAGGCTACCTGAATCAGCCAAAATCGAAATTAACAAACAAGTAGATAAAATGCTTGAAGACAGAATTATTGAACCATCTAAATCAGCGTGGAATTTTCCTCTATTAATAGTACCGAAAAAAACAGATGATCCCAATAATAAAAAATGGCGAATTGTTATTGATTTTCGTAAAATGAATGAAGTTACTGTTGACGACATTTTTCCCTTACCTAATATAGTAGAAATATTGGATCAATTGGGTAATTCAGTTTATTTTTCAACCCTAGACATGGCAAATGGATACCACCAGGTACCTCTTGATCCAAATCATAAAGAAAAAACTGCCTTTACTACTCATACAGGACATTACCATTTTTTGCGGATGCCGCAAGGGCTAAAAGGGGCACCAGCAACGTTTCAACGCCTTATGAATCATATTTTAACTGGACTTAATGGTATAAAATGCTTAGTATATCTGGATGATATTATTGTTTTTGGACGTAATTTAGAGGATCATAACTCAAAATTAGTCGATGTTTTTAAATGTCTTCGCACAAATAATTTAAAACTAAATATTAACAAATGTCATTTTTTACAAAAAGAAATTACGTTTTTAGGGCATATAGTCTCGAATACAGGTGTAAAACCGGATCCAAAGAAGATAGAAGCTATTTTAAATTATCCAATTCCAAAATCATCAAAAGATATTAAATCATTTGTTGGATTTGCAGGATATTACCGAAGGTTCATTCCTCAATTTTCACAAATTGCTAGTCCTCTTTTTCGTTTATTAAAAAAAGATACTTCTTTTAAGTGGGATGCTCATTGCGATGAAGCTTTTAATCATCTTCGTGAGTTACTAATTTCATCACCTATCCTACAGTATCCAAATTACGATAAGGAATTTTTTATTACTTGTGACGCTAGTGATCTAGCACTTGGAGCGGTCCTATCACAGAAACATGGTGATATAGACTTGCCAATAGCATATGCTAGTCGAACAATTAACTCAGCTGAAAAGAATTACGCTGCAGTAGAAAAAGAACTACTAGCTATAGTTTGGGGCATTGAACAATTTCGACCATATGTATTTGGTCGACATTTTATTGTTATTACAGACCATAAACCTCTTAGCTGGTTATGGAATATTAATAATCCAACATCTCGTTTGACCCGGTGGCGCTTGAAACTTGAAAATTATAATTTTGATATACAGCATACTCCGGGAAAATCTAATAAAGTTGCAGATGCATTGAGTAGAATTAATAACAATAATAGAATTAATATCATTACTCGATCTAAGTCAGCAATGTTAAATGATAATAACAATGATTCTAATACTCAATTAAATATTAAACCTTACCAAAAAATCGATGAAATAAATAATGATTCAATTATCAATCTTTCTTCTGAAGATGATATAAATTCAGCTATTGCTCAATTTCATGATGGGCCAATTGGTGGTCATCAGGGAATCATTCGAACTTATAATAGAATGAAAAAGTATTTCAATTTTTCTAATATGTTTTCTCGTATAAAGGAATACATAAAATTGTGCAAAAATTGTCAAGTAAATAAACCATGTAAACAAACCAAAATGCCTATGGTCATTACTAGTACATCAACACAACCGTTTGAGAGAGTTGCTCTTGACATTGTAGGGCCTATTAATCCAGCAAGTTTGAGTAATAATAGTTATATTTTAACACTTCAGGATGATTTGACAAAATTTAGTGTCGCTATTCCTCTACCAAATCAGGAATCCGAAACAATATCTCGTGCATTTGTTGAAAAATTTATTTGCATTTATGGATCACCTAATAGAATATTGACAGATCAAGGAAGTAACTTTTTAAGCAATCTATTCAAAGATGTTTCTAAATTATTTAAAATACAAAAATTAAGAACTTCACCATATCATCCACAAACTAACGGAGCGCTTGAAAAAAGTCATTTGCATTTGGCTAATTATCTTCGAAACTACGCAAACCATGATATTAATAATTGGGACTCCTGGATACCTTACGCGATGTTTTGCTACAATACAACGCCACATACAGTGACAAGTTACATGCCATATGAACTTTTATTTGGACATAAACCTTTAATTCCATCATCATTCATAAAACCGATACAACCATTGTATAATTATGATGATTATATAAAAGAACTAAATTATAGAATGCAAACTTCACATAAAATTGCTAAAGAAAATATTATTAATTCCAAAGAAAATTCAAAAGTTATATATGATAAAAATATAAATCCACGATATTTAAAGAAGGAGAACTAGTTTTGCTAAAGAACGAAAATCGAAAAGGAAAACTTTCTCCATTGTGGTTGGGTCCCTATATCATAGAGAAAATTATATCAAATGAAAACACATCAATTAAAATAGGGAAATCTTTAAAGACTATTCATAATAATCGACTAAAGCAATATCATGATCAATAAAAAAAATAAAAAATAAAATAAAATAAAAATTAAATAAAATAAATAAATAAAATTGAAATAATGAATTAAAATTTAAACATAATTAAGCTTGATCAAAATTTGTAATAATATTAAATTATTTTGTATTATTAGATTTTAAATTTAATTAATGTTAGAATAATCTTTTTTTTTGGGGGAAGGGGTGTTGTGTGTTGCACACTGTAATTATGTATAAAAATGAATATAATACTTATGTATAATAATTTAATGTGATAATGAAATATGTATTGGTATATAGAAATAATTTGAATAAATAATTATAAATTGGAAGGCAGTAAAGATCGGGCAGTCGATAAGCGATGGTCATTTGACTATAAATAAAAATATAAGTTATTAATAAATAAAATTATTAAAATATTATGTTAAAAAAACATATTGTATAATTATTAAAAGTTTGGTTTTTATTTAAATATATTGAGTGTAACGTGGAAAATCTCATAAGGCAGTATACAATACACAACAGAAGGCATGTAACATTTTCTTGCTTCATTTACAAATTTTTTAAAAAAATGGCAGTATCCGTTATTGTTGGAACAATGTCTACTGCCACTTCTTTGCCTACTTGGATAACATATTTGGTACTATATAGTAGGGATTTTGCTAATGGATAATTGATCTTTGGCTGTATAATGGATTTTATAATGGAAAGTAACTGTATATTAACCATTTTTACATATATTGGTAGCTCCATTACCGATGCCCCTTGCTTTGCACGTTGAGGTTTATTTTTTCCCGCATTACCTCCGTTATAGCACATTTGTAATATGAATTGACTGCTACCAAATTAATAAATATTTATAAAAAAATGTAACATGCAGATTTTACGTTGTTTTCTTAAAACCACTGTGTATGCTATGTTTACTAAATAATAGTTAGATACATCTATAGCAAAGTTTCGAATTTATTAAAAATTTGTTCAGCTACAATAACTGGAAAGAATATTAATAATTATTTTGTGCAAGCACAAATATACGTGTCCAATGCTACATCTTGATAAAAATGCAAAATGAAAATTTCTATTCATATTTTAATTTTTTCGTAAAATTTTCCATTTTAAGTTTGTATTGTTTTTTAAAAATAATTTTCATGTAAATTTTTGTTTTATTTTCCATTATATTTATGCAAACAAATATAATACGGAAATAAAAATTGAAAATAAAACAGCATCAATTGTTATATGATGTATAAAACACCCTATATAGTCCTTAACCCACCACATATTAAATTTCCATAATTTTAAAGAAAAAAATTTGTTTTGTTAATTAAATTTATAATATTTATTTGTCTAAAGCACACACAACATTCACATACAAACACACAAATTATCTCGTTTATTGTGCATTTCCTTATGATTTTCATACCAAAAATAAAATAAAAATCCCATCCAAGAGATAGTTTAATTATAAAAATAAAAAATAAAAAATTTAAAACTTTTTTTTACATTTTAATTAATTTGTACTTGTTAAAAATTAAATGAAAATTTCCTCAACCGTATGTGTAACTTAATTTTATATCATAAAAAAAAATAAAAAATATTGCTCTAATAAAAAAGTTAAAATAAATTTTGCGCAATAAAAAATGCTTTTTAAACAACATTTTTTTAATAAATTTACTCTTAACTATTTGAAAGTAAAAAGTTTTTAAACAAGTTTTTAGTTGAAGATAATCAAAATCTATAAAAAATTAGATAAAAAAAAAATCCCAACGTATTTGAAATTCTAATTAGAATATTAAATTTTTCAAAATGTTGCGCTAAAATTTTCAACTACAGTTTGCCCTTTTGAAAATATCAAATTATTAATCCATATGACCATTTGTATCTATCAACTTGTGGTAGACCTATTGCACTGCAAACAGTATTATATAACATCACGGCTCACTGTTACTTGCTTCTTAAAATGTGGCGTTTTGCGGAAGTTTTAACCAAAGTTTGTTTTCAATTGTGGGAAGTTTAAGTTTTTTCTTTTAATTCGAAGAAAAGTTCTGATGAAAGTCATTGATTGCTGTTAGAAACCTATGGTTATTATAGTCATAATTTATTCGACGAAGACAAGTAGCAAACTAAAGATAAAATTCTAAGACCGTTGGTAGTTGATTGTCTAACTATTTATAGAAAATTAAAATTATTACCTTACTTCAACGGTAAAATCGTGGCAGTTATAGTAGGAGTACTTTAATAATAAAGTCTTTGCAAGACCACAAATCTCGCAATGGGACATAATTTGAAATGCGATTCAGAAAATCTAAGCAATCCATTTTGGAGACGAAAATATTGCGAACAAGACTTCCAGATGCAGTAAGGAGGAAGATAATAACTTCCTCTGTAAGGAGGAACATAATTACTAGGAAAATTATTATCTCTCGGTAGTTTTCTTAATGCAAATTCCCTTTTTGAATACTTTCAATGGACCTAAAAAGCCCTGGTGAAAAATTTTCCAAATTACCACACCGTACTCCAATTGGAACGATAATATTATTGAATATTTTATACTCACTACACCTTACTTCAGATTGCAGTCTTTAAGTAAAAGTTGAGTCGATGAACATTTGTCTGCAACGACAACTACAATTCCTCCTCAAAGGGCATAAGTATCATCAACTATAGATATCTATCTCTGCGATGGACGACATACAATGATAGAAAATATTCTTCCGTTTTAAAATTTGATGTAAGCGACGTTTCCACAACTACAATAACATCATAATCTTCTTCTAATATTGAAAGATATATAATCTTTTGGTTCAATACGAATGCCACTAGGATTGTGGTAATAAATAAAGGGTGGGCCATCTATCGGTCTAAATTTAAACCACCGGTTATTTCGAATCTGGCAATACTTATGTCATTCTATTGTCACAAAATTTAGTATATTATCTCCACTGAACGAAATGAATCGATTTACGCCTGAGCAACGTTGGGATTTATTGGAAATTTATTTCTAAAACAAAGAAAATTGGTCGGAAATTGCACGAAAATGTGCAAAATTTGGTCGCAGAGAAGAACCAACAGTGCCCGGTATATACGCATGTTTACTGTGAAAGTTCATGAAACTGGTTTCATTGTTGATGCGCCAAGACTTAAGCGTGCTCGTACAGTGCGTACACCCGAAAATATCGAAGCTGCGGCTGGAAGTGTGCGTGAGAATCCATCAACATCAACTCCTCATCGTTTTCAAGATTGAACATTTCACGCACCAGTTTACGTCAAATTTTGCGAAAAGATCTCGGTATGACGCCTTACAAAGTTCAATTGGTTCAAGAGTTGAAGCCGCATGATCATCCGCTTCGTTTTCACTTCGCTAGATGGGCCAACGAGAAACTGCACGATGATGTCGATTTAGCCAAAAACATCATCTTTTCGGATGAAGCACATTTCCATCTGGGTGAGTACGTTAATAAGCAAAATTGCCGTATTTGGGGCTCAGAAAACCCACACGTGGTCTTACAGAAATCAATGCACCCATTATGAGTGACTGTTTGGTACAGCTTGTGGAGCGGAGGCATCATTGGCCCATATTTCTTTGAAAATAAGGACAGCGCAATTATTGCGGTCAATGTAGACACCTATCGCACCATGATAATCGATTTTTTTGCGCCCGCTCTTCATGGTATTGATGTGAACGATGTTTGGTTACAACAGGATGATGCAACTTGCCACACATATTATACCATAATCGATTTATTGCGTGAAACGTTTGATGGCCGTTTAATTAGCCAAAATGGTGATGTCAATTGGCTGGCAAGAAGCTGCGTTTTGACATCATTGGACTATTTTTTGTGGGGCGCCATTAAAGACAAGTGTTTTGCTGACAAACCAAAGACAATTGAGCATTTGAAGGCCAACATTCGTGATGCCATCGCCGAGATACGACCCCATACACTCGAAAAAGTGCTCGAAAATTGGGTGATGCATTGATCTCTAACCGGAACAATTGTACTTCACAACAAAAAAATAAATTTGGCAAAATTTCAGACCGTTTTTGTTTTATTGCATTTTTAAATTTAAACTTTTAAATGGCCCACCCGTTACTTAACGATGATGAAGAATTTAAATAATGAGGCGATTCGATTATCATAGGTGCGAGTGATGACTCTAGATGATGGTTTAATGCTATTTCAAAGGAGTTGAAAGTCTACGGGCTATTTACAGGGCGCCTATTCGAAACCAATAATCAGCAAGCATTCTGATCAGCACGACAGTTATGTTGGTTTAAGGAGACATGACTAATAATCGCATTAGGTTTAACCGAAGCATGTAATCAACTCACATACACATATTTGGTAACTTGAGCAACCATCTGAAGTAATGTATAAATAGGTTCTCCTGAATCCGTGATAATTATTTAAAAAGCTATTGCATCCAAAGCAGAAACCTCCCCAGGCGAGCTTCTACCATTCAAAACTGCAACTTGCGCAGAGTATGCTGGTTAATCATTGGTTATAAACTTATCCATAAATTATTTTAAGAATTTTTTATTTGTGGCTACCTTCGTTTCCAATTTTTAAAAATCCAGAGAAATATTCACCTTCTCAACAACCAAATCCACTTTTTTATTACATCAGCCCATTTATTAACCATAATCCATAATTTAAGGCCATCACAGAAATATAAAAGGTTAGAGCCAATCTATTATAGAAAGTCTTCGTGTACTAATTCGCTGATTGTAATCTTTCTTGATTGCAGTTGGCGATATACTTGAGTCAATATGTATGTGTCATCGTCCCGACGAAAAATTTAGTCTGGAGCTTCTACATTTGCCTAACGTCTAAAATTGTACACAAATTATGTTTTAATTTGTCCATCTTCTAGGGTAGGATTTTTAAAAAAAATTTGCTGCACCTGCCTAAATGCGGTTTATAAATAAAACATACCAATCAGTTGGCGCAGTAATTAAAGCTACGGTGTTTGGGTCGGGAGATACTGGGTTCGAATCCTAACGAGGCAGGGTTGAAAAGGGATTTTTAATCACTTGATTGCGATCGATGATGACGATGAACACAACTATGATTGCTTGTTCAAGCCAACGATTGTTTTTACACAACATCTAGATATGTATGTATCTAACATTTTTAGGGCGAACTTAATGATTCAAACAACCTGGATTGTAAGGAATATTAGCATGGTCAGCTCGTGTATTACTGACCAAAAAACCATCTTTACATCTATGAGGAATGCATTTCTATTTTTGTTTTGGGAAGTTAATAAAGTGACAAGATCCTCAAATAAAGTAAGGCCAGTTTTAAATTTTTTTAGCATTGAAAAGTGTCAATGAAGTATTTCAGTTTGTCCTTTTTAAAAGTGAAGCTAAAAGAAGCTGTTCAATATTAGAAACAATTGAGATAAATATCACTTAACGAACCCACCTTAAACGAAGCCTTCACTCTAAGAATATCAATTTTTGATTCCCAATTCTTACTTAAAAAATACACATACTTGTATGTACTTCGAAATAACAAAAAGACGCAATTATTTTATTTTATTCAAAAATTCTGCAAAATACGTTAAAATGGAAGAAAACTTTTTATGATATTGTCGAATTATGAAAATCGGCCCGTCAATTGAGTATAGGCAGAGCTAACATATGGATTGAACATTAAAACTTTGCAATGTTCTGTTCAGTTACTAAGAAAAGGCGTTAAATATATTGAATTATTTTGTTGCTGATTAAAAAAAAGATGGCACTGCAGCAAATGCTCCAAAAAACGGTAATAATAAGGTTAATTGTATCTACCGAAATAGCATACAATTTTTAATTTTGATGAGACCAGTGTATAGATTGGAAAACTTCCACAATCCCCATTGGAAAACATATTCTAAGTTAGTAGACAGAACCAAAAGCTTTTGACTACAAGCATAATATGAAACAGGTTGTTTGTGTTTAGCTCTGGTGCTAATTTGTAGAGAGGTACTTAAACAATATGTCAAAATTTTACAAAGGTGTACGCCTTTTCCAAAGTAACATATTATTTTAACTAAACTTTTGGAAAAAATCAAGTTCTTTTCTAAATTTTATAAATAATAACCCGAAAACAAAATATATTTATTCGGATATACCGCTTAAAAGGGTTTCCCACCAAGTACTCTTGAAATTTGACATCCCGTCTTGTCAGATAATAAATGAAATAATACATTTATTAAAGACACAATTTAAAAAGTCAATTACGACCAAGATTATGCAATGTTAACTTTATGTTAACGTGCTATCACTCCTGATTAATGTAATAAGGCCATCGAGAATTGTGACAATCTAAAGTCTTTACATAATGAAACACCCTTTATTATAATATGTAATAGGCTACTTTTTGTTTTGGTAAAAAGTCTGGGAACATTAAATTATTCAATACACACATTTTAATTCTATATATTTACAAAAAAAAAAAAAAAAAAAAAATATGCATGTATCGTATTTTAACGAGTAAAAGGTATAACCAAAATTGGGAAAATATACCTTTATACACCGGAAAACAAATTTGAAAACTAAAAGAAAATCGTCTGTGAAAATATGAAAAATAAATTTAATAAATGGTGGGAACCTTTACACAATTTTTGTTCGTGTATAACTTTATTTTGGGTATGGACGATTAGTATATATGTTATAGCATGTAAAAGTCTTTTTGTCGATTCGTGTTTCAATATAAACAGATACAATCCTGTTAATTTTCTAGGATTTTGCAAAGAAAATATTATTAATTATATTTTAATTTCCTTGAAAACTATAAAGCATACAATAAAAAGCTCTTGGCTATATTTAGAATTACCTGCAAGAGTTTTCTAAATCGAAACCACAATTAAAAAAATTTGTTTTTAAAACGAGGAGGAGTCGAAAGGGGGCAATGTCGTTTCCTTACACATAACTTACATAATGAATATCACGTTTCATATTTTAATGATTTTTACATTCGAGCTGTTATTTTCGTTTTATGCTTATTTACTTTGTGGTAAAATATGATAAAAAGTGTCTTCTGTAGTATAAAGCTAAACAGATGTAAGTTTATGAATTAGAATATTTTAAAGCAGCAAATTATAAAACAAAAATTGGCCTAACTATTGTTATTAGTTAAAAAACTAAAAAATTACCACTTTTTTTCAATTTAACTAAATTTTTATAAGAATTACGTAGTATCTGGACTAACGCAGATCACAAAGTAACTATTATTTGCATAAGTTATAAAAATCAATTGATTAGGAAGGGCCGAAGGGGTAAATAAACGAACTAAATGCCAATGCATTCGCTCACTCGTCGACCTGTCGTTGAAAAAAAAATGACCCTCATTGTGATTGTCGATTATCACGACAATCGATACGACAATCGATACGACTTGGTGTAGGTTTCTGTTTTCACTATTTACTTCGCATTTAGGCTATGTCCGAAACTCATGATAAATATTTGCGAATATAAGTTTTTGACATTTACTTGATAAAATCGAAGGCACCCAAACTATTACGGTCCGATGCTATGATAGTTTTTGACGAATACCAAAACTTTCTATGATAAAAGCCAAACTCATCGCGTAGCACACTCGGATATATAAAATAAAACATATGAAATTCACTACTTGGTTTTGTAATACTATACCATTCAAAAACCATTTAAGACAAATTTGAACTGTTGATAATTTCAATAAACAATTAACCCTTCCGCGGATACAAATTTTTAGAAAATGCTCGCACAATGACCTATAATTTCGGTTCTAGACGATTTACATGGTCTGATTAATGTTTTGGGATCGTAATTGGATGGTTAAATATTTGACAGTTAAAACTTAATTAGAACAGTCTAGCGGCAAATGCCGATATGTTTGCGTAAGGGTTTTGTATCTTTTCTTTATAGTTTGTACGCCTCTCTAAGTTGAATTTGAAATTATATAAGACCCCCGTAATATTTCAATCAATTATTATACTTTTCGGACAGCGTAATAAAAAATTGGGAATGTCCTTGTTTTGAAATAAATGTCAAAAATTTACTAGGAACATCTTGGGAATGGTTGTCCAAATGATTGAAAAAAGCGACAGGGATAATGCAAAAAGTGTCAGGCATACAACCACACGCAAAAATACTGCAAACGTCAAACCAGATGTGTAAAATGTGCGAGAATGCATGATACAAAAAACTGCGTGATAGATAGGAACACTCCAGCAAAATGTGCTAACTTCCAGAGAACCCATCCTGCTAGCTATAGGGTATGTGAAGTAGTCAAATCACTACAAAACATGTGAAATAGGGCAAACAAAAACCAGCCAATAAGAGCAACTAAAGAAAAGAAAATCCCGACAAAAACTGTCACTACGTTCCATAGTGCGGAAGTGACAGAGGGATTCTCATACTCACAAGCAGCAAGACTACCTGGGCCTTCAGATCAAAATAATGGAATTCAACAAGCTACGACAACAATGCAAAATACCCTAAATGCTATTGTCAATCGCCTCTCTAAAATAGAAGAAAATATAGAGTTTCTAAACAAAAGACAAGTTAATCTTGAACAGCAAGTAGGACATCAAGGAAAAATTAACCATATTTGTAGCAAAAAAGTTGCTTTATCTGATCCCTCACTAAACAACACAAAATGAACAAAACACTAAGAATATTAACCTGGAATGCTAATGGAATGCTTCTACAGCATCTTCTAGAGCTAGAAATCTTTTTGAATGCAGAAAAAATTATATATGCTTAATAGCAGAGAGCCATTTCACTAGAAAAACTTAAGCAAAATTAAAAGGTTATTCTTGTTACCATTCTATACATCCAGCAGAAATAGCTAGGGGTGGAGCAACTATCTTGATCAGAGAAAACATCAAACACTTCAAAGATGTCAAACTCGAAATAGAGACAATGCCAATTATATTATTTAGTGTGGAATTAAATAATTACAAGAAGCTGCGGGTCACTGCGATATATTTCAACCAAGGCATCAACTTAAAAAGGATGATTACTTCCTAATGATTAAAATGATGGGCTCAAATTTCATCATAAGAGGAGACTTCAATGCCAAACATACCCATTGGGGTTGAAGACTAATATCTCCTAAAGGTAAAGAGAGATATTTTGGAAGCTGGATATCATATAAACTGCTGTTTTCATTCAAGTGATTTTCCTCCTTATTGGCCAACGGACACAAACAAAATACCAGACGTGAATGATTTCTTCATAGCTAAAGGTATTTCAGAAAATTATATCTTTATTGAAAATAATGAATGTTTATCTTCGGATCATTCTCCAATCATACTTACGACCAGTAATTGAAAAAGAAAAGCCACCAAGGTTAACAAGCGGAAAGACCAATTGGGAAACCTTCGCACAGTTAATAGAGGAAAGTATTGATCTTCAAGTCCCAATCAAAAACCAAACACAACTTGAAAAAGAAGTAGAGCTGCTCATAAACAATATTCAGATCGCAGCATGGAAAAGCACTCATCCTGCAAAAAATAAACCTCACAAGAATGAAACATATATACAGGAAATAAGAAAATTGGTCAGAGAAAAGCGGAAATCTCAAAAAATCTGGCATAGAAATCGAGCACTAGAGAGCAAAACTATTTTCAATCAGCTCAAAAACAAACTGCAGAAGTTAATACAAGAAACCAAAGCGGTAAGCTTCAAGAAATATTTAATAAGTCTGTCAGGCCACAAAGAAAGTAAGTATTCTTTATGGAATGCTCCAAAAGGACTAAAAAAACCAAAAGCGCAGATGCCTCCAATAAAAAAAGCAGATGGTACTTGGACCAAAAGCCCCAAAGATAAAGCTGATCTTTTTTGCTCAACATCTGGAAGAAACTTTTAAACCTTCGATTAGACAAGCTGCAGATGAAAATACCGTTCTAATGCAAAAAAAAATGAGTTAGATATACAACCAGTTGCAATGAAAGAACTCAAAAATGAAATCAAACATAACCTAAATGTAAAAAAAGCTCCTGGATACGATCTTATTTCAGGAAAAATTATTAAAGTGGTCAGAAAAATATCTTAAGAAGTTGCTTCACATAATCAACGCAGCATTTAGAATGAAATATGTCCCTAAGCAGTAGCAAATAGCAGAAGTTATTATGATACCCAAGCCTAATAAGCAGTTACTCAGAGTCACTAACGTGATTGAGAAGACGCTTGAAAACAAAAAGGTATGTTCTGGAGTATTCTTTGATGTTGCCCAGGCCTTTGATCGAGTCTGGCATCGAGGACTGGAATATAAATTAAATCGCGACCTCCCAAAGTAGTTCTATCCGATATTAAAATCATACAATGAAAGGAGATATTTCAGAGTTAAATATGAAGGAGAGTTCTCATCACTCAAGAGAATTGAAGCAGAAGAACCACAAAGGAGCGTGCTGGGAGCATTATTGTATTTGCTTTATACGAATGACATACCTTTTACTGGAGAAACAGATATTACAACCTTTGTGGATGATACAGCAATTTTGGCGGTTGGAAGTACAATCAAAGAGACTACCAGCAAATTACAGTACACTGTAAATGAGATTGTCTACTGGACAAAAAAATGAAGAATAAAATTGAATGAGTTAAAATCAGTTCACACAACCTTCACCTATCTAAAAGTAGATCACCTACCTATTTACATAAATAAGCAGGAAATACCACATGCGAACACGGCAAAATACCTGGGTATGACGCTCAACGCCAAGTTAAAATGGAAAGAGCATGTCAAGAAAACACGGATATTCAACAAATTGTGAACGACGTCGACAGCGTAGATACAAGACGGCTAAAAAGAACGAACCTGCTTGATTTAGTACCTTAGGACTGAAAGTTGCTGATGTGACCGGAAGAACTGAGCCCATTGGGAGTAACTACTGTGTTATAGCCTACTGACAGAGAACTAAAATAAGAAAGAAAAATTGCTAAATAAGTTGTAACGACTTAGTCGTAAAAAAAAACCAAAACCAAAAAAATAGATCACAAATATTTATCATGGGTTTCGGACACAGTCTTAGAAATTCGATTACCCCTTATGAAGATGCAAATTCATTATTAGTTTACAGGTGGTCAACATTTAGGATAATTTTGTTAAAAATTACCTAAATGTTGACTACGTTAAAGCTTAGCAAATGTTTAATAATTTCTAAAACCTTACAAAAACTATCAAAGGCGTAATGGCACATTTGTTGGCGCATTTAAGTTTAATTATGTATACCTTAAGGTTTTCAGTTCATGGAAAATATGTAAGGTCAAAATTATACTTCAAAGCCATTTCCGATTCGACTACGTTAAACTTGTGACAAATGTTTAATCGAAACCTTACAAAAGCTAATAAGAGTGCACACAGAAAACTAAAAGAATCACACACCGGATCGGTGGTACTATGGCTCCCACCGTTCGCATCTGAAGAAAATCTGAAGAGTAGATTACTAAATAATGAGTTGAAAAACACCGTCTTCTTGCTTCGTCAGATCTAGTACAATCTCTCCTGTCACAACCAAGTATTTCGCTGGAGTGAAATTATAGTAAAATATACGAAGTTCTATCATGGTATGTTAGCCCATTGACGTGCTAATGTCGCTACTGGTATCATTTTAAAATAATCAAAATATTTGTATATGTCGCCTAAATGTCATATAAGTATTCTAAATTTTGACGATATTCTATCGAACCGACATATGGGTAAACTGTTTTTTTTCTTATGATGGTAGTACTATATGTATTTATACTATGGTCAAATCTACAGAGTATTAAACAGTTTAAGAACAGCAGTCACCTGGAATAGAACAGTGCTAATTGAAGCAAAACACATTGGTAAAATATAAGGAGAACTATAACTATAGGTAAAAGCTCCAATTATAGTTCAATGCAAAAATTTACGAGACACCATAGTTTCTTAAATCGGAGATAAAGAAAAAAAAGTTATGACATTATTGTATTGTCATCAGACTCATCAATCAATCGTTTATTGATTAAAAGTGACATGAACCTGTCGTTGTTACATGTTCTTGTTGAATGTTATCGTAATAAGGTTTATACATTTTTGACCCCATATAGGATTTGATTTTTCAAGCTTAGAATTACAACAAAACGAAAAAGCTTAAATGTTGAAACGGAATATACAACTCTCATAGCTTTATCAATTGGTTAGATAAAATTATGTCATCTGACAAAAAATTCGTGGTTTGCTATTTTATAAAGTATATAACTTTGTTAAAAGTTCAATAAAATCAAAAAAAAAAAAAAAAAAAAAAAAAAGTTTACCATTAAAAAATTTAAAAAATTTCACGAATTATTATTTCATCTTTAGCATAAAATATAAGATTGAATTGAATTATCGGAAAAATAAAATACTTTTTTACAAAAAAAATATTCATTCATTATTCATTCGAAGATTTTATTAAAAATCAAATAAATAAGAAACGTAATTCAATTTATTTTTATTTGGTTATATTAAATTTCAATATTATTATACGTTGTACAAAGTTCAGAGTATCGTGTGAACTTATGTCGCATAAGAAATTTCCTATTAGTAGTATATCGATGATCTCGATTTGTCGTTTTGTAAATTAAAGTTCAAAGGTTTACGACCAATCAACCATATTATTTTACTTATTCGTAAACTATAGACTACAAAATTTAAGATGCAAACATAAATTAACAAAAGCTTATCGTCTTTCATTTTTAACAACATAAGATGAACAAAAAAAAAAAAAGTTTTTATTTACTTACATTAAGGGGTGTTTCCACTTGTTCTAGTCCCTGCAACAGACAAAGATCAAATATAAGAATTTTGTTAGCTGGAATTTTTCAAAAGATATACACACAACATACAACAAAACTTGGCTTTAACATAAATTTGAAATTTGTTAGAAAAGTTTAAATAACGTCACGCTAAACTTTATAATGTCAACGTGCTGTTGGGTGGTAAGAGAATATAAATAGTTACTTTAAATATAATGCAGGTCATTAAACTTTATTTAACAAATTGTAGTTTAGTGTTTGGGTATTTAATATTAGAGGTATTATATTGTGATAGTTGACAATATAGCTACCAATTTTTGGCAGGAAATAACCATAGAACTACCAAAAACATAGCAATGGCAAGGTTGAGGTGCATTTTACAGATTTAGTAGTAAATTGGTCTTTGGTCATGATAACAGCATGCATCGAACAATAAAATTTATAGGTAACGATGCAGTCAGTGATAGTTATGGAAAATTAATGTTGATGAAATTCCCGTTGCGGCAAATGCTAATGCGATATCTCGCTAATCTTCTACTTCTCGTTTGCTAAACTTCCATCACCATCACGTTCCCCAGCCAACATGTCAAAGGTTTGATCATCATGAGCGTGTCCTGTTCGTATTGGCAAACCAAGAGTGCCACATCATAATCCATGTTACTTAAGATTTGAGTTGATGTCATGAAGAACATTGTTGATGGCGACATTTACTGGCTCAATTTTTAAGTATAGTCAAGTGTAAAATCAGCGACGTAATTTTGAAAGATGACATTAATAATAAATGTACGCAAAGATTTCCCGTAACTGTTAAGTCATTATAGATACATCTCATCGAGAATTTCAAGAACGCCTCTTACTGCAGCTACACTTTTGAAAGAAATATTTAATAATGTTGTGCACCACATTCATGTAGAAGAAAAATTCTCAAACTTTATTACAGCCTCCACATTTGGAGCTAAAACGTGATGAGTTTTTAATTATGGGGTCTTGCGGGTTTTTCTAAACGGCGTTGATCCGATTATCTATCACGACGCAATATAGATGCTTTACTGGCTTCACTCTTCGAGCATCATTTTAACTCTAAGTAATCTGCATATACACAATCATTTCCGGTTAGGGCTTCGAATTTCTCTACTCCAACGAAGATAAGTGACCAAACACACTTTATTCAACTTCTTCTTAAGTGCTTGTTTCAAGAGTTGTGAAGACTTTATTAATTACCTTATGACTATGCATATTTTAGTCATTGCTATCGTCAAGGTTTTGAATAAAACTGGACGTTATGTATTGGCAAAACCATTGTTGGATTCGGGTTTGCAGATCTTTTGTTTAAGAGGTGAAGTTGGAAAATTCATTTTTGAAAGCACAACAAAGATTCTTTAACTTGAAGCACTTCAATTTTAAAGTATCAATTTTTTGACTTTACCAAGGAATATAAACATTTGGGTGATATGACACAAATGTAACTATTTACCAAGTCTCGTGTTCCTCCACTATAAGTAAGACTTTTTGGATAAAGATAATATTATGCAAGTCACAGCAACAATCAACACTTCTGTATAACAGTCCGTAACAGTCGGTAACAGTTCCGTAACAGTCATTGCTTCACACTAATAGTTATCTCGAAAGGTTCATGGTGGTCGTTAGGCTTTTTTGGGGATCAGTTTTGCTAATTAATGAAAGGAGTCTTGCCAGTAAAGTGTTTAGAAATGTGTGGTCTACCTCAAAATCAGCCCTATAATTCAACCACAAAAAACAGGAAAATCTACCAAAAAGGTGAACTCAACCAGTACCACTATTTGATACTATATACAGGGATTGATTTTTGTGGTTCAATTTACGTTCAGTTCAAGAGACCAAGAAAAGTTCTGGTCAAAGCCTACATAAATATGTTCCTGTATTTGGCAGTTTAAGCAATTTACCTTAAAAGAAGGCTTCGTTTGGTAGATTTGCCGATATCTGTGTAAAATGTACCCGTTGTTGGATTCCAGTGTAGTCCAAGAGTTTTAATGGTATCATCAAGTTTAAATTCCAAACTATTTTGGTTTCTTAGATGTGCTTGTAGGGCTTTCAAAAGAACCGCATTGTATGTTGCCCATTTTCTTAAGGTAAAGCTAACGCTGTTTAGTAAGTCAATTGATTGTTTTTGGATGACAAAAACCCTTTTAGTGTATTTGCGCAGAAATCAGATCATCCACGTAAAAATAATTTAACACCAGGTTAGACTCCTTTAGATCGTTTTTTTGTTCATCGATGGCAAGCTGTTGCAATGATTATACTGCAAAATAAGTAACTGCTGCTGTACCATACGTGACGGTTGTTAACTATACTCCTTAATATCGTTTTCTGGAGGCTGTCTCCACAAAATGCGTTGGTAGTTCTGATCATCTTTATAAATAATAATTTATCTGAGCATATTTTCAATATCAGCTGATGAACGTATTTATGCTTTCACCACCTTAACAGTATAGATAATAGATCCTATTGAAGAGTAGAACCAGTTAACATCAGGTCATTTAATGATATTTCAGTTGTAATTTTGGCTGACCCGTCGAAATCTACTGACAATCGACGAAGGTAAGGCCTAGAAATATCCACCCTGGATATACTATATCATTCATCAAAATGTCTCCATAATAATCACCCAATAATAAATCGATTAGACCTAGAGTACAAAATGATGAATCAGCCCATAGCAGATTCCTGGTATGATTCCATTTCCAGGGGTCTAGAAGCTGTTCTGGCATATCCCGTGTTAAGTTTTTGAATAATAATGCCTGAACGGTTATATTTGGAGGGAAATCACGGCTTTATGTTAAATTCAACGGTTGAGTTCGCTATTGCAGCATATATTTTTCCCATGCCTGTTATTTCTGCAAACTCTGCACTCTTTGTTAACTTAAGTCCCTAACAGGCATCTCTGTAATGAAGGATGCTTGAGACCCAGGGTTTATCAGCACACGAATCAATTCATTGTGACCATTACTGACATTGTTTTCACTAAAGCGGTTCCTGGTAAGATATACTTCCGATCCCATAATTGTGCTACTTGTATGTTTGTATTAGCGAGCTTTGTGCTTTCTGGTATCCTAGTTCGAGTTTGCGTTCTTTCCATTTGTGATAGACTTTGGAACATCTTATATCCAGGTAGCTTGTGCTTTCCATAGCAAAAACTACATTTATCGGGTTGTTTAGTAACCGCACAATTTGGAACTTTACTGGATGAGCTTGTTGGTTGGTATACTCCTTTTTTGTGTTTTATCTCGAAATAGTACTCCCAGAGATTGGAACCTTACTTTTAGAAAGGCTAGGAAATCTTTTACTGTCTGAATTTCCTTCGGGTTCTTCAGAGATGTTTCGCACAAGCGGTGAGTTTCCCTTTAGCACTCCAAAATCAGTATTGATCGCTTGATTTAAATTGCTTGAAGACAGCTAAATACATTATCATGTAATAAACGGAAATCACGAGTGAATTCTTATGATAAGTTTGTTAAAAATAAAATAACGTTTAATTCGTGAAAAGCCGTTTATCATCATATCTGGAGCATAAAATATTACAAGCAGAGTAATAATTTTCCATCGAGATGTTGAGGTGGCTTACGAGCATCTTGCATCTTTTCTTCACCAGTTAGTTTATCATTACAATGTATGGTTTTATTGAAGAGGCTTTGAAAGCTTGACCATTGTTTATAATTCCCGTTGAAACGGGGTATTTCGATCCTGGGAAGTTTGATTTTAGATCGTTGTACTTCTTGTTTCGAGTAATCTTGCACAATAGCCTTTGCAAGATGGTCTTGAAGATATATGATGGTAAACTTGCTTTCCAGTCGACCGCCGTAAGTACTTATAGGTACTAAGGTGTGTGTGTCTTTGCTAAATTTTAACTTTAACGTAACTGCTTTTGATTTAAACAATTTAAATTTTTTTTTTAAGTCAACATTACAATAGCAATGTAACTTACTACTACTTTTACCTTTTTAATTAGGTAAAAAAGGAATGTCACTAGGTTTAAATGATAAAACTGTTTTAGTGTCTTCGGTGCTAAATACTGGTGTAAAATTGTTCAGATGCCTAGAAGCGGGGATAAACAAAAAATACCAGTATAATTCAAATTTGTAACCGACAAACAAAATTTATACTAAGCCATGTAACAGAAATGCTAATTTTAATTTAGAGCACACTGTGCACATGTTATATATTATGATTTGTTAATGAATACCCCTAAATGTCACTTATTATAAATCATTTAAATTTTTTTTAGTTCCTGATGATCCTGGTCAGGACATTAGGTCAAAGATATGAAATTGTTGTATTGTAATCGGGTCCTAGTACGTGTGCAAAATTTCAAATTATTCAGACGTCTAAAAATGGATGAAAATTAATTTGAAAGAAAGATTTACATAGGAACTTGCAAGTTAAGCTTATAAAAGCAAATTTTTTAAAGAATTATCCTAGCAAATATTATAGGTCATAATATTTGCTAGGATAATTCTATTAGAAAATTCTATTAGTATTAGAATTTTTTAACATTTTACTAAAGATAGATAACACGTCATGACTTAAATAGTTTTTACCAACTTTAAAATTTTTAATTTTTCCATTTCATAGTGAGATTCTGAATTTTCTTTTAATGCTTTCAAATCAAATTCATTTGCTTTAATTATAAATAAATAAATGAACTCAGCTTTTTAGTATTTGCTTAATTAGTTTATCTAATTTACTTTCTGAGAAAGTTTATTATAATATATTGTAAATCAAACATCCTTAATATTCCAAATGTAATATAGAGATATAGAAAAACTACACCACATATTGAATGGCAAGCATACAGAAAAATATTATTCCTCTATGAACTTTATATTTGTGTTCTGTACTAATTTAAACTTTCATTTTGCAATATGTTTATATAAGTATTTAAAATAAACAAAAAGCTTTGGATATACTTTATGCAATTCATCTTATATTATATATATATATATATATATATATATATATATATATATATATATATATATATATATATATATATATCTTCGTTTTCTTCCTGAATTTATGAAATATACCATATACCGGGTGATTATTTTAACCTGAAACTTTCAAATCACTCGAAAAATAAGCACTCGATATAGTCTTTTTCTCATGTCTTGTTGATTCTTCTTTGTAAACATAGATGACATAGATGTTCTATTACAGAATGGAGTACTAAACAATCATCACGATGAAACCATAAGTTCTGTCGCAATCCTAAACTCAAGACTTAAAGTAGTGTTGGGAATTCGTTTTTAAAAATGTCTCGGTTCATTTGTCCTTTCAAGTGGCCTTCAATATTGTGAGGACAATTATGTTTGATTTCCAATATTCCACGTTAAAATCGTAGTGACGCATATGTTCAAAGTAGCAGTTAAAACGGCCAGTGCGGATTAACTGTACATCAATGCATGTTGTTTTCTTTCGGAAGTTTGTTAAAGATAAATTGTTAGAGGACAATACGTAACGAAATTAGGTTCGGGTTTTGTATTACCCACGGTTTAGTAAATTAGATTTTATTTTCTGTAGGAAGCTTATTTTTTTGTTAATATTTGAAAGTTTCAGGTTAAAAATATGACTCGGTATTTAAGTAACGTACATACATGTACCTTAAAAATAATAATTTAGAGACGGATAAGAAGGATATATATATATATATATATATATATATATATATATATATATATATATATATATATATATATATATATATATATATATATATATATATATATATATATATATCAACACAGTCTTTTAAATAATAAAAAAGTAGATATGCATTATGTATGGTGATATGAACGAGTATATAAAGCTCATGAAATAAAAAAAAATGTTAATATTCCTGCTCCTGCTGCTCCAGAGTTGTTATTGAAAATTGGTTTTTTCATGAAAATGTAATTTGTTTTGAATTATTTGTTCAATTGAAATTTATGTTTGTGAACGATTGTGTGTTTTTAAATAATGAATCATTTTGATAAGAAAATGGTGGAATACCTGCTATAAATTCTTTTTTATATACTCCTCATACTCACACTAATAGTGAGGTGAATTATTCATAGCTGTAGACAAAATGTACTATGTGTGTTATGAAGATACCAGAGCAGATGACATATCATCAGATTCAGAATAAAAAATTATTATTAAAAAAATATTTAGTCTTATTCATAATTTCTTTTGCAAAAATGTTGTTGGTTTATATATGAAAATTTCGATTTTGAGATTTAGAATATGCAGAATTATTTAATTGTATGTTCAAAGACATGTTTCTTACTAGAAGAACCGTTAAGCGAATTTATAGATAGAAAAACCGTAATAGTGAAAGCTGAAGTTTGATAGGTACAACAGGTATAGCGTCAGTTTTAAAGGATCACCGAACTGCACCGTACCTTTAGGCTAAAATCTATTGCCATTAAGGACCAAGATGGAAATCTCTCTGTTAAAATCGATACAGTACTGGACACTTGGAAGGAACATTTCTTGGATTTACTCAATGTTCTACATGTGTTACAGTGCTGTATTTGAGTGCTGTGGATAGAGAGCCCATCCTAAGATAAATTTAACTGACCATGCAGAGACTAAAAAAATCGTTCATTTGAAGCTGATTGCGGTAACACAATGCTATTGATATTTACTTTGTAGAACAATATCTTTTTGACTTTATTCGATTAGTATGTCAGAGCGAAGTTATTCCTAATAACAGTGCCTGCGGAAAAAAGTTTGAAAATGCGAAAATTCAAATTACTGTTTTACATAATATTGGAGAAAACCACTCCACTTTATTATGGTTAAACACACCATAGATTAAACGAAAATTAAGGCTAGGATAATGCTCGCAGATACATTATATAGTACAAACATTTGGTAACTCGTAAAAATTAACTTTGCAATGAACTTTGAGGGTCGTAGACAGAGCTAGACAATTATTTTACAATCCTCGTAAATCTTTAAAATTTATTCTCATAATAACAAGTCCGATGGATATCCAACAGCGCAATAAATCAATGGGATTTAATTTTGATGATACGAATATGAGACTTTATATATATAACGACTTTTAGCTCATGAGTTATATCTGCATTTGATTTACAATCTCTCCATAGGTATATCGTGAAAAAATTAGCTTTTCGCATATAAATTTATGAGTGTATTATGTGATGTGGTTTCCAAATCCGGTTTATCCAATTTTATGATCTGCATATCAATCATGGCACCCAAAAATAAAAAAAAAAATTAAAACTCCTCGCCTACATAAAAATACAGCAGCTAACCGGCAAAAATAAAATGAAAAAAAAAAAAAAAAAAGTTTGAAAGAATTTTCCGTCTTAAAAGAAAAATGCATAAAAACAAACTTTGTAGCTCTACTCCGGTATTTTTATGAATTTTAAATTATTTTTTTTTTTGCTAAATAGAATAAAAATAATAAAATTTAAAATATTTTAATACAGCGCACAAAACATCCAACCAACTGCGGGTAGAGAGATATATGTAAATGACCAAAAACTTATTTTGATGTATTTTTTTTTATTTTGTATCCTTATAGCATAAAAAAATATTTCAGGATAAAAAATTAAAATATAATGTATTTATATATATATATATATATATATATATATATATATATATATATATATATATATATATATATATATATATTCATACATAAATTTGATTAATGTTCATCTGTGATGATGGAAATTACATTTTTCATTTTTATTTTTCAAACGTATTTTCCATCCTCGCTGAATTGAATTCACTTTGTTATTATTTTATGGATATACGCCGCGCCGTCCCGTGCATATACACAACATATTTTTTTTTATATAAAAAATCCAACGAATTAATTTTTTGTGTCGGAATATTATAACTTTGTTATAAAAATAAAAAATTGTGTTCAAAGAGAATATTTTTATAGAGTATTCCGAAATTGTATTCCGAAAGCGCGGGAATAGATAGGGTGGAAAATATAGGGCACTGAGATGAAAATACGACTACACTATATGATACATAATGACAACAACAATGTAAATTATGATGGATTTATATAAAATTAGAGCGAACGTTGTCCGAAGGCCCAATAACAATTAAAATGATAATGCAGTTATGATTTACGGAGATTTAGTAATCATATCAGTTATCATTGTTGAGAAGTACATGATAAAATTGTAATAATCTACGTGTTAATTCTTATTAAGATTTTAATGGTTCGATTGTGGAGTCATAAGCATCTCTTTAATGATAGACAATGCCTCATGTGTAATGCATAACTTTTCCAATCGAAGGTCAAGATAAATTTTGTTAGTCATATCTGCATTATGTTAAAAATTGATTTAATGGAGACTGGCGTCATAAAACAAAATATTCCTGTTATGTGGCCTTCTGGTGTTATTTATCGTTGGTTAATTACTACACCGTTCTTAATAATATAGACACGCGATTTATGATTGACACATGGAACATGCGTATACTAAACATATCATATCATTTACGGTATTATACTAACCATTAAAGAGTATCGTTTATAAGTCTAAAGTTTGATGACCAGCAGGTAGGGAATATATGTCCCAAGGCTATACGACTCCTTGCAATTAAGATGCCTTAATAATTTTGGTTTCAAATTTTCAATAAGGTGGTCCTTGATAAGAGAACCGGAAGAGAATTTATAGACAAAAAGTACATAAGTGTTGGAAGAGTTACGTCTAACAAATCAGTAGATCCAGAGAGGGCAGTTCAAAGTGATCAAAGTAAAGTGTTAAAGTGAGTTGCTTTATTGTGAAATAAATCCGAGAAAATTTAACCTAAACTGGTAATCAATCAGAGATGCTTACGAGATTACAACAAACAGGCTATGCGGTAAGAGTTAGATGATAATGCATTTTCGTTTGCACCACCCTCTTCGACGAAGTCATTGACCCAGGCATTATCAGACTTGAACTAAAGTATTCTCCAAGGTTCCACTAGTGGCAGTAGTGAAGGAAAATAAACTTTTAAGTTCGGCTGAGCAGGCAGCATGTGGCAGTATATGAATACTGTACTGCGCGATAGTCACCACTAATGCCAAGTTTGATCAACAAGCTGACAAATTAGATTAGATTCGAGATGCTTAAAACAAACAAATGATAGTGCTTAGAGGGAACAAAAAGCACTCGATGAAAACGTGAAGAGTTGCGTGCAGGAGGAGGTGGAGACAAAAGTTAAATAAAATGAAAATGCATCAAAAGTTGAACCACAGAAGACAAGGAATCGATTCAATAGAATACTACAAAAATCATTGTAAGGGAACCCCAGCCGTCGGCTCTAAATAATTTCTAAAACTACCTTTATATTCGACTAGCGAAGAACAACTTAATGCACTAATCCAGGCCCTACAAGATATGTTGCAACCACATACATCGTAGGAATGAACTACAAATGAATCTTGAAAGAGGTGGAGCTGAGATTAAGAGAGTCCCATTTCAAGGAATTATGCAAAATTCAGCTTCATAGTAAATGACAAACACGTGGAGTAAGCCTTCAAGATCTAAAACAGGAAATCATAAAGTTAGCCCGAAAAGCATATGCCAAAGTTCAAACGGATATTCTCAACACAGTAACGTAATGCAGAAAAGAACGCCAAGGGAAACGCAATTAATGAAATATTAGTATTAGAATTCGAATACGAAGCAGCTAGAGCGAGTTCGTCCACGGATTCTAGGAAACTGCGAAAGTAAGACCATGAAGATATTGCACAAATAAGGCAACATAGAAGAAAATGAAAATGCCAGTTCTGCTAAATAATAGAGGCTGGAGATCTCACTCTCGGTCCAGATTATTTCGATGCCAGAAACCTGGATACTACGTTCGGAATTGTACCAGCAATCCAGAAACCGACGACGCACCAGAGCAACTGTTACCAAAGAAGTAAAGAAATGCGGCAGTAGGCGACATAGCGAAAGAATGAGAAGGGCAATTGGACAGTCTCTTTAACAAAAACCAGGAAAACTAAGTTCCACCAGCTTTGCAGTGCGTATGTTACTGTAAACGAGAAAAAGCTCCAGGGTCACCGTGCTTCTCGCCAAAATTAAGAAGGTTGGAAAGGACTGCAATAGTTGACTTATTGACGGCGTGTTAAAGGAAGAACAATGCGTATTTACGCTTGATACTGGAGCATTCAGATCACTTGTATATCCTGACATGGTGCCTTCGAGTTAAGAAAAAAGTCCGATATACTCTAAGGTCAGCCACTGGTACATCATAATGTAAAAATACATTGCCACAGTAAAAATACAGTGTTCCCTTCCTGTTAGGTTTGGAGCCAGCAGTTAAGCATTACTGATTAATGCATTTTGAGCCTTGACTTTATGGCGCAAATAAATGGCAGCCATCATAACGAGTTGAGTGACCTCCGAAAAAAGGCTGGAAATACCACTAGAAAATTATTTATGCCTACTACAAAATTATTGGTAATATTGGGAAGAAAGATGGGTAAAGTAGAACCATCAAAAGTTAAAAAGCCAAACAAAAGGCTCCAACCAAAAAAAAGCAGTGAGATTAATGAATGGTTAGCTCATCTACAAACATCATAAAAAAGGGATAGTGATTGGTTAGATCGGAAAAGGACAACTTTATCGCAAAATGTCAGTCAAAAAAGTAGAATAAAAAGCCAGCACATTCTGAGAAACGACGAAGGGTTTAGAAAACCCGAGATGATTCAACATCGTATCGAAACAGTTCATGGGATTTAAAGCAGGTACCGAAACGTCTACATCTATATAGTAAAACAACATAAGAGACGAAAGAGTTGATTACTAAAATGAGGCGTAATGGAATGACTTAGAAGAATGTCGATTCCAAGAAAAATAAATGAAATAAGAAGCTTTCTAGGATTGTGCTCGTATTATCGACAATTTGTTTCTAACTTCTTTGATATTGCTCGGACATTCTACATCGAAGAATCAAAACTTCAACTGGGAAAGAGAGCATCAGAAATCATTCATGCAGTTAAAGAATATAATTGTGCCATTCACCAATTTTGGCATATCTAAAAGCAGATGATCCCTCACGAAGAGAACTAGCACGAAGAGAATTACTGGCAGTGGTGGGTACTGAGCAGTGGCAAATTTTGTATGTTGAGTGTTGCAACAGCTGTATGAAACAATCCAAATTAAAAAGGCGAAAAATACGCCATTACACCCACAATCTGTTGGTATTAGGACAATAGGACATGTATAGGGTCGTGTCCTATACAACTGGAACTTCATCAGTATCATATTTGGTAGAAAAATTCGTCTCCTATATGTGACATTAAATTTCGAATACCAGAAATTGAGCCAATTGCCACATAAGATTAAAGTCCACACTACAGTAAGGAGCAATAAGTAAGGATACAAAGGCCAGTGACAAAATGAAGACAAGATACGATCATCGAGCGGATAACGAGAAATTTGATGAAGGAGATTTGGTGTGGTTTTAAAATCCCATAAGAAAAAAAAGGAAAATCTCCCAAATTGCAATAGTTTGGAGGGACCATACACGATTATTACAACAGCGAACAGAATTAAGGTGAGGTATGATGTTACGAATTATGGTCGGCGTAAACCACACAAACATTATCATCGCCGGTGGCTTGCAAAAATCAGAACCTCTTCCATATAATATATATATAATAGGTTGTTGATTTTGTTACAGGAGCCCCGGCTTAGATGCCAAATTTTAAATGTAATCAAAAAGCTCTACTGCATTTTATTTTAACCTACTTCATGGTTTAAAAGTCATGTTATATTTTCGAATCGATCGAAACTTGCTCTAATGACGCAAATGGATGAGATAATGCCTAGAAATGCAATCAACTGATACGTCATGCGATTTGTTTTTTTTTATTCAAACATATATAGTATCTGTCGATTTTTTTTTTTGAAAATGATACTCAGCCACTTTTCACTTAGACACTGACAACAACAAAATGTGAAAATCTATAAAATATTATGTTTCATCGTCAACTTGAGATTTCCGTAGAAAATTTGAGTGAGAGAAACCAATGAAACATGTAATATATTTACCAATCCATAATCCAATAAAATCCCACTTTTTTTTAATGATGATGTTCGAGTACATACTTGTAGTGTTTGTGTGCTGCTTTACAATGTTTTAAAATTACATCGTGAAAATTGAAAAACCAAAAATTGACTGACATCAATTCCTAAAATTCTTATACGAGTATATACATGGGAATCGTTTTATATTTTTGTTTGTTCTTATCAAAAAAACATCTTCCAGTGAAATGAAAATTATGATTCTGATAACGATATCACGCAAGATTTCAATATTCTGCCAACGAATTTTACGTACATATATATATTTTTATTTTGTGGGGCGGATGAAAATCTCGTTTAGAGTTTTCATATTCAAATTTTTTAAATTAAAATAAATTACATTGGAAATAAAAAATAATAGATAAATAAATAAGATAAACAATCTATATACCGTTAAGATATTTCTTATCATCAGTGTTATGTAATCTTTGTGTATATGTGTTTGTGTGTAAATGAAAATCGATTTAAGATTTACATAAAATTGAAATAAATAAATTTTATATATATTATCTCTTACCTCGGCATCATCAAATGTTGCCGGACTGTCACTACTGCTATTCTCAAGTGTTATATCCGATTTTGAATTTTGCCCTAAATTACCCGCTTCGATCCATAATTTTTTCCAATCTCTGTCTGTTAATATTGATTTATGATCTGAAATGATATGCAGAAAAGACAATATTATGTATATTAGATAAATTAGATTTATTTTTATGGTTGCATAATAAGATTTTATGGGAAAATATTTTTACTGTGGAAATTTATGGTTCAAAATTGTCTCTCTCGTTCTCGCCATTTCTATATGCGGATACAAATTTTTCAGTAAAGTGATTTTTGTGTGCTAGATTTATCTGGCCATTACATTTGCAAATATAGTGTAATATGAAACAAATTTTCGTTTTTCGACGGGATGAACGTAATCAGTTTCTACAGTGATAAATTACGAATGATTTGAATCGTTTCTCGTACAAATAAATTTTCAAAACAAACGATTCCAGGAAAAAGGAAATTCGATTGAATTTTTTCCCTCATTGATTTTGGCAGATAAACTGTCTGACATTTAATGAAAAACATTTTTTCCGTGTTTTTTGAATTCACTGAAAATTGTATCGATATTCGATGAAATCCACTAGGGGGTTAGGGGTATTTACTGTAGTTATATTACGAGTCGCTTTATTCAATATATTCGGAGAGCTATAAGTGTTTACACAAAATAACCTATACTAAAATTCCCAGTAATTTTATATTTCTCCATTCTTCGTTTGTTCTAATAGTTGGAAATTTGCAACCTTAGTAAATATGTACGGAAAATTTTAGTGAAAAACCTAACATTTTTATATCATTGAGTACCGTATCGATTTTAAAATAAAGATTGTTCTGACAGTTGAGCTGTGTTTAAAGGTATATGGGCTAATTCAATGCTCAGTAATTTGAATTGGATCATTTTTGCTTATTGCAAATATAGTAATTGACATGTCAATGTTAAGATGAATTGAAAGTCTTTATCATTTTAGTTATAGAATTTGTTCTAGGGTTTTGAAATTATTTTTTTAATCTACTATTTACAATTAAAGACTCCGTGTTTTTAGAATTATAATAATTTAGTTTAAAATTTCCAATTTTTCTCATAGATGGAGTAAATGGTAACATTTACCAAATTTAGTAAGTATAAAAACTATTTGTTGAAATATAAATTATTGTATTTTTAAATAATGTTACGTAGTTTATCATAATTAAAGTCCCCTTAACTAATATTTAATATATTAGATAGTTTAAAAAGACAGGGAAAAGAGAGTTTCGTTTGCAAGAAACTTCCAAACAATGGATCATGTTTTCCGAAAGATGGTAGCACTAGTACAAATAAAAAGGAATACAATCATCATTTGCCCATGTAGTTTCAAGATAGCAGGAACAAAAACTATTCTATAGGAACATGGTATACAAATATTTCGGAGATAACTTGTCTCGGAAGATTATAAAGTTTTCCAAACAAAAGGTAATTAAAGCCGCATCAATATTTCATCAATGTAAATGCTAACTTTTTACAGATCAAATATCTATCAAATACATTTGATGTCACAGAGATTATGGTGTAGAGCAATTGGAAGCACTTCCGTGTAAGCCCTGTTTTATGTTGTCGTTTTTAAAATTTTCAAACATATTATTTAAGAAAATTTGGTGGTATGTCCTTTGATTATTGCGCAGGTTTGTCAACATATTTTGACTGTTCAGTATCGACAAAGCTCTGCTTTAATGAAGAACTAGGTATCTTAAATATAATAATATTATTGCAATATCCTAATCAGGATATTAATGGTAATATTTACCAATATTTTCTTTTGTTGATAATTTTTTTTCACGCAACTAAAAAAGTTTTTGTTTGAATAAATTTAAATTTCTTTACTCATTAGTAGTGACAACTATCGGCAAAAAATTTCTAAATGATCTTTTATGTTGGTGTATTGTTACGGTTTCTCTAGAGTTAAACCTAGAGACATCTATGAAAATTAATAGCGATGAAAATGACGGACTGTCGTGAGTAGAGATGATTTTAATTTTAAACACGAAAGAGTTAAGATTAGTGTAATATCACTAATAATAAGCGGCAAATCTAGTGAAATTAAAGTGTTTTAAGAAGTGAATTATTGTTGTTAAGATAAAGAATTGTTTAGTGTTGTAAATAAAGAATAATTGTGTTATTTACTGAGGAAATTATTGTGATTTTAAGTAAATAGTGTTGAAGTGGAGAAACTGTTGTGTATAATTGTCTATTTATTTGGGAAGTGATTTATGGACAGTAAAAACTACTTCTGACGTCCAGAGCAAAAATAAGAGATTTTACAAATACATGGTCAAATCATAAAAGATAATTACGCGGTAAATCTAAAATTATAAATACTTGCGATACAGATTTTGTGGCGAAATTAAAAAAAAAATTAAATTGTGCACAAATAAAAACTTCGAGCATCACTTACATATAAAAACATTAATGTATATAACCACCATTAAAAAAAACCAACAAACCAAAATCAAATTTTGTATCCTGGAGTAAGATGAACATGTTAAAAAATTCATAATTGTATTAAAAAATTGAATAAAAATTTCCCGTTTAGCTCGAATCTCGTTTGGTATCACGTAAATTTAACGTAAAGTTGTTTGTGCTTGGTGGTTTATAAATGTTGTGTGCTTTATGCAAGCAAAATCAAATATTTATAACATATTTACATTTTGGTAACAAACTCTCACAAAAGCTGGAAAAATACATAAATATTTTAATGGTGATTTTATATTCTCGTTAAACTTGTTTGGTTCACTGATGACTTTATAGTGAATGTGTTACTTATTAAGAATGTGTGATATACTTGTATAATTTTGGTATAATTGAGATTACTTGGAGTATCACGGATACCACGTAGTTTTGAAATAATTGGATCACTTATTTGATGTTTGAGATTAATTTTTATATATTATGTTTTTGATCATTAATTTATTTTATCATTATTCGTTATAATGGCAACTGAGCGATAATATTTTTATTTTTCTCCGAGAGAGGCGGTTTTACTAGCATCGCAGCAGCTGAGTACACATTAATATGTATACATCTCAGTAGCTTGAGTTGGAGTAACTTGGTCGCCCCTCGGAAGGTAAAGGTCCAAGAAATAACAAAGTGTCCAAACATCATGACATGCAGTATGATAGCACCGATACTCGATATTGCTTATATTTATAACAAAGATTTATAACAAAGACCAATGTTAATCTAAGGACTTCATTCTGAGGTTAACACGAACAGTGTGAGAGAGACGAGAGGACGTGTCATTATCCATAGAACTATTTCATAGAGAAAGGAAATAAAAAAAAAACAAAACAAATTCATCAAAACGGGTGAAGCCAGTTATTAACTATCCGTTGAAATACTTTAAAGAAATAAAAATAATAAATTTAATTTATCAAAATTCCATTAAATCGTAAATTTAATTTTTTTTCGTACAAACATCGTGTTTGACATTTCAATTATGGTGGCGTCGCCAACATGATGAAAATTAATAAAACATTGGCGTCCTATTATATTTAATATTAGCGTTCATTTAGATAATAATGAACATAGTCACAAATGAAAAAAAAA
Organism: Tipula confusa; assembly: GCA_963556175.1. Taxonomy (NCBI): domain Eukaryota; kingdom Metazoa; phylum Arthropoda; class Insecta; order Diptera; family Tipulidae; genus Tipula; species Tipula confusa. The sequence continues at coordinate 16,189,603 of OY744475.1, forward strand.
TTTACACATAATAGTTTGTTTATGTTATGTTAACAATAGTATTTATGAAAATGACATTATATTATAATTTGTAATATATTAACGGAATTCTACAGCGACATATATTATAAAGCTTTTCCTTGACGCTATAATTAATTGGAGCATAATTTGGTTTAACAGTGTATGTTTGTAAATTAGGAAGATAACTTTTTGAATTTTAGTACTGTTTAGTAAGTCATATATGATGATATAATTACTATATCATCAAATATTGTACTAAAATGTAATGATATGCCCAAAAATTGAAGTATCCGAAGTTTTGATATTTTCGATTGCAGCGACTTATACGTATTATCCCGAAAGTATAAGTATGGGACAATATATCATGTTTTCTGATAAAGGCACCACGATCAAAACATTTAGTATTTAGCATGTTATTCGCAAGAGGCAGCATGATCAAAGTATGTAGTATGCTATGTTTTCCGTAAGAGGCAGCATCAAAGTATATAGTACCACCAATCATCGCTAGAATATTTATTTTTATTTTTATATTGTTCTTTAAAACGAATTCTTCAAAATGAGAAAGCAAAAAAAACCCTAAACCTAACATTACACAATATAATATTTGAAAGTGATTGTCGGCCATGATTTTTTTTGTTTTTAATTTGTTGTTGTTCGACAACAATATTAGAGATAATAAGACAATATTGTAAAAAACATTTTTTGACGTTTCTTTTGTTACCTATAAACCAGTGATTTTAACCTGAATATTTACCAAAAATTTGACACGACGTGAAAGATAAATTTTTACTACAATTATAATTTACCGAATTTTACGATTTGCCTTGAGAATGTCTGCATCCTTAATTTTGTATTGATTGAAGGTTATCCTATGTCAAGTATGGTCATTGTTGAGTTAAGAAGGGAGATACCTGGCCAGTTTTGCAATCTATTAGGTGCTCTTTCTTAGAGATTGTAATTGTCAAGCCTACCTTCCATTTTTGTGATATTCTACCAGATTTCCACACTTCTTCTGCTAATGGTGATATTAACTGTTTGTGCCGTTAGTGGATGGATGTGGTTAATCCATAATTTTAAAAAAATCCGGAAGAACAAAACCGAGTAGGGTCAATCTAATCTCTTACTGTAAAATCTAAAGGCAGCCAATTTATCGAGAAGCAAGCACGAAACGTCGAGTAGTTTTTAATACTTCTCACTTATCATTAAATTTCTATAATCTGTACCAATCAGCTATAAACAATTAAGTGATTTTCAATCAAAAACTTCATAACGGCACCGTACCTGTCAACATGCAATTAAAACAATATTGGCATTTTACTAAAATCAAGGCAACTAGAAGAAACTCAAATTTTACTGTGCAAGATATGTCCGTATAGATAATATGATGCAAATAGTAAAAATCGGTTGCCAGCCGTACTTTTATATCCGCTGAGATTATTTCCTAAACTACTAAGATTAAAAAACTTACTCCAAAGCATTAAGATACACACTTTAAAATTATGTATATTAAACTTATTGGGGTTTTATATAACGTAAGTGAGCAAAAGAGTTTGCTGTAGATGTATTTATCTAAATGAGGCCGTTTTTAGGAGCTTTAACTAGATTGCACAGAAGAAACTGTACCTCTATATACATAGCAATAATGGAACAAATTTCGTAGGAGCATACAACCATATAAAACAATTGCATCATCGCATCGTCAGTATTCAAAATAGTGTTTTCCCGGGTCACTACTGCATTTTCGCAGATAAAATTATAGCAGGCTAAATAATCGCATAACAAGAATGTCGAATGCTCTTTTATCAATTGTTATAATAAAATTGCGTTAAAGTAAAAAAGTAATAAAACGCACAGTTTTTAACTGCGCAATGTGAGGAGTTTCTGTAAATGATATGAAAGACGAAATATCTCCTAAAATCTAGTCACACCTTCAAATTGGCTGGCATTTAGGGCCTTTTACTAATTTACAGTAAAATTTATAAAGAAAACAATTAAATTTTGTGGCGAAATATTTGTTTTAGGATTTTGTGGTTTTTGATCATAGTAGCATGCGAAAAACATATGATTAAATATTTCTTCGAAAATGTTTGTGTAAGCGAAATATTGATGCTACATTGTTTTTGTATGTGATATTATAGTATTTCGACAAAAGTACTGCCATATATTTTTTGTGATATTTTTTTTTGCGATAATGAGGTAGGTTGCCGTTTTTCCTCCTGGATAACCATACATGAGTGGCAAATAGCAGGCAGCAATGAAACCAATGAAAATATATTTTCTTGAAATTAGACTTACTCTTGGAGAATTGTTACCGCAGAGAGAAGCGATAATTTTTTTTTTTTTTTTTTTTTTTTTTTTTATTGACTTTATTTATTACAATCTAGTCTCCTGGACTAATGAGCAATTTGTTTCTGACTTAATTTACTAATATAATTATATCTATGACTTCACCCATTGGCGTTTCACAGTTTCTGGTAAGTTGTTGGTTATACCACATCGGTATTGTGGATTTAAATCAGCAAGCCGCTGTTTGCATTAACAATTAAACCAGTTCAAAGGGTTTAGTTCTTTTCAATCTGCGTATAATATTGGTGTTGGTTAACAGCAGAATTGCCTCTATATTCACATGTTGCTGGAGTCTTTCTTCGTGTTTCCTTGCATTTTTTTTAATTTCATTTGAAACGGGATCCACTTTAAGGTCTCTATGTAGATCACTATTCCTGACGTACCATGGTGGATCGACGATGTTCCTTAGTACCCTGTTCTGAAACCTTTGAATGATATTGACGTTGCTGGGTTTTGTACAACCCCAGAGTTCAATACCATAAGTCCATATTGGTTTCAGTATTTGCTTATAAAGTAGCAGCTTATTGTATGATGATAGAGAAGAGTGTCTGCCTATCAGCCAATGCAATTTTTTATATTTGAGTTTTAGTTCTTCATTTTTCTTTTTGACGTGGACCTTCCATCTAAGTTTAGCATCCAGGGTCATGCCTAGATACTTAGCTGTGTTCGCATACGGTATTAGTTCTCGATTTATTGAAACAGGTATATGTTCAACTCGTTTGTTGGTAAAATTTATGTGAACTGATTTAGTTTCATTTAGCTTAATTCGCCATCTTTTAGTCCATTTATATACTTCGGAGATAGCTGATTGTAATTTTTGTGTTGTTTCTTCGTTACTTTTTCCAACAGCTAGGATCGCAGTGTCATCAGCAAAAGTCGCCACTGTGTTGTATTCTAATTCAGGTAGATCATACGTGTATAATAAATATAAAATCGGTCCTAATACACTGCCCTGCGGTACACCTGCTTTTATTTCTTTTAATCCAGAATAAGTTTCAGCAAATTTAATTCTAAAGAATCTATATTTCAAGTATGATTCCAGTATTTTAGCGAATTGCATTGGTAAGAGGTTTCTTAACTTATGATTAAGTCCTTCATGCCAAACCTTGTCAAAAGCTTGCGCCACGTCTAAAAATATCGTGGAGCAGACGTTTTTCTCTTCAAGTGCTTTCTCAATTACATTGATTACTCTGTGTACTTGTTGTATTGTTGAGTGTTGACGACGAAATCCGAACTGATGATTTGGGATTAAGTTATTCCTTTCGATTATCGAATTTAACCTTTTAATCAGTATTTTCTCAAAGAGTTTAGACATGACTGGCAACAACGAAATTGGTCTATAAGATGAAGTTTCGTATGGTGGTTTACCAGGTTTTGATATCATTATTACTTCTGCAATTTTCCACAAACTGGGTACAAATTTGATTCTAAATGCTGCATTGATAATATAAGTAAGCTTAACTAGGACCTTCCTTGCTAGTTCGTTTAAAATTTCTGTAGTAATAAGATCATAACCAGGAGCTTTTTTCGAATTCATATTGAATTTTATCTCATGCATGACTTCTTTTGGTGAAGTCAATAGAATTTCTTCACTTTCTTTTTCAGATTCCACCGTTATTATTTGAGATTCTAAAGTATGATCATCATGTGGTTGGACTATTTTTTCGAGGTGCTCCGCAAAAAATTGAACTTTATCTTCGTTATTTCGAGCCCATTTCCCCCCTTCTATTCTTATTGGAGGGTTCTGCATTGTTGGTCTTTTAATATTTTTGGTTGCTTTCCAAAGTGAATAATCAGTCCTGCTATCATTAGTTAGTTTTTTTAAACAGTTACTGATTGACTCGTCTTTTACTTTTTGAATTTCCCTTCTTAACTGTTGGGTTAAATTGTTTAATTTAGTTTTATATTGAGGAGCTCGTGTTTGCTGCCATATTCTTCTCGCTCTTCTTTTTTCTGCCAATAGTTCTCTAATTTCTTTAGGGTAGTTATTTCCTTTTATTTTATATTTAATTGTTGGGGTACTTTCCCAGGCTGATTGTTGTATATCATTTACAAATTTTAGAACTTCGTTTTCTACTTGCTCCTCGTTTTTTAATGGAACCTTTAGGTTAATTTTTTCTTCTAAGGACTGCCTAAAGTATTCCCAACAAGTGCGTTTATTTATTAGGCTTGGATTTCTTTCTTTTTGAATTATTTTTTCGCTTAATGTCAAAAGTATAGGAGAATGGTCCGAGTTTAGGTCTCGACTTTCGTCTACTTGTATATAGTTCATTGATATATTTTTGATTATAAAAAAATCAATTAAGTCTGGTATTTTATTTTGATCTGTAGGCCAGTAGGTTGGTTTTCCAGTTGACAAGGTTTCACTACCGCATTTTCTGACAGCTTTAAGCAGTTCTTTACCTTTAGTCGTTGTTAGCCTAGAACCCCAATGGACATTTTTTGCATTAAAATCTCCTCCAATTATGTATCTTTTTCCTAGTTTACTGAAGAATTCGAGATAATCTTTTTCTTTTAGCGCGTGTTTCGGAGGGCAGTAAACACTAACAACACTAACATAATTATTTTTTGTTTTGACGTTAACAACAGTTGCTTGTATTTCAACTGTTTCATATTTCAGCTCTTCGTAATGGTGGATATTATTTCTAATTATAACAACGCTACCTCCTTTAGCAGTGTTTTCTGGGTGATTGGTTTTATATACTTGATAATTTTTAAATTTGATATTTGATTGTCTAGTAAAGTGAGTTTCCGTGATAAGACATATGTCGATTTTTTCTATTTCCAAGACCACCTGCAATTCTTGTTGATGTTGCATTAGTCCATTGGCATTCCAGCATATAATTCTAAGATCATTGGCCATTTTTCTGTTTAGGGATAGCTCCCTTAGCTCTATACTCAAGTGTGTGTAATCGCTCATCAAACGTATTAAGTTTACTTAATATCAATTTCAGAGTTTGACTAATATCCTCACTTTGGGTAGTTTCTCTTTGATTTACTTTACTCCTTAATACTTGAGCGTAAGTCAAATTGCTCATTTCTTCCCGAGGAATTTCCAATACTTTTCGTCGTATTACTTCGGGCTTGTTTTTTCGAATGTTTGGTTTTCTACTTAAATTTGAAGCGATAATGAACACAAGGGTGATTACTTAGACACAAAGTAAATGCTTCAGCTACACATTAATAGGTGCCTTACAATTAATGATAATCAGAGCCATTAAGTAAAGCATTTAAAATTGATGGGGCATGATTGTAGGAATATGAATAATTGACACATCATACCAACATATCACATTAAAAAAAGTTGCAATATATTTGTGACCCATATCCACCTAAAGCATTTATATGTAAATCTATTTATCCTACTTGACTAACCTAATAACTTGAATATCCTATATTTGCGAAAATATTGATTAAATTTCCTCCCCCATTCCGCCACAGTTATTATTGGGCAAATATAGAATAACAAAAGCACGAAATCGAAAAACTTTTTACCTCCTCTGCGTTTTTTTGGATTTTCACAAAATCAAATAAAAATTATTCCATTAGGTGTAGTTGGGTACCACTATGCATATATACGTATACGGTGTGGTTATACCGTATAAAGCAAAAAAGAAAAAGAAAACACTGTATATATAAAGCACAGGCAATAAAGGGAAATGGTTTTGAGATGAATTGATTTCTTAAACAATTATTAGACTTGAGATTAAATAAGTTTTATTGTTTTTATATTGTGCTATACTATGTTGGATCTCGTATAAATTTAACTGTGGTATCAAATAATTTATTATGTATTTCCTGGTTTTATGGCGATTGGGATTACAGTCCATCTGTTTGATACGAGCCCATCGGAAGAGTCGGTTTTTCTCATAACACTAAAACTTGAAGACTTGTTGTATCGTAAATAAGACAACATCGTACCGCATCCATTCAACCCGATGATTCGACATCGAAACGATAAATATTTTAAGCAACTGGAAAAAAAAATTTTTTTTTTGGATGCCTAACTAACGGAAAATTAACGCATCATTTAACATAATATATTGGAAATATATATATATATAAATAAATGGAAAACCTAAAAAATCGTTATTTATAAATTATTTGTTTTTATGTTACGTCTCATAAAATTAAAATTAACACAAAAAAGAGACGAAATGCTGAAAAATTAATTTGTTTGGATTATTAAAAAAAAAAAAAAAAAAACGGTATACATATAGTGTGTATAGTGGAAAAATCAATAACGATTGATGGCAAGCGTTAAAATACCGTATTTGTTTATTGTATTTTTCATTAGCAAAATGGCGTACGCATCATTAATCTTAAAACATTTTCATTCCGACAACGACGACGACGACGATGTGCGGAGGTACGTATTGATTGGTATTTTATGAAACCCAATTTGTGTGAAATTGTAAAACTATCAAATGATGGTTACCATATTAACTTCCTTATATACCATAATATAGTTTTGTATGTTATGTATTTCATTTTTCCAAAAACGGATGTGAGACACAGTTTTCGTCACCATCAAAAAGTCATCTGTCGATTAAAAATCAATTTATCCTTGATAGTTTTTTTTTATTCCGTTTTGAAAATTTATTTTCATTTGTTATCAAACCGGAAATCAATAGACATTAAATTTAAGTTTTTTTTTTGCTTTTACTGTTTTTTATATTTAGAAAGCTCTTTTCATTTAAATTTTTTTTTATTTTTTTCTAATTCAAATAAAATTAGAATGAAAATGAAAAATGATTGAAAATTAAGAAAAAGCAAAAGAATAAGAAAAATTTATAACAATTTATTTTCATTTCTTATATCCATCAGTTTCCCTTATACATCTTTCCTTCCTTCCGATATTATAAATCAAATTTTAAATATGTATATGTGTACGTATCTATATATGTATATGTACGGTAAACAGTATGCATATATGGATATAATAAAATCATACATAATTAAATATTCCTAAAATGAACCTTCTATACACATTTCCATGTTGTTTTTTTTTTTTTGATTTTCCTAAAAATAAATTTACATATTTACAATGAAAATGTAAAAAATGATCCGCTTTCCCTATATTTGGTGATTATGGGTGCAATCAAGTGTTTAATGTATATGTTGGGTAATCGAATGCTAAGTTGTTAAAGTTAAGATGAAAGCTTTCTAAATCAAAATGTGTAAATTTGAAAAGCTGAGGTTTGCAATTTAATCGAATATTGATTTCTTTTATGCAAGATGGCCAAATGGAAGTAATTTAATTTACTGATCTTTAATTAAATGATCTTTAAATAAATACATGGAGAAATTCGCGGTCATTTTGAACTAAATGAAGTATTTCAAAATATAGGAGTAGTCGCTACATAACGTCATGGATCAAAGGTTGATAAACAAGGAAAATTTGATATGGAAATTTTGTCACAGTGGTAAGAAAACGTTCTTCTCTTTAATATTTTAACTTCAACTTTACTAGCAGCACAATTTGCCTCCTCGTCGGTCCTCCAATTCTCGCAAATTAATCTCCACCATCATGCTTTACTGTTACATTATCAATGGATAAAAATTATTTTCTATATCGAGTTGTTTCAAACGATTTCTTTCTTGAATTTGTCTGCAAAATTTTTATTTACCTATTGATAAACCTTTCAGTTAGTAGTGGGGTTTCAGAAAACGCAGGAACTATATATAAAGCTTGTTTTAGGTCTATTATGGAAGCTCTAAATATAGTAAAAATCCCAAATAGAGTCATTCATATAATTAACGACAAAAATGTTGCTATGACACCATTGTCAGATGTATAGGAACATGAAACACCGCCAGTTGTCACCACATGATCAACTATTAGGTAAGTAAGCTTCTGAGTGAGTTTTATTTTGTAAACAATTAATCTAGTAAAATTGGTCTTTAAAGATTCACATGAATGCCAGTTAAATTACCAGTAAAATGTAACAATGAAGACAGCAAAACACAACAAAATTCATTATATCTTTACTGAAGGGTTACTTTCTTTTTCAAGACCACTTACAAATTTCATGAATAAGGTTCAGTAAGGACATACATCATCCTATGTGCTCATTGTCGCATATGGCATTGTTGCAAGTCAAAAACACGACAATAATACTGTAATTAAATATGAATACATTTCGATAAATTTTTTTTTGCAAAAAAATTAGCAAAGGGGTTAGCCTTTGCTAATTTACGAATTTAATTGAATCTTCAATTCAACACGTAATAGTGGTCCGATTATGATGAGTGATACTTTAATCGAAAGCTCAGTTTATCAGTATAAATACTGTAATTAAATATTTATACATTTCGACAAATATATTTTTGCAAAAAAATTAGCAAAGGGGTTATAGCCTTTGCTAATTTACGAATTTAATTGAATCTTCAATTCAACACGTAATAGTGGTCCGATTATGATGAGTGATACTTTAATCGAAAGCTCAGTTTATCAGTATAAATACTGTAATTAAATATGTATACATTTCGACAAATATATTTTTGCAAAAAAATTAGCAAAGGGGTTAGCCTTTGCTAATTTACGAATTTAATTGAATCTTTAATTCAACACGTAATAGTGGTCCGATTATGATGAGTGATACTTTAATGGAAAGCTCAGTTTATCAGTATAAATACTGTAATTCAATATGTATACATTTCGACAAATATTTTTTTTGCAAAAAAAATAGCAAAGGGGTTAGCCTTTACTAATTTACGATTTTAATTGAATCTTCAATTCAACACGTAATAGTGGTCCGATTATGATGAGTGATACCTTAATCGAAAGCTCAGTTTATCAGTATAAATACTGTAATTAAATATGTATACATTTCGACAAACATTTTTTTTGATTCATTGATTGATTCATTTTGAATGTACTGCCAAGCATTAAGCAGGATATCCCGGAAATCACCGGGCCCACAGTACACCCGTTTTTACATATACTTGGAAGAATTTGGAAGGATACTAGTTAAATTATTGAGATCGACCGGGTTACAGACACCTTGGCGGCCAATAGTTAGTAAATTTTTGTGCGTTAGGGAAAGGAAAAGTATGTTAGTTATGATATAATTGGTCCGATTTCTCGGTAGCCAATATTCAAACTACTGTTAGTGTTAGACAATCACATTTTTGTTGTACTGCTCTGCATTCTGCCATCTCTCATCACCAACTCCAGTATGCCGCCATTCATCTATAATCTGCAATGTTACCCTGAAAACAGAATCTATTAATTAACTAATTGCTCTTAGCCGTAGGCTGTAATAAATTGAATTGATTTTTAATCTGAAATCACAAATTCATTAGTTCTTAATATAATAGCATAAATATACAATAATATAATTCCTACAAGCCATATGCTGTAATAAATTATGTTAGTTTTTGCCTGAAATTTACAATTAATTAATTTATTACAATACCAATAATATAATAATACAATAATATAATAATATAATAATAGATTCATATAATAATATAATAATAACTCAATTATGTTACAATTATAGTAACTAAAATGAGAAAGAAGGACTTCCACTTTGTATTATTTTTATTAAAAATGAAAAAAGACTCTCTGACTACTCTCTTTACTAAAACTAACAGAATCAAGTTCAAGAAGTTAGTTATAATACAAATAAACTTATAGGATCCGCTTAAAATGCCACTAAAGCTAAAAATAGAGTATACTAATTTTTACAAAAAGCATGGGAAAGCTCACGCAGTATTCATACCAAACCCTGCAAGAACTAGTTAAATATCTAAAGTCTTGGTAAAAAAAAATTGGAACTATTAGAAAAATGTCTCCAGTTATAGTTATATCTCACTGCAGTTTACATTATAAAGTCAGCCAACATTTGTTCGACATTTAATTTTTTAGTGCAGTGCATTAAAAATAAATTAAAAATCAAAGTAACATTTTCAAAATATGTTTTGTTTGGTTTTGTTTTTATTTTTCACTGTTAGTGGTAATTTTATATTGTGCGCGTCGACAATGCATATTTTGTATACGACGAAAACCTGAATGCTCGATATATCTATTATATCATAGATTTATAGAGCATATTCGGAAATACAACACATGCTTCAAATAACATCGAGGAATATTGTGAGCTACGGTAATTTCATGCCCACATTCGAAGTCCAAATCCAAGTGTATCATCAGGTTAGTTCACTTCTTCCAGTACTCGAAGATTATCCACAGATCTAGCAAATATAATTTATGAAGAATGTATGTCGAGGATGAGGTTGATAGACGATGCGCATTTGGAGTAGCAACAGATCGGAAAATTATTTACGCCATCAAAAGATCTATAGGAAAAAACCAAGAAAGACATATATAAAGAGGCATAATGAGCAAAGACCTAGTTCTTCGAGCATGCAGAGATAACTCCGGTATCTACGACACAGTTGCGGAGCATGTACTAGTGGAAAAGGTGGACTTTTTTTTTTGATGTCCAGGAGGTACAGGAAAAACATTTCTACTCAATTTGATGCAAGCTGAAACTCAAATGAAATATGAGGTTGCTCTGACTGTGGCATCATTAGGGGTTGCAGCAGAGCTTCTTCATAGAAACACAGTTTTCTATCAAGTTGTCATTGAATTTAAATCTAAGTATTACAACATTAGAAAAATATCTGGAATGGCAATTGTATTAAAAACATGCCAAAATATTATTTGAGATAAATGTACCATGTACATGCCCATAAGAAAGAAGTTGAGACGCACTTCGACCTCAGATTCGAACTCTGCAAGATTTTCGAAGCGACCAAATAAGTGGAGCTCTAATATTGTTTGCCAGTAATTTCAGTCAAACTTTGCTCGACATTCCCAACACTCTGGACAAAATATGAAGAAAATTGCACTATCGACCAATATGCGTGTGCATTTACTTGGAGGTGGTTCTGCACAAACATTTGCAAAGAAACTTTTGGATATGGGCGAAAATTCTTCCTGTTCTTTCTGAAACACAATGACCAACTTCAATGATCCATTGATGCTTTTGAAAATACGTTTTTTCTGAACACCGCCAACAACTTCAAGAATCTCGATTGGCTGTTTGAGCGAGCTTTCTTAGCTCCAAAGAATGATGACGTCAATTGAATCAATAATAAAATTCAATTAAAAACACCTGGTGCGGTAACAAAATACCAATTCATTGACACAATTACATAAGAGGATTAAGCTGTTAATTATTCAGAAGAATTTCTTAACTCATAAGAGCCTAGGGGTATTGGGGTGCGCTTTATTAGGGTAGGAGTTGACCGTCTATGACTTTCGTGGAATATATTCCAACTTTGCAACTATATAAAGACCACCAAATGTGTCTAGTATACCTACACATGGTAACACCCGGGCAACGTTGTTAAACATCGGCTAAATACTAAAGACAAGTGGATTACACTATAAATATTCAATATGCAACGAATAAAACAAAAGGAAGTAATACCCCAGGAGGTATACCAATGGGAACATTGGGCAATCCACTCTCCAATGAGACTGGCGCTAAGGATTCTGGGGTGGGCTGATCCTTCCATACACAATACAATAAGAATATTGAATTATTAAAAAGTCCGTTCCAAAGGCGGGGAAGGGTTACTAGATCTCCTGAGAAAACTATTAATTTCTCACTTGAAAATCTGAATATGGAGCAATTCCAAAATAATATGGACGCAACAGCAGCACCTCAACAAGCAGGTATAACAACCTCATATAATTATATTGAAACATCTGTTCTTGAAAATAGTGCTTCCAAAAAAGAGCGAATGTTATATAAACAATGGCAACAAGTTACTGATGAGAAAAATCAAGCATTATTATTCTCAATTTACAACAAAAATTGACGAGCTAAAAAAGAAATGATGCAATTAAAGCAGCAAAAAACCGAAGCTAAGCCATCAATGGAGCAGAACCAGAACCAGAATAACAAATTTAATGTCAACAATGGTAAATGCCAAACAGAAACACCAATGATACAGAACCAAAATATCAATTCTAAGCTTAATAACAACGTTGAATATCAAACCGATGAGGAAGACTTAGCTAAAGAAACAGAATGGATTCGTTAAAAGTCTAAGAAGCAAAATAAAAAGAGAAGGTTAAATAATACACCGTCACCACCACAAAAACCACAAACATTGGATCAAAATACTCAGCCTCAAAAATATCTCCCCCACCACCTATCATAGTAGATGATGTTAAAAATTATCACGTATTCTATGATATAATTAAGGCGAGTGTTTAAGAAGAATCATTCATCACTAAATTGATGAATCAAAATAAAATAAGCATCAACGTAAATAGCGGAGATGCATATGGAACCGTAATAAAAACATTAAGCGAAGGGTCATTTATCTTTCACTTGTATGAAAATAAACAAGAAATGCCAATCAGTCATGGTAACGAACTTGCATCATACATGTAGCACAGAACGAAATAAAGCTGAATTGTCATTAAAACAATTTAAAATAATCAGCGTAATGAACAAAATTAGCTGGAGAAATAAAAAGAAGCTAGACATGTTTGTGTTAACATTCAGCTGTGACGAAAACATAACTAACATTTATAAGATCTCTAGTTTATTGGGTTTAATTCACCACTTAGAAAATCTAAACTAATTCCGCAATGCACAAGATGTCAAGCATATGGACACACATATTTAACACACCTTCCAAGGTGTGCTAAATGTGCAGGACACCATCAAACTGGAGAATGCGACAATCCGCAAGTTCATCTAAAATGTGTACCCTGTGGGCAAGGTCATCCTGCTATAATTATCGAGGATGTATTGTTGCAAAGAAAATCCAGAAAATTAAAACCCAAAGATTTTTCCAAAAATGAAACTAACAAAATTTGATGAGAGGCTACAAAAATTGGAAGATAGAGGATTGGGAGCTAAGCCCAGATCCACACAAAAATGAACAGCACAATGAAAATCATTTTATGGAATGCTAATGGTTTGCTTCGGCATCAGCAAGAACTACACGCAGTCCTCGACATTGAGAATATAGATGTGTGTCTTATTTCGGAAACACATTTTACAAAGCAATCCCACATAACATTTAAAGGCTATTGCGTATATCACACTATTCATCCAGATGTTTCAGCCAGAGGAGGAAGTGCAATTATCATAAAAAAAATATCCAACATTTTGAAGAAGCAAAGTATGAAAAAAAGAAATTCAGGCCACAGTGATTTATATAAAAACCAACTACTTTCCTATTGTTGTTGCAGGATTGTGCTGTCCACCAAGATATTATATTAAAAACAAACGATACTCAGAGTTCTTCAAGCGTCTGAGGAAAAGGTTCATAGTAGGTGGTGATTTCAATGCAAAGAATACATACTGCGGTTCAAGATTAACTATACAACTAAAGGAAAAGAATTACTGATTGTCATTATAGAAAATGGATGTGAATCCATTTCAACAGGAAAACCAACATATTGGCCAACTGACCCAGGAAAATTACCTGACCTGATCGATTTTTTTATAACCAAAAATATTTCTAATAATTTTATGAAAAACGAAGAAAGCCAAGATATGAGCTCAGATCATTCTCAAATAGTCCTAACTCTAAGCGAGTATATCATCCAAAAAGGGAATAATCCAGTATTAACCAACAAATATACGGACTGGGAACGCTTCAAAGTACACCTTGGACAAAGAATACCTTTGAAAGGACAGAAGTAGAAAAGCTCATTACGGATATTCAACAAACATCATGGCAAAGTACTCCAGAAATCAAATCAAGACTAAAAGGAAATAGCTATCCATTAGAGATTAGAAATCTCCTTAGGGATAAATGCAAGTCCAGAAAAAAGTGGCACCAAACTAGAGCTCGACAAGACAAAGAAATACTAAATAATCTTACTCAGCAATTAACAAGAGAAATTCAGAAGTTAAAAAATGAGTCAGTTAATTTCTACTTAAGTAAGTTGACGAATGACAGTAATACGGATTATTCGCTCTGGAAAGCAACTAAAACTCTGAAAAGGACAATAATGCCAATCCATCCTATCAGGAAAATTGATGGAACATGGGCAAGGAAAAACAAAGAAAAAGCAGAAGGATTTGCTAATCATCTTGAAAATATATTTCAACCTCATGAATGACAATTACGAGAAACATTTGATGATAACATCAAACATCATCTACTGAAGAAGCTAACGAAATTAGAAACAATTTAAACTTAAAGGAAACACCAGGGTTTGACCTGATTACCGAAAAAATAATAAAGCAATTACCGAGAAAAGCTAACTAATATCATAAATGCTGCAATTAGGTTAAAATGTGTGCCAAAACTTTGAAAAGTGGCTGAGGTTATCATGATTCCCAAACCAGGAAAACCGCCACATCTAGTAACATCATATATAGGCCTATATCGTTGCTGCCGATAATGTCTAAACTCTTTGAAAAGTTACCATTAAAACGACTCAAATTAATAATTGAAAAAAATAACCTAATTCCGAATCACCAATTCAAGTTGCATAGAATAACCAGTATCATTGAAAAGACTTTAGAAGAGAAAGAAGAAATTTAGAAGTTTCGCAGTATTCCTTGATGTAGCGCAGGCCTTTGACAAGGTTTGGCACGAAGGTTTAATCTACAAACTCAAATTAATCCTACCTAAACAGTACAGCATAATACTGGAATCATATATAACAGAAAGATATTTCAGGCTTAAGCAAGAAGATGAATATTCTGAGCTTAAGAAAATAAGAGCAGGAGTTCCACTAGGAAGTGTACTTGGGTCACTTCTGTATTTACTATACACCCGAGATGTTCCAATCCCACAAAACAACATAATAGCAACTTTTGTCGATGACACAGCTATATCTATCATGGCAGTAGTTGATAACAACTCAGATACACCAGAGAAATTACAAACCACCATAGAGCAAGTACATAACTGGACAAAAAATTGGCGCATAAAATTAAATGAAACTAAATCTGTACATGTCGACTTTACGAACAAGAGATTAGTACATAAACCAGTATATTTAAATAATCAAGAAATACCACATGCAAACACTGCTAAATATCTTGGTATGACATTAGACGCTAAGCTTCGATGGAAAGCTCATGTAAAAAAGAAAAGAGACGAATCTTTTGCTTTATAAGTAAATACTTAAGCCTGTTTGGACTTATGGTGTTCAGATATGGGAATGTACTAAGCAGAGCAACAAGGATATTATCCAACGATTCCAAAACAAAGTGCTAAGAAACATCGTCAGCGCACCATGGTTTGGATAATACGGATTTAGTTAGAAGACTGAAAAGAGTAAAGAGTTAGTGTAAAATCAGTTAAAATAAATCTTTTTCTAGCGCACAATAAAAGCGCGATCAATAATAAATATCAAAACTAAGGAGTGCATCGATGGATGAACCCTTAAATTTCAATAAAATGTAGAAAATTAAGTTAGAATAAAATTGCTTATAAGTCTTAGACTAGATTGTAATTAAAAAAGCAATAATAAAGAAGATTCTTTAAATAAAAAAAATAAAAAAATTAAAGCCTGCTGGAATACTACCGCAACTATCATAGTTGTACAACGGAGACTTTCCGTGAAAAAAATGATGCAAAAATGTGATTGAAGTAACAATAATTAACGGCATATGCAAAGGAGAAGTTTGGATAGGACAACGTCCGTCAGGTAGCAAACAGTAGTAGTAGTAAATACAAAATAATTAAATATGTTCTTTTAAGGATATAAAGATATGCTGTTTTATTTTTGGTTTTTGACAATTTTTGGCATCAAGGATCAAGCATACCTAACGTAAAAATTAACAGAAAAAATGGGTTAAAAACAATTACCACGTGAAAACACGCGCAGGTATATTTACAAACAATATGTTAAAATATAAGTTTCCAGAAATTGTTGAATCTAAATTAAGCCGAATGTGAAAAAGTCAATCTGAATTTAATATTTGAATAAATTGTGTGGGAAGTTTAAAATAACTTTCACTGCGGTGTCCCTATAAATGATTTTCGCACATACGGAAAACATGCAAACTCGCAGCGCTTCGGGTTAAAAGTAATATTTTGTTATAATTTTATACGAATAAATAATATTTTGGAAAAGCTTTTCTCGGGAATTTTTATTTTTTTTTAACTTGTTTTTGGTTTGGTTCATTATGTTAAGTTAGAATTGTATATATTGATATGGATAAAATTTCATTTATCATACTTTTAATGTAATGTTCCACCCACCTATATACTCGTACATATACCTTTCGATAGACTTTTACCCGTTTCCGTATACAGCTTTTACCATTTATATAATTGTTATGGTTATTACTTTAAATATTCATTTATTTTAACGGTTCCGAGAATAAAATAATATTATAGTTTGGAAGATGTGTACGATACGAGGCAGGGAGTATAAAATAATAAAAATCGTTTTTTGTCTCGGGATAATATTAGGTCTGTTTAATGTTTGGAGATACATAAATTTCGCTAAGCTTGTAGTTAGGTAAATATACCAAAAAATAAAGGAACCCCGACCAATTTCGTTTTAATTGGATATTTTTTTTAGGGTTTTTTAATTAGATTTCGTCTAGCAAACTTCTTATCGTAGATACACACAATATCAGGTGAGAAAAACGTACTTAAAATAAATTATGATGTCATCACCTTAGATGTACGCTATATAGTTAATTGTAGTTTTCCGGCAACAACTTCTCGTATTTCATTACATCGTAACCGAATACGATACTTTATTTAGTGATTTATCACTAACATTTTGAATCTACCAGTAATATTTAATATTAAGATTCCTAAGTGTTGTTAATATGTGTGATGTAAAATTATATAAATTAAAAATTTATAAACATTTATTATTTAATGCCTTAATTAATTTTTACGAGCTTATTTGTGAATATAAAACGGTAAGGGGTAGATTAATATTTTTCGGAAAATTTATATATATATATACGTGATGAGATTAATAGACGAGATTATGGATATCATTTATGTTTTATGTTTTTGTGTACCATAGTGTCTATATTATTTTTCATATTATGATTTATATGCATGAGCAATACGAAAATAATAATTCCTCCAATGACGCGTACTTACCTAGGGTTAAAACTGAAAAATCGAGTTTTTGAAATATACTTCACAAATTGGACAGATTATATGGATACTGATAACATTTTTTAGGAAGCACAAATTTGTTTAGATATGAGCAGGAAATTTGAAAATCCCAAAGAATTCACATATTTTCGTAAATATTTTGAAATGATAGTTGTTTACCTTATAGCTACAACCAAAGTTAAAAGGCCACTCATTCCCAAACACATGTATGTATATAATTAGCATTACTTGCCTCGAATCACGATGACTAAAATAAAAATTGGCTTTGCACCAAACCTAATCGACCAAACACAAATTAAAATATTTATAAATATTATTTTTTAGCATAATAAATTAACGATGCATATTTATGTTTCATAGAAAAAAAAAAAAAAATAAAAAAAAAAATAAGTAAAAGTCGATTGTTTAATTGAAATAAAATAAATTAAATCTAGGACATAAAACAAAGATTTATATCATTATATTTAAGTAGGAATTTAGTTATTGTAATAAGCTCTCTGCATTTTATATTATATGTACGGTACTAAACTAAAATTTAAAATCATTAAAAAAATTTATTCGCTATTTGCAATTCAATTATTGTACTCGATTTATAGTTTCATTGTATAAAATTATTTTTTTTTCCAATTTACATATTAAATATTCGTAAAAACATCTTATAAATAAATATTTGCGCTATTTATATTTTTATTTTTATTTTTACTGTACGATACAAGCAATGAGCTTTCAATAAACTATAGTATATACAAATAAAAATAATATTAAAAATAAAAATAAATTTATACTGTACAGTTTTACAAATATATAATTATTTATTTATTTTTATTATTCGAACATTGTTTGCTATAATAATTGTTATTGTTGTTATAGCAGATGGTCGAATTTATTTTATAATACAGTATAAACTAATTTTATTGTACAAAACAATAGACAAATGGATTATGTATTTATAAAAATAGAAAAGCGTATACCATCTAAACTTTTTTAGATTATCGGAAAAACAAAAGTTTGACTTACGTAGGTATAGTTTTTATGTTTTTATTTTTTATCGATTTTTTTAAATTTCTGCCAATAATTATTGCTACTGAAACACCGGTCATGATAAAAGGGCAAACCACAAATGTTGTTGTAATCTAAAGTTTTAATGGATTTCGATTAGTTTTTAAATAAATGTTATGGTACTACTAAAAAGTTAGTTTCGGTATCTCGATTGGCTCATGGTATATGAAGCGATTATTACACTTCGAAGTATGTTTGCTTGTGTTCATAGCAGGAGATTATAATTTGATTCGTATCCTCCAAACTAAATTCCAAAGGTCCATATGCCCATAATTATCGCTTTGTATATTTGCAAATTTTTTTAAAAATTTGTTTTTTTTATTTGGTTGCGATTCATTTCGATAAGTTTAGTGTACCTGGCTCCACTTCTATTCCATATTTCTTTAGCCATTCCATAATTTTAAACGTTAGTCAAAGGACGCTGCAGAACACTTGCACTTATATTATTTTTAACTAGCGGATGATACATTTTATGTATGTATATGTATATATGTATATATATATATATATACATTTATTTTTTATTTTTATTTATTATTATTATTATTATTATTGTTTTTTTGAGAGGAGTAATTATATAATAAGAAATTTTCTTGATGAATTCCTTTAATTATAAGACAGATATTAATGTAAATATTTCCTATGATTTGTGCAGCGATAAGGTATTAGTTCGTAACTTTCCATTTATGAATTCAAATAAATTATTTTTTTTCCGGAACATGCTGGGGATGTTTGTATAACTGTATAACTTAGGTAACAATTCGTATGCTTTCTCCCCAGTGATCAACAATGTTGTACTTAATTCTTCCATTAACAGATATGAGGGTTTGAATATTTCTTTTTTAAATACTCGAAGTATTTTCCTAAAATGAATGAAATTAAGCAACTTATTTGTAATGTGAATTTTGATGTAATGTGCTTTGTTGAAAGTTGGCTTAATGATGGTATCCCTGATGCCTCATTTAAGTTAGCTGAATTTCATGTAGTTAGATCAGATCGAAAGTTAGATAATTATAAAAGAGGTGGCAGGATTTGTGTTTTTATAAAATCTACGATTAATTATAAACTGGTTCTTCAATATTGCAGTTCAAATGTGGAAGATCTTCTTATTGAATTATTATTGGAGAAGACTAAAGTATTATTGATGGTGGTTTATAAGCCACCTAAAAAGAAATTTTGTGATGATCTTAAAAATATTTTTATAAATTATAATGATATCATAGTATATGGTGACTTTAGCTGTGATCTTAAAAAGCTCAATAATTCTAATGCTAAACAATTAACCAGTTTATTTTCCAAATTTTCTTTCAAAAATATAAATAATGAATCTACATGCTTTACCCAAACATCATCATCTTTATTGGACTTAATAGTATCTGACACGGATAAAGTAGTTTTTTTAAATCAAATTTTCGCTGGTTTTACAGATCATGACTTGATTTTCTTTTCATATAACGTTAAACAAAGCTCCAAACCCTTCATTCACGTACCGAGACTTTAATCATATTGACTTGTCTAACCTGCTTGTCAAATGCGGATTACTTAATTGGGAAGTTTTGTATTCTATACTTGATCCATGTAATTTGATGAATGTGTACCATTGAAGACAGTTACAGTGAGGGAGAAACATCCCGCCTGGTTTAGTAACGAAATTAGAGAAATGATTAACTTTAGAAATTTATATGTCGCCGATGGAAGCATACTAAAAACTTTCAACTGTATATGGAATACAAAATTCTATGAAATAGAATTAACAAGATTGTTAAATTGGCCAAAGTGTGGTATTTTTCTTCCGTTCTAAACCCTTCTTTGCCCTCGAAAATATTTTGGAATAACATTAGGTCCATTAATTCCTTATCATCAACTAATGAGAAATGTCCTAGTATATTCTCAGCCAGTGAACTAAATAGCCATTTTGCATCTTACAGTGTTGATTTAACACAGCCTGTCATAGTTGAGAATACAATAAATCCTTGTGATTCTTTAGAGAGCAGCTTTAGTTTTAATAATATAGATATAATTGCACTTACTGATGCGATTGATTCTATTAAATCGAATGCAATTGGTGTAGTTTATCAAGCTTATTTTTCCAGGTAATGGTTGCTACATGTACTAAATAGTTTGATAACGTTCTCAATTTTCCCGCTAGAGTGGAAACATTCAATTATGGTTGAAATTCCTAAAAAAAAATTCAACTGCCTTATCGAATTTTCAACCGATTAATCTACTTCCAGCTCTATCAAAGGTTTTCGAGAGAATACTCCAATCACAAATTCTGACGTATATTGAATCCAAAAATTGTTCTCGAAATTTCAATCAGGATATAGACGTAATCACAGTACTACTTCGGCACTTCTCCATATTTCTGATGACATTCCCAGAACTATTGACTGTGATAAGATTTGCTCTTTTGAATCATTGGATTTAAGCAAAGCTTTTGATACGATCTCACATCCAATTTTGATTAAATAACTTTACCACTGCTTTCAATTTTCTATATCTTTCTATATGAATTCTGTCATACTTATGTGAAAGATCAAAGTCTGTTAAAATAGACTGGTATCCAATACCAGTTTTACTAACTGTGGTGTCCCACAAGGATCTGTTTTGGGACGTTTTTTGTTCATGCTATATATAAACGACTTAACAAATATCATTAAACATTGCAGTTACCATCATTTCGCTGATGATTTGCAAATCTACATATTTTGAAATCCGAGGGATATCTCCAATTGTATTGAAGTAGTCAATTCCGATATTAATTTAATAATACCAGGAATAAATTAAAAATTAACTTTAGTAAAACACAAAGTATAATTATATCCTCTACTAATCGTTGTCTAAAATAAATCTGCCTAAAACAAAAGTTGCTGGCAAGGAAATAAGCTACTCTGAGTCTGTAAATAATTTAGGAGTTATTTTTGATAAAACTTCGCATTTGTATTAAACTCCATGATTTACGAAACTGTTTATGGTTGCATTGTGGGTTCAATCTTGAATATTGTTGGACGAAACTTCAAGATAAAATTCTATTCTCTCGGATGATTGCAGTTTAAAAATTTTCGCTGCCTAGAATAAATTATTCGTTTCAGCTCTAAATATTTTCAGCATCCTCTATAGTTTGTCGTAAAAACTAAACCAAAATATATGACAAACAATAAAACTTTTGTTTTATTTTTTTATACAAGAAAATAGTCGTGTGTACAGTAAAAAAGAAAAGGATGAAAATATGTGTTTTATATCTTCATTTATTTTTCGTTTCGTTAGATTTATGTTTGATTAATTTGCGTTTAGTATGAATTTACTTGTGTAAATTGTAGCCTCGCAAAATGTTCATCTGGTATAATTATCTGTGGCCTAAGTATAGTGAAGGTATTAAAGTGTAATTTAGAGAAGAAATGGTTTCCTCATTACATTTCAAATGTGCAGTATTCAACTTATGGTTATGTTTTTAATATTGTGCAATGGCTGAACCCTGCTGGGTATATGAACTATTAAACCCTAGTTAATATATTAGGCTAAATGGGGGGAACCAACAACTTTAGATAGTTTTATACGCATTTGGAGGACAGCATTTATTCACGGTGCTTCAGACCATTTGTTTTAAATACAACAAATAATTTTGCCGTCGTTTAATCAGACACCCAACACTATAGTAAGAAATGTCTATTAAACAAATAAAAGTCTATTTATAGGTCTAAAACTAATCAACAAAACTGTCTGCACATTTTGACCCGTAGGTTTTATTGTCTTTGTGTTGCATAGAAACTAAAACTATTGCTCTGTTAGGTACGTATGAACAAAGTTCTATTTTCCCCCAAACTATTATTAGATATCTAAATCGCATGCTCACCTTATTTTGTTGACATATTTTGCTTGTTTCGACGGGATATACTGTGCGAACTTGGTACGCCCTCTAAATAGAAAAATTGTTCAACAACTAGTATGCTGGTGATTTGTCGAAATTAGGTTTCAGGTCAGTCCTTAGCATATAAAAAAGTTCTGTTGTGGATGCAGCCTTGTCAGTTTTCATTCCGGCTGCTCTAGTCGCATCAAAACCAGACTTGATTTATAGTTTGAACTGTAAGTTTCGATGAAAGTTAGCAGGCCAAATGCTTTTAATCTGAATTTAATTGGTTCCAATTTTGATATGATTTATTAGGATCCACAAAAAATTATTCACGAAAAATATTATAGACTTGTTTTCACTCCATATTTATGAAACATAAAAATATCAAAAATTAATTTTTTACTAAATCATTTCCAAATAAAACAAATTATTGCGACCAATAATTTTTAACCTTTCATGCCTGGTTCATACTGTAGTGTATGATCTGAGATTATAGCTCAAAAATTACTCTAGTACTATTTTTTGTTCATGTTCTTCGTTTAGTTATCATTTTTTTGTTTTTTATTTTCAGATCTCGCTTTGGCGTTGTAGGTGAAGGTTGTGTTGTTTTTTGCGTGTGTTTTTTATTTTCTTAATGATAACTTGTATTTTTGGTTGTGTTTAATTTTTTTATATATCTGTTAAATTTGTTTCATGTTAAATATTAGAATAAAACTGAGCAATTTTAATTGCAAAACCAAATTTTAAAACATATAAAATTATGCCATAATCAGATTTTTTTTTAAAATCCTTTAAATACTTGAAAGGTGGGCCATTAAAACTATGCATTTTTTGCCAAAATCCAGAAAATAAATTATGGTTAGCCGATTAATTTTTTTTGTATTGTGCCAAACAAATTAATTGTGACGGAAGGGTACGAAAAATTTCCAGTAACTTGAAACACTGCACATGAACCGAACATCTTAGACAAATTATAATTTAACCTCGATTATATCACTTTTAAAAATTCATTCAGTTTGTAAAGGAAATTTTATACCTTTCTGATCAAATTTGTCAGAAAAGTTACCCGTGTGATATTAGTTTTCCTGCGTTGAAATTATCTTTCTCTAATTTTTGGCTATATGATAACTTGGATGTTTTATAGAGAAAAATTAATTCATTATGCGCGGTGTACATTTAACGATATTTTCAAGATGCAGATATTTAAAACGAGATAGCATGAGAAATAAAATGCTATAGAAAATATGAGAAAGAAAGAAAATATTTTTTTGTTAAAAGTCATTTATAGCATTCATTTTGGCATTTTCAAAGAAAACCTCGTTGGTTTTTAAATAATATTTAAAAATATATTATACAAAATAGGCGCATATTTTGTATTTGCAACATGTTTTTATGTACATTTTTGTAATCTATAAAACTTTGGGTCGATCGATGATCGTTGAAGAGATCGGACGTGTTTTTTCCGATCTCCTCAATTTAAAATTTATTTTTTATTTATATTTCTTTTGTTTTTGTTGTGTTGTTTTTGTTGTGTGTTTTTTAAGTAGTAAAGTGGATCGTGTACTCTGTCGTTTTCCCAGTGATCAGGTACCAGTGCATCATTTTTAATTTTTATTATTAATTAAATTGATGTAAGTACTTAAGTACCGTTGGCAAATTTTTGTTTTATCTTAAATAAATACAATAATTTCTATGAAAAAATGGAAATTTTGGGTAAATGAGTATAATATACCAATATGTACATAAATCTGTACTCTGTATACATAATATGTCCCGTTGATCCCTTTTTTTATACATAAAATGTTTACATATTAGCTTTATTTGACATTTGTATATAATATAAATTTTGTATTTATATATTATTATACAAGTACCACTCGTATAGCGCGGAAGTTGTATTCCGGGGGAGGTTCGTGTTGTGTGCGACTTGCGTTTTTTACGGGGGTAGGGGTTGTGCTTCTTAATGTTTGCAAACAAAACCTTTTGTCATCTGGTTCAATGAAGGACTGTTCGTTTATTTTTGGTCCAGGAAAAGTATATTGTAGGGTTTATGTCGGTACAACAAGTCAACAACATGTTTACAACATAATAGAGGTAATAAAATGGATTGTCACGGCGAATGTTTCATCATTTGAGCTTGAGTCCAAAATGGTCTGACGTTGTCCAGGAAATTTCGTTGCTTTAGTTTTGACAGTTTCCATTTCTGTGAGCGTTTCAGGAGGCTGCTAAGAGTTTTCTTCCAAAAGTGAGCTGATATATTTCGATTTTAAATATATAGTAATGGAACTGCGTTGTATCTGAGTGATCCATGGGGAGCATTATCCGTAAAAAAGTTTATCAAGCTTCTGGCCGAGTCTAATCCTCCCATTTTAATTATAGCTCGTTTCGTGGTTATTTTGTGTGCGCTTGAGTGGTGATTTTCGATATTCGCATTTGGAGACGTCTTTGAATTGATTCT
Organism: Tipula confusa; assembly: GCA_963556175.1. Taxonomy (NCBI): domain Eukaryota; kingdom Metazoa; phylum Arthropoda; class Insecta; order Diptera; family Tipulidae; genus Tipula; species Tipula confusa. Next base: position 16,214,409 of record OY744475.1, read on the forward strand.
TGAATGTCGGTTTCGCTCATATCGTCGGATGCACATCTCCACCTGATTTGTAAATGACGGTGTGGTAATTTTTTCTAGAACTACGTTGGTACATTGTTTTTTCCAGCACGAATTGGGTGGAGATGGCTTTGGTTCCTTGGCTATGCGGGATAAAGTTTTAACACGGGAAAGGGTCGTGAAGTTTCCCGCAGTTCATATCTGGATTTGACAATGTTTTATTTGGGGTTGCGATCAATGTAATAGGATTGGAATGTGGCTGTAATGTCTTGGTTCAGTGGTTGAAGGAGGGCCCTGGTGTTCGGCAGCAGGGTGGATTGCTTTGACGTTCTTTAATTAATAAGATTTAAAAATTAATAAATTGCGGCGTGAGTCATCACTCGAAGCTTTCAATGATTTGCGGCAGGTTTTTGGAGGTTGACTTACATTGTAGTTTGGCTGGATTGATTGTAATTTTTATCAGATTTGTGTTTGTGTTAGTCGATTTGGGAAGTTATTTTAAGTTGGATTTTTGGCAAATTTTTGGCAATAGTGGGATGGATTAATTATTTTCTAATTTTTAGGTTAAAACAAGTTCAATTGGTTACAACTTAGGGCTTAGAGAAAATGGTCTATATATGTATTTTCTTTTTTCAGAGAAATAGCAGATTACAGATATTAAATTATTAATTATTATTAGCATGGGTGTATGGCGGTGCCTTGCATTTCGAGAGATTCTGGTTAACCATTAGCCGCAATAGTGGGGTCACCTTTTGGTAATGAGATACGGTGGTACCTGCAATCATTTGAAAATAGGAACCTTACTAAATTAAATTAAATTATTGTATTTTTGTATTATTATATTATTATATTGTTACATTATTATATTACTATGTTATCATATTTATTTTGACGTATTCTTATATTATTATTATATTACTATGGAATAAATTAATAAATTGGTATTTTCATGGAAAACTAATCCAGTTTATTACAGTCTACGGCTTGCAGAAATTATAGTATGATTATTAGTTTATTATATTACAAATTAATTAATAATTTATAATTTCAGATGAAAACTAATTCAATTTATTACAGCCTACGGCTAAGAGCAATTATTTCATTAATATATTTTGTTTTTTGGAAACATTTGCTGATACATCTGAATATGTGGACACACTGGAGTTGATGATAAGAAATGACAGAAAACAGTGCAGCTTGTTAAAATTGTGGTTGTCTTGTGCTAACATTAGTTGTATATTGGCTACCGGAAAACCGGATCAAATCTGTCATTACTAACATGCCTTTTCTTTTCTTACACAACAAAAAAAAACACTAACTGTCGAGCTGAGGTGTCTGCAACCGGGTCGAGTCTGTCGTAACTATCAAATTCCGTCCACTCCTTCGGTTTTGTTGTATGTAACACGGGTGTACGGTGGTGCCCGGCATTCCGGGAGTTCTTGGTTAGTCCTTGGCCGTACACTCTAATCAATCAGTCAATCAATTTTTGTAATCTATAAAACTTTATGTTATATATTCTAACCGGTAATTGTTCCTCCATTTTACTTTCAACAAAAACTAATTTTTTTTTCATAAATTAAAAATGATTTTATACATTTTCTACAGTGAAATCTAGTCATCATATTATTTTATAGTTTGCCAATTTAACAGTGTATCATCGTCTGTCTATAACAAAAGATGTCTACCTGAACTATAAAATTCGATAGCGACATCTTCATTTTTCGGTTCGTTTCTCGGTTTACAGATGTCGGTTTTTTTTTGCAAAAGTTTAGATTTTTTATTTCCACTTGAACAATTTTACAATGTTGTAGTTCATTTTTTTTTTGCAGAATGCGAAAAGTATTGATTATGTTCAAAATATATAAGCGTTAGTTTTGACTTAAAGCCTATACCGATGTGTTCAAGTTTCAATTAAAATTACCTAAATGTATAAATATTCATGGACTTGAATTCCTAAAAATTAGAATGGTAAAATGCGTTGATTCATAAAACTTTTTAATGTGTTATCAAAAATAAGAACATACCAAAATGATTCTGCTTTATGGTTATCCTTAAAGACTTGGTTGTCGGCGAGTAAAACAAAAAATGATAAATTTCGAGTAACGGAAGGCATAATTTAATTTTAACGATAAACCACATATTACGAACATAAAACATTCATTCATGGTTAATTCGATCTCAATATAAACATACATAAATAGCATAAATTATATTAAGGCTCTCTGCCTATCTTATATATACATTAACACACCAGAGACAAAGCAATTTTCACCACAAATCACGTATATGTAGACATTTTTTTGTGTGGTATGTTTCGTTATATCCTTATGCAAATCTATATACATTATGTACATAATATACTTTACATGACAAACATTTTTAATGGTTACCGCGCGAGAATTTGAAACGGTGAACCCCCCAAACCAAACACATAAATTTTTAGACATATATAATTAAACCATGAATATGATAAAATTATGTATGTATGTCGTACATTACTATCGTATACGCAAAGTTTTTTTTTTTTTTTTTTTTTGGTAATCTAAGACGTGAATTGTGTAAAATTATATCCAACTTGATCCTGTAAACAAATTTGTCATTTATCAAATATATCGTGCGTATAAGAAGTTTGTCTAGACCAAAATACAAAGTCGTATGTTGTTGGGTATTGTTGACCACACGCAGTATTTCACATATTGATCACATACATACCATATTCTTGTAAACACACTCAAATATGTCGGAATAACAGCAACGTGATTACATTTTTGTAATTGAAATACATGAATGGAGTATATTATGATTAAGAGATTTCTAAAAAATAACTTAAGGACTATATGTAACTCTGATGTTTCCTTATACATTTTCCAAATATTTTACGATGCCATCGAGAATTTTATACATTTTAATAATACTATTATAAATAGAGATGGGTATACGTAGATAAAATTCGTGTGTGTGACATAATGATATTAAGACGAAACGAAACACTGACAAGAATATTAAAATAAATAATTTTTGGTAGGGAAATGTTGTCATAAAATTCAGTATATGAGTTTAAGCTTTTCGTTTCACTTGGAGCTGTATGTGATAAATCTGTTTTCGTAATAATATAATATTAAGGCAATTTGCCTACTTGCAAATGTAATAATTTCTATTTATGTACTCAATGGTATATAAGAATAACGTGGCGTATATACCATAAGAACATTTTATATTTGACACGATATTTTCGTTATATTATAAATAAACGGTTTTTGTTGAGTTGTAATTTAATTCTATTGCCCATGAATTAACATGATGGAAGTATTTTTGGCATAAAATCAAAGAATCTAAATTCACTTCACTTCACTTCATTGATTTATAATATTACACTATCTATAAGTCAAGTATTTTCTTGAAATAATTTAACTTTTATTAACGAAATAATTGGGCACGCCAGAACTAAAATAGTTAAGAATACAATGAAGTTCAAGTTCATTGTTAAAGGGAATAATTTAAATATGTCGTTTAAGTTTGAGTTATTATTAGTATACTTTTATCCACATTTTCCTACTTTACGTCATTTTTGAGCTATTTTTAGTCTAATTGAAGACCAATGGCACAGCCCATGGTTACTTTTTCGTAGTTCGAATAAATAAAAAAAACTGAACATTTAAGAAATGTTCTTAAATGTTCCGATATAAAAAAAACAACTGGAACAGCAAACCAAATAGATAAACAAAACTCGAAAATGAACAAGCAGAGCTCAAAACTTGCCTAGAAGACCATTGAAGTAAAGCAGCAATTTAACCAACAATATTACAGAACACAGTAATTAAGCAACAACTAACATGGAGATTTCTTAAATTGGAAAAAGGCCAAAGGTTACTCATGACAGTTTGAAGATTCCATTTAAGGGAAAAGAACGAGCTAAAAACTAGAAACAAAGAGCGTGCATCACCATGGGAAAGAATTCCTCATACATTGAAGTGCCTTATAAAATTATATACTTAATGAACCTTCTACAAGTCTGGATTTTTAAAATGGATTAACAATCGAAAATTTATAAGCTTCATTAGAAATGACGTAAAGAACGAAGAGTAAAAAAATTGGTTTGTGTGTTTTGCTGTACATTTTTATATTATACCAAACAAAATTTAGGACGATGATATGCTTATACCCGAGGAGAGCGATTGATAAATAAAAGATTTAGAATGACAGACTGCAGTGTTTTGGAAATGTTCCTGTGGCCCTATTCTGGTAATTCCTAAGAAATGGGGAATATTTTGGTTTTAGAGCAGTTATTCCCTAGATACTTTTTCCCCAACTGTTTATTCCCCGTTCCCTAAAAGTGTATTCTGTTGAATTGGGGAAAAAGTTACTTGAGTTGCATGTGTTCACCGCGGGACTCATTTAATTGAGTTTAATCTGTCAAAAGCATTTACGATGTGTTTCTTGTTTATGCTCAATACAAATAAAATTATTTTTTATACATTAAAGTAAAAGTGAAAATGTCACTAATAATTCGACACTATGTTGATGATGATAATGACGATGCACGGTATAATTTACGTATTTATCGTTAACATTTACGGTGTTCAACTTTGACGTTTACGAAGAGGAATTTATAAAATTATATCGAATGCTTCAAGAATAAGCGCTAGTTTTGAAAAATTTGGTAGAACCATATATGCAGGTAGCTCTTATACCAAAGGCTTTACGAATGCTAGTGGTGCTTAGTTTCTTAGGTAATTATAAAATCAGGGAAAAATATGGCTAAATATGCTTTTTAATTAGCCTAAAAATAATGTTTAGGAACCTTTCAATAATGTTTACTTTTTCCCATTGCTCTCGGTTGTTGCCCTTGCCGTCGATACCAACAAATCTTAAAATAAAAAATAGTTAGAAGTTGCAATTTAAGTGTGACACATTATACCTATATGTGAGTTACCTATCATTTGCTATGTTGGTATTATCTTCCACTAATGTAAAAATTAAAATTTTTTGGTCTTTGGTTACACTTTTTCCCTAAAATGAATAAGAATTTAAAATATATAAACTAATTTTAAGAAATTTTTATTAAGATTCCCGTAAATTCGGTGCAGCCATTTTATTATCCGTTGGTTTAGTCTGTTGATTTGTATTTCCCGTAAGTTAATTTCATAAAAAAGGTATGAAAGCATAAACGTCAAAACTGCTATAATTGGAAAGGAAATTTTCCCAACAAACTCACGCCAGAATACGCTTTGGGGAGAAAGAAATAAAACTACTAGAAAATTTAAAATTTCTTTTCTCAAGGAATTACCAGAATAGGGCCACTGGTACTGTTACTATTTCACCGCAACGTTGATGTTGATAAATATGATAAATTAGAATGCACATCAGCGGATTTACCGGCTAAAAAATTGAGGAGCAAATTACAAGTGCTCGAAACAAAATATTTTAAGTGAGTGTTGTCGCAACAGAGAGTTTGCTAAATCTACTTCAATTATCTGGAATGCCTTTTACGATAACGACTAATATAGACGGAGTTCATGGAGTAAATGGCCCAATTGATGGTTTCAAGTATCTTGAGTTTAAGGTAAATATTGCACGATACCTGCATTGCCCTAATGAGAAAAATCGAAAAATGAAATTTTACCAAAGAGCAATAACTCGCAATCCTACAAATGCAAAATAATGGAGGTACACTATAAATAACACCCACAAAATTGTTTGGAATGGTAGATAGCATTAAACATTTTAAAAGCAAAATAATTGCTAGTGAAGGAATATTGGGAATATTAGTGTTGCAATACAATCTGTCAATGAGACAATACAGTAGTTATTGTAAGCAATGCGTGAAACTATATGATCAAAAAAATTATGAGTTTTTTAAGTGTATTACATGTTCCCTAAAATTTATATAGAGATACATTTATAATAAAGGCACATTTATGATATTGAGCAGCTCGTACTTGCAATATTTTCATAGAGTTAGTAGGAAGGTATTTTCACTGAAAGTCAGTTTTGAATATTTAGTAAATCCTGATTCCTGACCAAAGAAACTGATTCCTCACCCAAATCGCTTTTCTTAATTTAAGTAATAGAAGGTCATGAGGAACTGATTCAAAAGCTTTACAAAGTTCGAAGAAAATTATTGATAAATATGTGTCATTGTCAAGCATTGAATACTGAAATTTTTCACAAATCCGAATTGGTGTTTGTGAATGATTTCATTTTCAGTGAAGAATTTATCTATCTATAACTTAATATTTGATAAACGTTTGAGATACATCCTAAAACTTTCAAAGGTTTAATTTTGGGCGTCTTTTACCATAATTTTAAAATGAGATGAGAAAGTGCTGGCAGATTTTATAAAACAATTATTAAATATTTCTGCTACATCTTTCAGATTATGAGTTCATTGCTGTTGGGAGCAAAATTATTTTACAATCGGGATTGATATCACTTTCAAATATTCATCGATTCGCGCGATAATCGACACGACTTGGTGCAGCCTTCTCCGTTTTCACTTTTTATTTCGCATAATGAAAACAGAAAAGGCTACACCGAATCATGTCGATTATCATGCGAATCGACAACCACAATAAGGTTGATTAAAAACTTCAAAACCACCCTTCATTTTATTGCGTTCTTTTTGGTACCCACTAAGTGTTGAGTATATTTTTTTTTAAATTTTAATCTTTTATTGGTAACTAAGTTCCTATAATTTTTAAAAGATGCTTAATATAATATTAGTTGCTAGGGTACCTGTAATTTACATAAAAAAAAACTCGATATTAATCGATAATTAATGTGATGATTTTTTTATTAATCCACTTATTGGTAGTCGAAGCTTGTTATCCAGCCACTGTGAGCCTCGACACCGGTTAGCTAGTTCGGTGAGGAACTTGGTCGTGGATTAATTTTTGGCTCTGGCTGGGAACATTATATTTTTAGGGAAATGCACGTCGCTCTTTGACTTCACAATGCCTATTTAACCAAAAGACTTTCACGATGATGGCCTTTACAAAAATAATAAAAAGCAAAAATATAAATATACATTCACATATATACGTAAATAAGGAAAATAACTTTACAGTTGCTATAATTTAAAAAAAAAAAACCAAACCAACCGCAAACACAAAATTCACCAAAGGCTGCAACCGCAAACAGCAAAAAAAAACAGCAAACACAATAAAATATTTTTATATTTTATATAAAATGTTTATCTTTACATATACTTTTTACTTGTCCAATTAGTAATATATAGTTAAAAACCTTTTATATAATTTTTTTTATTTTGACATATATATATATATATAATATCCAAAAAATTGTTATTCAAATTAGTTTTAGTTTATTTACTTTATTTTACACATAGATTTTTAATTTTATATTTTTTTTACACATGTTATCGCTTAAAAACTCGAACGCGAGCATTTACAAAAAAAAAAAAAATAATTGACCGTAATCATCAAAATCAAAAACAGAATTGCCGAATAAAAATTTTTATTTTTCGAAAAACAAAATTTTAAAATTTCTTTTATTTACAAAAACCCGGTAACTATAATTTAGAAGTTTAATTTCAAATTAACTTGATTTTGCAAGTCAAGTGTATAACAGTATATATATCAAAATAAAATTGGTAAAATGTACATTGTTACAAGCTTTACTTATCACTATTGTGTTATAAGCTTGTGTTAATGTTATAAAAAAGGGACACATTAAACTTAGCCATTACATTGGGACTTATTATATAATTTCATCCAGTATTAGAGGGATTGATGTCACACGCCCCTGATATGCATCTTGATTAACTGCATGACAACTGTCCATAATCGACTAACAGTTGTCATGCAGTTAATCAAGTTTTAGTATTTAGTATCTTAATCGACAAATTAATTTTTTTTTAATATTTCAGCCAATTAGATATAAATTTGTTTTAAATTTTAAAACTATCCATATAAAATTATCCATATATACTATAGAGAATGATACAGTTAAAACCATTATATATTAATACCCGGCCGATAATTTTGTTTATAGGCTTAATATAGTGCTTTTGTGCTTCCAAAAGTGAAACCTTTGGGTTTTAGATTTTCTTAAAGATTTAGTAGCCTGAAAATTTTTGTAAAATTTGGCAAAAATGCCTTAAATATACCTTTGTAATGGCCATGATTGTGGCTATGATTGTTTTCGTCATCAAATTAATCTTTAGAATCCATCTTTGATCCTGTTAAACGTACTTTTACGTTTAGAATAAAGAGTAACTTTACTTATATCTGTCAATTGAAGCCCATGGTTAAATCGCAAGATTTAACCATGGGCTTCAATTTAGAGTAACAGACCTTATCACCAGTATTGCTTAAAACTTAGTTTTTTTCTGTTTCGCGTCTTTCCATAGCTGTCGTTGTTTAGATTTATTGCCACATTTTTTCTCTAAAAAAATTTACCTAAAAATGTCAAGAATTTTGCATTTTTACCACAAAAAATTAGCCTAAAACTATTTTTGGATGTATTTCTTTCGAAATAAAACGATTTTTTTAAATTTTTTGAGACCCTGAATTGTTCAAATTACCATAAAAATTATCGAGAACTGAATCAAATTAATTACAATTACAAAGCTAAACTTTGAAAAAAATAATACTTTTAAATGATTAGATGCTCTTTGGCGAACATAATTTAAAGCATTAGCCACTCAGTATTACAGCTACTCTTAGAGTTTAATTTTATATACATCTGTTCTGATCCAATAATTTTAAATAATTTCTAAAAGGGTTTCTGTTCTTAAAGGTCTGGTAATTTTGAGAATTTTTTAACAGTCTAATAAGCCATAATAAATTTTTTTTAATTCCCCCTGAAATAACTGTAATATATAGTATACTTGACTAGGCTCGATAATATAGCCTTAAAGATTCTAAAGTGTCTTTGTGGACGATTTATTATATATTTCTATCTTATTATAATATTTTTAAAAACAATTGCTTATTACCTTTTAAGGACTTAATACTTCGAAGGAGTAATTTCTAAATCTTTCATGCTCAACTAAAGAAACCGTATAAGCAGTCAATAGCTTTTATTTAGTAGGACGATTTACAACCTATTTAATACGAAAACCAATTTAAAATTATTTTTGCCATTCGATTTAACAATAAAGAGTTTACTACCACACTATACAAAAAAAAAAAAAAAAAAAAAAAAGTTTCACAAAAATTCAACACGCGCAGTTAGTAATTTCGAAAAAAATTTTTTTTTCAGGAAACTTCTAACTTTCCAAAACCAAAAATATATATTTTACTAAATCTTTGGTATTTTTCTAATTTATAATTTATGACCAACAACAAAAAATTGTAAATATGTATTAAGACGTGGGTTAAAAATCTGTCGACGATAACAAAATTTACGAGACTTTTCGTTTAAATTCTCTACACAGTATTTTTTTTTTGTTTTTCTATTAGTTAACCCAAACTTTATAATTAATGTTAAATACCAAAAAAAAAAGTTAAAACACTGATTTGGTGCGTAGTATATACGTTAAAGTGTCTTTGATTTCTTTAATAAATGTGTTTACAGATTTAGCGTATCAAAAAGTCATTTGTCGAAATTTTTCAAAGTTACAAACTAACAAAATAATGTAAATAGTTTCGATTCGAGATGCCGGATAAAATTTGTAAATTGTTCAAAGATTTATTTCGTCATAATAAACTTAACTTTTTTTAAAAGTATTTAATGAACTTTTCTTGTTATAAACATAAAAGAAATCAAATAAATAATTTTAACTTTTATGCGGATGGAAAAATTGCTCCATCGCCGTTATGTTGATAGTGGTAAAATATGTGATTAAAAATGAATGATTTTGACCGTCAGTTATATGATTTTATGTGTTTGATATGGACTCAAAAAATTGAGAACTTTTTTGAGCTTTTTTATATTTTTAGACTCAGATGCCTAATTAATCGTATACTTTTTTGTGACTTTTAAAAATTGAATGTGGTACATTTTACATGTAATTTCTAAATAGGTGAATTCGGTAGATTACTTACGAAAATATGACAAAAAATGTTAAGAGGCTTTTTTATGGGCCAAATTCTACACACCCGTTGCACACCCTAACAAATTCCGTAGAAAAAACTTTGTTATCCGATTGAAAGCTTTATTTTTGTTCGCAAAACTTTTGCTGTTCTATTTTATTTATTTTCTATACATTTAATGTGAATAAACTGTAACCTAGATGGTATAAAACTTAACTGAATTAGCATTAGAATAATTTGGTTTTATTAAAATTCTTTTATTGAATTTTTTTTTAAGTTCCGTTTAGTTAGAAGAAGAATTTTCCAATTTTAGTATATACATATATAATTATTCATTGATGCTGAAATAAAATTCTAACATAAATTTTTTCCGGCTGAACAATTTCAGTTAAGTATCATAAACTTATTTTCCTTTAGAATACTCGTAAATACTAACTCGAGGTGGTGCGCGCTACTTTACAACAATAAAAGTTCGTTTGAAAATGAGGAAAACACAAATTTGAATGAGACACCAAACCATGATAAACTTTCACTTAATGTGCTTAAAGTATGTTTTGTATGCGGATGTTTTTTTTATGTAATCTTGTATTGTCAAACGCGAAAAGTTTTTCTCAAACAATTTGATGTACAATTTGTTTATGAAATATGTTTTCAATGACTTAACATAAAAAGCTTTTAGTTTTAAAACATAATATTTTTTTCCAAACTTTAATTAATCAATAAAAATTAAAAATCTGGGAGAGGCCGAAAAGCTTTATATGCTTTGGCAAAAACTCAACATTTTGTTAAATTTAATTCAAGTTAAATCATTTATGTGTTTTAAATAGACATAAAACATAGATACTGCATTCAAATTTGGCGATGGTTTTAATTAGTTTAAAATTTCATTTCACTCCATATAACTATTTAAATCAGGAAACTAACTGAAATTCTTAAAAATTTTTTTGAACTTTGAGAGACTATTATTGTATAGTGATTGAGGAATACTCCTATTGCTCATAAAATACTTTTAAACGAAGATACAATCCTTAGAATTCGAACATATCATCTTTGGCTTATCGTAGGACATGAGTAAACCAAGGTTTTTTCATTGTGTTGACTATCCGCATCTGTAAAAATAACTGTACTGTTAAAAAAATCAATAAAAATCAAAAACTCGTTGCTCTCCAAGAAACTAGATGGTCAAAAAGTTAAAACCATGTGTCTTAAAATGAAAAGGGCTGCTTTGGATTTCTAAGTTGATAATCGTATGTGTACGCTATGTTTATGCATGCAACTAGCCAACCTGTCAATAGGCATTCATACGCCTACTGGAGGAAACCAACCACCGTTCTAATGATGTGACTGCTCTATGGGATATATTGAAAACTTCGGTTGTCGGTACTGCCCATGCGACTCTAGGTATGGTAAAAATTAAACACAAAATTGATTAATTTGATGAGGAGTGTCGACTTGCTATCGAGCAAAGAGCCTATAAAGAAGCAAGAATACGTTTAACAATCACACGGAAGAACTAAGGGGCCTTTGCTAGGAGAACCGCCGAACATATTTGTACCCGACATAATCGAGAACGGTGAAAGGCTGAAGTCTTAATAGTACTACAACTCATGCAATGAGCACAGTTCTCGTAACTTCTTTAAAGGAGTCACCAGACAGACCTAGGTCTCTCGTCATTCGGAACCAGGTCGAAAACCTCTGAGTTGACATCGATGTCAACGCTGTCAACGCTGACGCAATAACTTAAGCGCTTAATAGCAAACAAGACTAGAGAAATTGTTTTATAATACATAGAAATGTGTTCTAACTAGTTAAGCTTGCAATCTATGACCAGACCAAGATATTTGAAAAATGAAAAGGCTTAAATTTTAACGTTACGAAAATAAAAATAAGAAATCGGCACTGGACTTTATAAAATTATAAAACAAGGTAATTATTAATAGAATGCGAGATCATGCTGCATATGATCTATAATGATACAAGCATCCATGTCACTAGAAACCAGAGCTGCATCATCTGTGTATAACTGAAGTTTACCGAAAAGATTCAGATTGAACATATCATTTATATAACATATGAATAGATGAGAACCCAGGTTAGACGATCCAGGTACACGATCATACAAGATAGTATTTCATTATGAAAGAACTGCTTTGTGGTTTTTGGTTGTTTGAATTTTTCAATCCAGTACTAGAGTTTGAAGTGAATATAGGGGTAACAATGTCTTTTTTTAATGATTGTAAAAATGGCTCTTTTTTAGACAGTTATTTATCACATTCTGTATTGTATGTATTGAATAACGCTTATGTTTATTTAAAGATTTAGCGGATATATGGAATCGAGTCTGTTAGCAGACTTGTTATTTAAGTTATTTAAGTTTTTTAAGCTGTATGAAACACAAATGGCCTTTCACAATACACAGCTGAAATACAAACTTTCCTCAACGATCGAAATATTGATATTATGCTTATATCAGAAGCACACTTTACGACTAAAACATTTTTTAAAATTAATGGATATTCAGTTTATGACACCACACACCCGGATGGTAAAGCACATGGCGGCACTGCAGTTTTAATCAAAATAAGAATAAAGCACTATGAACTAAACATAAAGATTACATTCAAGCAACTAATATCTGCCTAAAGGAATGGTCTGGTAATTGTATAATTTCTGCCGTTTACTGCCCACCTAAACACGTATAAATACAATTTCTCGCAGGAGGCGACTACAATGCTAAACATTTACAATGGGGTTCGAGGCTGACTTCACCTAAAGGTAAACAACTTTTTGTAGCAATTATCCAGGAAAATCTAAGTTTCTTATCTTCTCAACACTTTATTTACTGGCCTATAGATAGAAAGAAAATACCTGATCTTATAGACTTCTGTGTAACGAAAGAGATCGCTCGCACCAATGCTCAAGTAGACGATTACTATGACCTATCATCTGATCACTCTCCAACTATAGTAAAATTGAGTACCGAAGCTTTAAAAATTGACCAACCTATACGTCTAACAAGCAAATTTACTAAATGGGATAAAAATAGAAATATCATTGAACAGAACTGCCAACTAGGCATCCCTCTGTCCACACCAGAAGATATTGAAGTAGCAACAAAAAATTTAACTCAAATAATGGGGTTTGCTGCAAAAAAGGCTACATCTGGTGTTATTAGGTCTGAAAGAGTCAATAGGCCACCTAATATTCAGCAGTTAATTCAAGAAAAGCGGAAAGTATGCTGGCAATGGCATCATTAAAAGTCTCCACTACTCAAAAAGAAAGTAAATAAAGCTCTAAAACGAGCTTTGGTAGAGGAAGCAGATCAAGGAATTTAGAATTACCTGAGTTAACTCTCAACAACGAAAAAAACGGATTACTCACTATGGAAGGCAACAAAAAAATCGAATCCAGTAATCAGACAACTAGATGGCCACTGAGCCAGATGTGACATTGAAAAAGCTAATGTTTTCTCCAACCACTTAAAAAAAGTATTTACACCAAATGAGCAAAGCAGTGTTAGTATACTGGTAGATTATGCAAAGAATGATTATATCGTAAATCCTATAAAATTTAAGTGGAAAAGTGTTCTTAACCTATCTATATCTTTAATGCAATAATGAGATGTGGATATCTCCCTAAAAAATGGAAAACGTCACTAATTATAATGATCCCGAAGCCTGGTAAGGATGAAACGCAAGTCACGTCATACAGACCGATAAGTCTTCTTCCAATAGTTTCAAAACATTTTGAAAAAATGTTACTACAAAAATTAAAACCACTATTATCTACAGAGCACATTATACCAGACCACTAGTTTGGATTTCGTGACGAGCATAATACTGTAGAGTAGGTGCATGGATTTGTAAACGCAGATAAACTAGCCCGAGAGGAAAAGAAATACTGTTCCGCCGTTTTTCTGGATATTGCACAAGCTTTTGACAAAGTGTGACATGAGGGCCAAACAAATTTCATGCAATTCTTGAAAATTACCTGTTCAAAGGCAAATTTCAGGTTAAGCAAAATGAAGGTATTACCGAACTAAATCTGATAAACGGAGGGGTTCCACAAGGAAGCGTATTGGGACCAGTGCTTTACTTGTTGTACACAGGTGATCTACCAACCACTGAAAAAGTGGTCACATCAACATTTGCTGATGACACTGCTATTATGTAGTCACATAAAAATCCACAAACTGCATCAAGAGAGCTACAAGATCACATAAACAAAATTAAGGACTGGCAAAAAAAGTGGCGCATAAAAGCGAATGAAAAAAAATCAGCGCACATAACGGTTACATTGAATAAACGAACATGCCCATCGGTTAAATTAAACAATGTCACGATTCCTCAACAAACAAATGTCAAATACCTGGGTTTTCATCTTGATAGAAAGTTGACTTCAAGAAAGCACATTGAAACAAAGTGCAAACAAATAAAATTCTCCAAAATGTACTGGCTGATTGGAAGAAGATCAAAACTGTCAATAGACTGCAATTCTCTACTTTACAAGGCGATCCTACCAGCGCATCAAATATACACCTTTCACAACGCACGCAATCAAAAATAATTCGTAGTATTACAAATTATGCTTGGTATATTCGAAATGATAACATCCACAGGGACCTAGACATTAAAACGGTAAAACAGATGATAAAGGCATACAGTTTGAAGTACCATTCAAAATTGGAAACTCATCCCAATGAATTAGCAAGTGAACTACTAAGGCAGCCAAAATGCAGAACAGACCCACTAGATTTAATGAAACTATAAACATCATTTAACCTTAGGCAAGCTTACCTATTTTTTAACAAACTAATTAATACGCATACCCATATAAGTACTAACATAGGTTAGGGCTTAGTATAAGATATATTAGATTGTAAGTCTTGCTCACTTGTTGTTAGTTTCAGATAAAGAAAGATTCAAGATTAAAGCAAGATTGGCAGTAATTAAAAAAAAAAAAGATTAAGGTTATTTAGTATTTGATCACACAAATTAATAGTAGATATTTCAATGGATTGGACAAAGTCGTAAATTCGATATTGTCCAAAATTAGGAATAATTTCTCGAGTTCTAAGAGAAACGTTTGGTTCAGAAAAATTAGAAGATACTTAAATAAAATATTTGTTGAACTGATTCGCAGCATCAATCGGGTCTAGGGTATCTCCAGAATTATCCGACATTTCAATAGGGGCCTTCATAGTCAACCGATTAAAAACGGTACAGTTAATAAGTTCCCAGTTTTTCCTAAGGTCAATGTTGTTTATTTTGATTTGATGGATTTGTATTCATGTTAGAAACAAGAATCCCATAATAGCAAAATTATTCTTTGAACAATTGGTTGTTTGAAAATTTCTTATTTAGGCGATAACATTTATTTCTGATTTTAACTGACTTTGAAATTTCTTTAGTAAACCAAGGCTTGTTTTTTCGCTGAATTATAGAATAGATTGTATTTTCACGAATTACAATATCAGATAAATAAACCAGAAAACTATTCATTAGCAACTGAAAAATTTTGAAGCCGCAAAATATTTGCTATGCTTTCATAATTAATCCTTGTGATAAAAGTGCTAATGAATGAAATGTTGTGTAAATATATCTAAGACATGAGCTTTATCGAAAAGATTATATCGATAACTTATATAGATGGTGTGTTGGGCATCCTAGTGTAACATTTTAGAAAGCGATCGTTCAAAACAATGTAACCATTTCTAAGTAGACAAGTTTCTAATTTTGGGGTTGTAAAATCATTTTTTAAATAATCACCTCAGATCACCTAGAAAAATACATTTTTTTTGGAATTAGAACATAAATCTTCTAATTTTGCAACAAAAACGTCAATGTTAATTTTTTGATGTCTATACACACCACAGACACTAATATTATTGGTAATTTGAATAGTTAAGTAGCTTGCAAAATCTATAGTCTCATTAAATAACTCATTGCATAACTCTTGAAATATAGAAGATTTTGGAAATTATTTAAAATAAATTATAGTTGCTAATACTCGTATTGTAAAGATAAAATCTAAAATTGGGTCCTTAAATGAATACAGAAATAAAAAATTTAATATCAGAACGCGAAAAGTTTTTTAAATTTAAAAGTAAATTCAAAAACGATACATTTCTGACTAAAAAACATAAACTTCTAAGTTCTTTACTTAGATCCAAAATATAGATGGCAAAGCGTGAAAGAAGTTTTGCTTTTATATATAAGAACATCTATAAGCCCAAGGAATTTTGGAAATATTTGAAAGAAATTATCCTTAACCGCGATAGTTACAAGAAAACTGTTAACTCAATTAAAATTAATGGACAACTAATAACTAGTGAGCAAGAGGTTTAATTATTTTAATAAAATTCTATTTGTAGAATTTTTGGGCAGTGCAACAAATAAATTAGGAACATATAGTTTGCAAACATTTTTCTAATCTATATACAAATAAATAAAATATTTTAGATAGATAAAATATTTACTCTAAATTTATTAGTTTTTAAGCTAAAATTTGTAATTCTTAGGTTCTTTTAGTTTTGTTGGAGTGTAGAGTGGTTTTGTCTGTGCGTTATATTTGGATGGTCTCTTATAGGGTTTAAATTAAAATTTATATGTTCAAAGATCAATTTTATTTAATAAAATGAAGTTATATAAATTATATCTATACCAGAAGAGCTCTGAAGATTTTGTGTTAAACCCAAAAGAATATCCGTATGCTCAAATACGGACGTTGTTGAAAGTTATCATCCCGAAGATGATGGATACCGGCTTCTCCTACAAATTAAATGTTTTAACGAAGATCTTAAGGGCCGTAAAATAATAAGTGACGAATCAAGTATCGCTGCTGCATTTACGCTGCTGTATTCGCTACTGCATTTAATTTGCGTGCAAATGCCGATGTTATTTAATTAATTTCGATATCTTTATATTTTATATTCTGTAAATTTTTATGTTTCAGATTTGAATTTTGGTGTTTATATTGTTATATTATTGTATGTTATATTATTTCATATCTTTGTACTGTTATATATTTTGAATTATATTACCACTATAGTACGGTACTAAATTAACACCTAATTTTTAGCAAAAACGCAACGGAACGAGTTTATAGGGAAACTAATCCAATTTATTACAGCATAAAAATTGCAGAATTATAATTTTATAATTAATTAAATTATAATTTCAGCAGATAGAAATTAATTCTATTTCTTACAGCCTATGGCTAAGAGCAATTAGTTCATTAATAGATTCTGTTTTTAGGAAACCTCTGCAGATTACAGATGAATGATGGCACACTGGAGTTGCTGATAAGAGATGGCAGAATGCAGAGCAGTACAACAAAAATGTGATTGTCTTACACTAACAGTAGTTTGAATATTGGATACCGAGAAATCAGACTAATAAAGTCATTACTAACATACTTTTCCTTTCCTTAACCCACAAAAATTTACTAACTATTGGCCGCCAAAGTGTCTGTAACCGGGTCGATCTCAATAATTTAACTAGTATCCTTCCAAGTATATGTAAAAACAGGTGTACTGTGGGCCCGGCGCTTTCCGGGATATCCTGCTTAATGTTTGGCAGTACATTCAAAATCAATCAATCAATCAATCAACTAATAACTAGTGAGCAAGAAATTGCAGATTGTTTTAATAATTATTTCGTGAGCATTGCTCAAACCAGTACAAGTAGTTTTAAATGCGGCCTATTGTCAATGATTTTAATTATTTAAGATATGACATTACCCATAAATTTTAGCTTTGGCCAGCATCAGAATTATAAATAAAAAATATTATCTTAAAATTAAATCCAAATGCAGCTACAGGCGTAGATCACGTTCCCACAAAAGTTCTCAGACACACAGTGAACTATATAAGCCCATTACTGGTTAATTACATAAATAAAAATTTTTTGTACTGGAGTTTTTCCTAGCTACTGTAAAATTGCAATAGTTACACCTGTACACAAATCTGGGAATGAAACAGAGCTTTCAAATTATAGACCCATTTAGATTCTGAACGCTATATCTAAAGTGTTTGAAAAAGTAATTCTAGAAAGGTTCAACAAATTTTTAACGGTAAACAATATAGTTAGTAATCGTCAATTAGGATTCACTGTCAATTCTAATACAACAGCTGCTTGTTTAAAGTGAAGATTACAGTAGTAGAAACATTGATCAAGAGTTATTTTCAGGTTGTTTGTTTTTAGAACTACGAAAAGCCTTTGATACAGTCAATCATGAAATACTTTTAATCAAATTTGCCAAGATGGGATTCGATCAGGTAAAAATTAACTTCCTTCAAAGATATTTTTGGAATAGGAATCAAAAAGTCAAAATTAATAACTATGTTAGTGCTGGTGAAATTTTTAATATTCGTGTGCTATACGTTCTATTTTGGGACCAATGCTATTCAACGTTTATATAAATGACAAAGCATTCATAAATCAGGCAATTTGTAACTTTACGTGAACGATTGTTTGATTATGTATGCAGCAAAGTCTCTTGAATTACTACTTTTACAAATGCAACAAGATTCGCAGACACCTAACAAATGGTTTGATAAAATTGATAGTCAACTAAAACGGTTTTATCACATTGACAAAGTTAGGATATCAATGGTACCATATGTTTTTGCTATCAATCGGATAAAACATGTACTATCGAAAAAATCTCGATTACTTCTTTACCACGCATACATTCAATCGAGGTTGATATATATTAACCCGATTTGGAGTGGTTTCGCTGAGTAAAAGCTAAAAGAGCTAGACATTTTGCAGAAGAGAGTGCTGTATCAATAAGAAAACCCAACTAAGAAGCTTTTTCATGAATTCCACTCCTTTAGTTTTTTAATAAAACGCGAACTATTAATTTTGACAAATAAAATAATAAACAATAAAACTAAGTACAATTTCGATCTGGTCCGAGCTCAGAATCAACATGAATATAGCACGAGAAGGAAATCACATTTTGTAATTGATCATTTCAGAACGCGTGCTTCAAATAATAATATACTGTATCGGAGATTACAGGAATAAAATAAACTCCCTCATGAAAATAAATATTCTGTAAATTAACGTAAAGAAATTAACGGAACATTTAAAGTTAGCCTCAATTAATTAAAATATGAATGAACTATTATTGCAATTGTAATAAATAGTTATTTATGTGTGTAAATAAGTTTAAGTATTATAAGTAGAACATGTATAGTTATGAAAGAGTTTATATTTTTTTTACCAAAACTCTAGTTAAAATTAATATTGTAAACGTAATATTTGTGAAGCTGAGCTATAACTATTAAGGTTCGAGCAGCTAAATTTTTAAATGTAATTTAAATGTTGAAATTAGATTTTTGTCTATATTATAGATCCAATAATGTAGAATTATAACATTTAAAAGATATACGTAGTTGTATAAATAAAATAAATGTCAAATTACAAAAAAAAAAAAGAAAAAAGTAGTAGAGGGTAAAGGTAATCGAGACTCAACTGCCTCGAATATTATCCTGCGTACAATGATATGATATTTAATCAGGGATATTGAAATATTCAACTTCGTAACTATATATGTTTCATGTTTTTGTTTCAGTTATGACTATAATTTTAGGTTGACTTTGATAATAAGCAATAATACTTTTCTACTTTTCAAACGATACATTAATTTCATTAGTAATATTATATTCCAGAATCCATAACTAATACTAACACAAATGCTGTAGGAATGAATTAAAGTTTGGTAAATTACAACAAAAAAATCGCGAAATGATCAAATTCAAAAAAATTTAAATTACAATTTTACTTGTTAATTGATGAAAAAAAAATAAATAAATAATTAATGTAAACAAAATGGACATTAACAAAATTTAGAAATGTCAGAAATATTTCAATCACTGTTTGGCTTTAATTTATTAATGTCATCCTAGTTATTGGTAGTAAACAATATCGTTGTGTCCCCTTTATTGAATTTTGGGTAGAAACTACCATTTCGAAATCAGCCACTGCTTATGATTTGTTGACTTCCAATTTGCAATAATTGTTTAAGTAATATTAAATAGTATTTAGTCCTGCGATTGTTGCTATACAATTGTCGACTGGTACTGTTGATGGCACAAGCTACTGTAGCTTTTCCATTTTGTCGAAAGGATTTGATAAAAACATCTTTACTGCCAAGGTCTTTGAATTTGATGTTAATTTATTTTTTACTTTCGTTTATCCAGAAGAATGATGAAATTACAGTTTCAATTTTAAATGTATGTGTTATGTTTATAGATTTTATCATCTGATCAGCTGTAATTTTTGAGTAGTATGGAAAGCCAGATATTACTAGGTCATTATTGTTAAATTCTTTTTGTTTTAATGACCAAATACACGAAATGACGTCATCGCATTTCTATCCAAGACACATGTTTATATAAACTTATCTAATCATAGATGGAGTTGTAATCTTGTAGTAAACTCAATTATTGATAAATGGGATAAAAAATATTTTGTTTTATTTCTGCGTAAAGTTTTTGTTGTTTTATTTTTTCGAATTAATGAAGAAAAAAAAAATCAAAATGTTCTTAAATTTTGATTTTTGAATGTATAGTTGATATTAAAATTTTTCAGATTATGTATAATAATAAAAATATTATAAAATTGCTACACCATTTTTTACAAACAACAAATTTATAATCAAAACTACATTATATATTTTGAAGGGCAACTTTTAAAGGATAACAATCACCGTGATGAGCTTTGAATTTCGTGAAACTTCAAACGTAAATGTTCGTCAAAATATTAAAATAAAAACGTTAGTAAAATCCGTTTCTGGATTGCCTGGGAAGCCTCTGATTGAAGTCTCTGCCATACTTCTTTCGCGATTACCTTCTATTATTTCTTTGAGTAAAGAATTAAATTAAAAGCATAAAAGTTTCTGCAGCATCTATTGATTGAGTAATTCTGCATTTCAGAGTATGCGTTTATTTATAAAGCCTTTTAGCGCCCACACGATAAAGAAGCAGTAATCTCGATCCGTTATTTCTAATTGCCATTGTATCTGGTAGCAATATGGGTGATTTTGTTTAGTTGTCACGTTTCCGGCGGATGTAAATCTTTTGAATTATGAGTACGTTCTACTTCAATTATTTAATCTTTTCCTATCAATCCCACCGAAGTTTACAAGTTTTGAAGCAGTAACAAGTTTTCAATTCCTCTGGTCCCTTGTCACTCATATTAATTGTGTGTGTGGGAATATGGTTAGTGACGTTTGAGAGCAGTATCATGCGCATGAAATATGACCTCAAACGCGATTGATAACGACACTTACCGAGTTTTATTCAACCACAAGATCAGGAATTTAATAAATTCCTGATCTCGCTCATAAAATAAAATGATAGTGAGACTCAAATAAATACGAATTACGTGCATATTTGAGATGATTATAGTTTATAATTTAAACTGTCATCTATTAATTATTTGTAAGAACTAAATAATGAAAGATTTAAGAAAATATTAGCTCAATATTATCACAGACACATATGTCAAATCAATTATTTAATTAGTTTTTTGCAATTATTTCGATTAATACTTAAACATTTTAAAAAAGCGACCGATATTAAATCCAGATTTTTCTCCTACGCATTTTGATGTATTATAGTCATAGTTTCTTTGGCTAATAATTAAGAAAAGCTACATTTTCATTTCATAATTTAATGAAAATGTATCATAATTACAATCAAATAGCAGGAATTATAAGCGGAAAATTTGGAATAGCAACCGTGATTATTCATGTTAAACTCTAAAGAATATTTTAAAATTTAGTTAGGGCTAAAACAATCACTAATTTGTTCAAAAAGCTACACTAACTTCGAGCATTTTTTTAATATATTAAATTTATATATATATATATATATATATATATATATATATATATATATATATATATATATATATATATATAAATATATATATATATATATATATATATATATATATATATATATATATATATATATATATATATATATTTATTTATCCAATATTTTTTGTCCTTACTCGATTATGATGGCAAAGCGAAGTTACGTCTTTTAAATGGAAAGAGTCGCAATGTACCCATCCTTACAAAATGGTTCAAAATACGAAAAAAATCGCGGCAAAGCTGTTCTTTTCACAGTAAACGAATTCCGGTCTTACAAAATATTAAAAGAATCACTCCCCTGGCGGATGAAATTGTTGGTGACTATCAAGAAGGATTTCCTTGAAATCCTTTCTACCTTGATGGATGAGTATTAGAGATGGTAATTGACATTTGAGATAAGAGCCATGCGCATGACAAATCGGCCCAAAAGTAAAGATGATGACACTTATCGATTTCTTTTAAATCACGAGAGCAGAAAATTTATGAAAATTCCTGATCTCGTTTATAAATTAAAAGGACAGCGAATACGCTGGTTTGGTCACGTTCTACGAGCCGATATTAAGCGGATAGTACAGCGGTTTCTAAAAAAAGCCACCATTTGCTTCCTGGGGGAAAAATGACTTTGAGTTGTCTAGAGCAATACAAAAAGTAAGCTGGATATTGGGAGTTGAGCCAGATTGTTGATGCGATACGAGCCAGCAATGCCATTTAAAAATTGTTTAATTATTATTATTTTAGTGTTATGTTTAAAATATAATTTGGCTTAAAACACGCAAAATAGATCTTTAAATCTAAATGGACAAATTAGCTGAGGAACGTCACGATGAACTATCGATTCAACTTTTTTGGTATCATTTATTTATTTAAACCGTCACTTGGGATCCAGATTTATAAAATAAAAAAAACTTTTTTTAAATTGATCCACTTACTTATAAGCTAAGGCTAAGAAATTAAAGGTCTTTATACATAATTCCTCTTTCCCAAATGACGTTTTGATCAAAAATCAAATCCGTAAATCACAAAAAGTTTTAAAGGCGCGCGTGAATAAATTTTAATCCAAACCGCATCAAAATATATTTATAAGACTACCTTGTGCTACGCATAAATCACACAACACAAAAAAAAGACAAATTCAAATTAAATCCAAAAACCATCATCATCGTCGTCATCGAAACCATCGCCTTAAATTATACAAGCCGCAGCAACAACAAAACCAAAAAAACGTTGCCATCAAAATGATGAAACTCTCTTATCGTCTAAAAATGTTTTGTTGTTGTTTATTTTCAACAGAAAATTGTAAAGTTTTATTTTTACTTTTAACTTTTATTGGAAGCTCGATGGATCTACTTAACTTTTTAATTTTTTTTTTATTTTTTAGCCAAAGGAAACAATCAAAAAAGTTGTGTATTGATTTGGTTTTGATGAAAATCTAGATCCTCTCATATAAATTTGATTTCTCAAAATATTGGAAACCTCGGTAGATTGAAGTATACGTTTATAGTGATGTTAAAAACAGCAGGAGCTCAAAAATTGTCAGATTTTGAATAAAATTCATAGCTTTGAATTGAAAAGCTACTATCGATATGGTTTTGATTTGAGATGATTTTTTTTAATGTTGCAAAGCTTTTCATATTATATACACTGATATAGATTTCATGTTATTGTTGTTGATGATACTTTGCAGTGCATCCATACTTCACCTGTCTATCTACATTATTTTCGATACTATGTTTTAATGGTTTTGAAATTTTTTTTTTATTTTAGTTTGGTTTATTCTGATTTTCATAAAAAAATGCAAATTGATATGTTGCAACAGAACTATTATGGCTGGTAAAATATCGATAGTACTTTTATATAATATCCATTATAGATATATGTATATAGTATATAAGAAGAAAAAATTTCAGTTTAAATTTTAAATTATTTGAAGATAAACTTTATGGATACTATTACGATATTTTGTTTCGTTTTAATAAAGAATTTTAAATTTCTAATCAATTTGGTTTTGGTTTATTTATTATATACAATATCAATCCTTGTATGATGTCACCGAAACTTATGAATATAACAGTTTTTATCGTTGTTATATCACCTTAAATACGGTTGAAAAGGTAAAGTTTTCGAAAAGTTGCTCCTATAATACAAAAGACTTTTTTAAAAATTGTTGACTTTAATTTAGTTTTTCCCCCTTTTTTGTTTTACTAATTTTTAAATTAAAAATGGAAAAAAGGATATTTTCTATTAGAATTTCATTAAAAATTCAATAAATTTTATGAAATTATATGACTTTTAATGTTCTTTGGTTATGGTTCATGATTTCCTTTATTAAATATTCTGTCACCACAAGATTATATTTTAGGATTGTTTGAGCAAGGATACAACAAAATAGATATTTACTATTTTCTAAAGGTATACATAATATGTATGTATATGTATTTAGTGTATGTATGGAAAGCATAAAATGAGTTTATGTGGTTTATGTTGTCGGTGATTACAAAAAAGAAGATTATATTTAGGCAAAAATTTCAAAATCTACACTTAAAAAATTCTTAAATTGTGCTTTAGGTTATTTTGTTAATTATGTATATGAATTTCGAACTACCTTAAGGTTTTTTACCTAAATGACACACAAAAAACAATGTTGAACCAATTCTGAAGGGTTTGAATTAGTCCTACCTGAAATAAATGGTTCAATTGGTTCAAAAATAAATGGTTCAATTCTATAATCTACTGCCACTTTAGCGGTTTCATCGATACTACTATAAGTAATTAATCATTAAAAATCAATCCCGACAAAGATGAGGAAGAATCTGAAAAAACTGTTAATGGAATATTTTTGGACTATTTTAATACCGGTCTACGACGGCAAAATACCAGTGCGTAGGTTAAACTTCTTGGGGCTCACAAAAAATAATAAAAAATAGCAAAAATTGTAAAAAAAGAAGAAGTCACTTCAAAAATGAAATGACAGAACTTAAACTACATAATAGTGGGAGTCCTGGGAAATTGGACACCCAAGAAGAAAATTGAGAAAAGATAGCATTCGGCAAGGGGCTGTGGTAGTTCAATATTATTATTTTTGGATTATATATTGCACCTGCAATATGCGAGGCATAATTTTTAAACGATATTATCATCATTTAAAAGGACCATAACTATCATAATAACCAAACAAACCAGCCAGCAGTGGAATTGTATTCATAATTTAAGAAAAAATCAAGCATTTTAAAAATAAAAATAAATCACAGACAAAACTGAAGATACTACCAAATAAAATGTGGTATTTATACAGGCTCGTATTGCCCGCCCAAAAATTCTCCAGAAAAATCAATATCTTGAATTCTTCAATTATATGTGAGCGATTTTATTGTAAAGAATAGTTATTGGTAGTTGCGATTATAAAAAAAATATGAAGCCTATGAGGCCATTGGACACAATTAAAATTCCAGATTTAATCTACTTCTTTGTAACGGGAAATATTAAAAAGCATTATGCGACAGTGGAGAAAAGTTATGACATAAAGACAGATCACACACTTATAACAAAATACAACTTACGGCTTCATTGGAAAACTGAGATGCTGAAGTTGAAAAATTTAAGTAATTAGCATAATTTTGCCAAAGTTTTAGCATTAAAGTCACCAATCACTAGACGTCATGCACCGGTATAGATCCCATCAGATCATCGAAATTGTTGGAAAATGAATCTTTATCGTTGGGTTGGCTTACGTCATTGGGCGTATGAACACAAATAATTGACAAATTGGCTATTTTACACAAACGATTAGCAACTGCTTAGAAATTCAAAACAGCATTTTTCACATTGAGCTCAAGAAGAAAACCAACACCAAGACTACTGAGGTCTTCTCCGCTGTAAAGCAATGTAAAGCCTCGGGACACGTGGTCCCAACTTTTTAGTCATTGAGTTCCAAGCGATACTCGGCAGATATATTGCATTAAAATGCACCTGATTTTCTTAGTGACTGCACCTTCCCCGTACCGACTCTAAACTGCGTCTCCGTTATCATAAGTGGGAGTCTAGTTAAATTTTGGCGGTATTCATGTTTCTTTTTGTTGATTTTTTAATATGTACTGAAGTTTTTTACGGATGCGAGTAGTCAGCCTCGCGATCCAATCTTTGTTTAGTCCCTTTTTAGGACTCTCGATCCTCTAAGGATGCTGTGTTGGAATTCTTAGGATATCATGCTCATTTAGAAGTATTTTACTAAGTATGGGGGTGTCCCCCAACCACAGGACTTTTTGCTTTTTGATCAAATTCATTCTCATTGCAAAACTTTGAATTTTTTTTAGCTTATGCGTCATTAGGTGTTGCGGTTAAATTATTGGATGATACACAAAAAGCGCATTCGGTGCTTAAATTGCCATAAAAGGTTCTGGTATCGCGAAAGTGTTGCAAACTTTAAAACTGATTTTCTTGAATGAATGATTCATGAGAAATTACTCGAAGCGCTTGATCCAATACTTCAAGATTTACAAGCAAATGCAAACCCATTCAATGAATTTTGCTAATCTTACTAAAATCAGCTTCAGCTGATGAACTCAACTATTCCCTCAAGCATCGCTTCTTTGAAGGCATTTGTAGAAATTCACAATAAAGACCAATAACGATACATTTTCGGTTTCAGTTATCGAGGAATTAATCCAGAAAGTTTTCCGAATAATTGCCTTTATGACCTATGTCTAACTATATAATTAGCGTCGTTTGTATATATGATCGTTTTTCTGTCACGCACCAGATTGCTAGATCAAAATTATTTTTTTACAAACTCAAAAAACAAAATTTGCGACGAAGCAAATGGTTTTTTGTTTTTTTTTGACGGTTGGTGAGTGAACGATAGAAACAGTCGTGTGTTTTGGTCGCTACCGATAAATTAATTATTTTAATACTTATAGTGAAATTTAAAAATAATAGTTTGTGTAATTGTTTATAATAATAGTTATATATTAGATTTACAAGTGATAACATTTTAAAGAATGAAATTTTGGTGAAGTGATGATTTCTATCCGGACATTGTTATGCCTAATATATATGGGTTAGTGATGACAAAAAAAAACACGAAAAATTGAAATCTATTCTTGGTGGAGATGGTAGTGACCAATTTTCTGAGAAGAAAATGTGTACTTTTCCGAAAGGTAAATATTGCAAAATTGTTTCCCCGATGAATAAAAACAAGGATTCAACCAATGGTTAATCCATTGTTGGTTCCATGTGACGAAAGCGGTTGGTAATCAGGGTTGATTCATGTTAAGGAAAAATAAACTGTGAAACGAATGAAAATTACATACGACTGTTGTCGTTAACGTTAAAACAGAAGGTGCTCGTAATTTGTGTACGATACAATTATAAAAAGTTCTGCGTCGAGCTATAAAACGGTCTTTTGGAAGCGATTCAAACAAGGTATGATATACTGAATGTCAGAGTAGAAAAAATAATTATTCTATAGCTCCTTATTTTCAAGGCATTCTAAAGTTATTTGAACAAAACTATCAGGACGCAATGGTAATGGTTTGGTAACTCGACTCATTTTTCGGTCCTTTCTATTACTTTTACGCCCATATATCAACACAAAAAGGGCACAACAACATAAGCAATCGTAAGTAACACATAAGCAATCGTAAGTGAAGACATCATGAGAAATTATTCAGTTGTAACAAGAATAATTTATACTATTCCGAAATAAATGTTCGAAGCCATGCATCAATATGAACTTGTGAAATGTAAGATGACTAGTAGTAGGGTTCAAACTACTTCACATCTTGATGTGCACACTGATGTTCTTGCTGAACAACATAAAGCGGTATATTTAATTTAGAAAAGTTGAATTTGGAACATTTTCATGCTAATAATACGAGTACAAACCCGTACACACAAATTCTCATAACAGCAAGAAGAGTTTTTACCTTGATGGCCCAGCTAGATCAGAAAAATGTTTATATATATAAAACAGTTAAATATACCATCAAAGTTAAAGGAGCTATTGAAGGATCAGTAGCATCAACGAAATTGCAGCAACTTTATTAGAGGGTGGTCGAACCTCCTATTCGCTATTTAAAATCCCACTTAGCTATACTTCCCTCTGTAACATAATACCCAAGACAAACCAGGGGCTAAAATGTAACTTGAATCCAAATTAATCATTTTGGATGAAGTTATACCATAATACATTGCTATATGCATTTCAAGCTGTAGATAGGCCAAGAGGTTTGACAACTTGATGAAATGTGATACAAATTGTTTTTGATCTCAAAAGGCAGACTCGAATGATGTTTTCTGGATAAATGCTCCTATAATAGACCGCAAAAAATTTTATGAATTTTCGAAACACGGAAATGTTTACGGAATTTCCTAGTCATGCTGATATATCTTTGAAGCTTCATGACAAAACGTCCTTTAGAATCTCTTTGCACGTCCGACGGAAAATGATTTTCTATTGCAATGTCTTCTGGATTCAGGTGTTTTATGCTTGGTGCTTCTTCAATCTCTCAAAATATTATCTAACCTGATCTCCATATTTAACGTTGTGTTGTACTGAAATTGTATTCGACGTGGTTGGTTTTCCAGATACGACATACCCGAATATGGTATTTTGCGCAATGATTGAAGAATCAGGATTAGTTCGATTTGCTTCGCATAATATTTATTATTCCAAACTTATAAAAATTTGCTAGATTGAATTTATTCATGAATCGAATTTGCAAGAAGTTAAACTTGGACGACGCTAATCCCAATGGTAATTTCTAAAAATAAGCGCCTCGGCATTAATCGCTGAGTTTAAAAATCGAGACAAGATTGTTAATCTAGCCATTTCTTTAGTTACAAAGCTTAAAGATGTCAGCCATGATATTAGGGTTTGAGCTCTTTTTCTCGCTAAACACAACTGATTAAAAAACTATTCATTAACGAAAGACGTTTGAGGTCAGCTTTAGGGAAGATCCCTGACAAGTGGTGTTTCTCTTAAACCGTCTGTTACCCTTAAAATTGCTGTAGGCAGTATTGCCTGTACTTTTATATGGGCCAGGTTAGTTTCAAAGTAAGTTCACCACTTGTTGAGGGTTGAGAATTAACTGCATTGGTCTCACGTTACTGATTTGCTGATTTGACGCAGATACATTTTATAATTGTAAAAAAAATAAAATAGATACATTTATAATAAATTTCAAATTGTATTCAAACGAATCAATAATAACTTTTTCCTGTTCCGCCATGTTTAACTAGGTTTAATTTTTCACAGTACACAATAAAGACTTCAGATATTGAATTTCTCGAATTTCACATATTGTATCCTATAGTTTTACTTTCCTCAATGAGTATGTATTCTGGCATCAAAATGGTTTCCAATATATCGCAACGTGGTTACTAGTGTTTAATTTCTGGAAAATCCGGTTTGAAGGACCATGAAGAAATTTAATGTAATTAGCAATTATTTT
Source organism: Tipula confusa (assembly GCA_963556175.1). NCBI lineage: Eukaryota > Metazoa > Arthropoda > Insecta > Diptera > Tipulidae > Tipula > Tipula confusa. The sequence continues at coordinate 16,243,744 of OY744475.1, forward strand.
TTTGTCGCTAGATTAGATGAGATTAAAACAAAAACCACGGGCAGCACCAATTAGTGAATCCAGCTTTAATTGAGTTTTAATTAGAATAATGTTACATATAATCACTGCACGATATTGTTAATTAGTTTTATTTCATAAATATATTAAGTTAATTCGTTCCATTGTTCTCATCCACTGAACAATGTTTAAACTTAATTTCGTATAAGTGACATCTTTGAAAATAATATTGATATTAAATTTGTATTGTAGTGACATCTCACAATCAATAGCTAAAATTTAGAATAGAAATAATTCAGAAAAGACAAACTTGTAAAATATAAGTATTTAAAATTAAATTGAACTTGTATTGTGTTGTTCCAGCTTGATTTTCAGACAAGAATAACTTTTTTGGATGAAAAGTTATTCTACTTGGTGGTGGTTTGAGATAAGTTACCGCAATGGTTATTCGTAGTTCACGATCTTTAACAGTAGCAAAATGTATTAAAAATTATAAGGTTTGGAGTCATCCTAATATAATACTTAATGTTGCATAAAAACATACAGGCCAGAGAAAGGAAAAAGAATTTTGTAAAGGACTATTTGACATTGGTAATGAAAAGGCAGAAACAAATACTGGTATATTGGTTCCTACCCAACACTAAGAAGGCAACAACCAGCCTTGTTCTTATATAAATTAAACATCAAAGTGTAAAAGGCGCTGGTAGAAGTTAAATTCATCTTAACAACAATAACGACAATTAAGCTATGATATTTACCTGAATTTACGAATTAAAAACTTTTCTGAATTTAAAATATGATTTAAAAGTTAAACGTCTTTCGACCTCGGTTACGGTACCATAAATTTAAGATAATATACAAATTAATCACAAAAATCACCGACGAAAATTGACTGAAAAATTGTTTCGCCCACATTTCAACCTTATCTGGTTTCAAAACGATTAATTGTTGTAAATTAATTTGGTTTTGTTTTTATTTGCGGTAGATAAATAAATTTATCGTTTGCCCTAACCTCAAAAAAATAAAAGTAAAATATTTATATTATGTCTGCGATTTAAAATTAAGTTAAATATATTTCAAATCCAGATTTTATCTTTAAACCGCACCACTTAAAAATTTTATTACAAAATTAAAAAGGTTAAGGAGTTAGACAAATCATTGATAAAGTTAATTAAAAAATTTACATACCTGGTTCTAATGTTGTTGCTAATAGTATGGATGGTAAACATAACATAATAAATTTTATTTCAAACATTTTCTTTATATTATACCGAATTAATAATAAAAATATTAATTATTTTTATTATTATTTATTTATTAATTGAATTAAATAATTAATTTTTATATTATTTGTGTTTAATTAATTTTTTGTTTTTTTTTTTGCACTATAGAAAAAATTATGTGATAAAATTAAATTGAAATTTATAACTAAAAATAATAAAAAAATATAAATAAAAAAAAAATTAATTTAATTTAATTTTATTGTTGTTATTGTGCTAACAAAACCATTCACAATATTTATGTTACACAATTATTTGTAATTGAAATTATAATTAATTTTTTTGTTATAGTTTTTATTTATTTGGAAATCACAAAATAATTAATATTTTATGTTTTTTCATTTCTAACCGATTTATTATTTATTATGCAGATAAATTTTTATTTTATTATTATAATTTTTATTAAATTTATTTTATGTATTTTAGTTTATTAGTTTTGCGGCTTAGCAATTATGTTTACTTTGATCAAGTGGCGTGATGGATCTGAAAAATTATTAAAAATAACAAAAATTGAGTGGTTAGTTGACAAATTAAAAATTAAATAAATAAAAATAAAAAATATTGTGACATTTATTTAATTGAATTATTTATTTATTAAATTAATTAATTTTTTTTTTGGTTTATGTGGACGTTAAATGTCATACTAAAACCCATATATGTATATAATAATATGTTATGTTTATATGTCTAGCATGAGCAATAATTTAAAATATAAAATAAGTTAATTCTTTTACAGTAAAAATCAACTTAACAAATCTAAAGGCTATTTTACACGATGATTGCGTTTGAATCAAAATTGCAGCCAACCGAGTTCTAATCAAATTTGTATACAATATTTTTGACAATTTCGAATTAACCTAACATTTGTGATGTGAGACTAGCTAAGAACCGGGCAACGCTACTGAGTTTTGCGAACAATATTATTTTTTAATTATTTATTAATACAACTGAGATGGTTGCTCATTCAGCACCATTTTCTTTCAAATATAGTATTTCGATTCTAATACAAATGTCATTTGTTGGGGAGTAACTAATTGTTTTAACCAATTTACAATTTTACCTTGGTAAATTCACCAGGTGAAGCGGCCTCGTTCTTTGGAGTCTTTATTCAACGACGATCACCCGATCTGTCATATGATGAATTTAGTGGGTTTCATGTATTTTTAATATGAATTTTTATTTTATCTTCGAAATATTTCATCTATTATGTCCCTACAGAAGTCCTCATTTCTTGTGTATCACGGAGCATTAGCGATGATATGAAGAACATTGTTTGGGAATGTCGGTATCATGTTGTCGTTTGTTTGCTTAGTACTTCTCCAAATTTGAATACCTTAGGTCCATATTGGCTTCTGAATTTGTCGATAAGGCAGTAGTTTGTTGTGTATTGGAAAGTCAGAGCCTCTACCTATAAGCCAATACATTCTTCTGGACTTTATAGTAAGTTTTTTTTATTTCTTTTTTACATGTTCCCTCCACTTGAGTTTAGCATGGTCCTAAGACACACCCCTGTCGCACACTAATACAAATTTTTGTTTGAATTTTCATCGACCTGTTTTATAATAGAATGCTTTACTCTAAATCCAAATTGATGTACAGATATTAGATTTTTGTTCTCAATTATTGATTTAAGTCGCTTTAGTAATAGTTTTTCAATAAGTTTAGACATAATTGGTATAGCAAGGAAATATGCCTGTATGATTTTTTATTGATAGGAGGTTTATTAGGTTTTGGTACCTTGATTACTTCCCCTACCTTCTATAATAGCGGGACTTATTTTAACCGGAAGATTGTAATGATATTGTTTAATAGCTTACGATATCCTTTATCATGTCGAAATGACATTTAAACGTGATAAAGGATATAATTGGGCTTTTTTAACATTTAGGCCACTTTTACCTTCTTAATTTAATTCTTGAAGAATTACTGGTCGTATATCACGCTTGTTATTATATTTTCCTTACCAGTTTGCCTTGGTAGTAGCGGAAACGTTTCCTCGTGATGATCCGCGAACAGATTGTCTTTGTCTTAGGGACTTCTTGCCCTGACCTTATCATCCATATTTTCCGTGCCCGTCGTTTTTTCCTTACTTAAGTCGTTGTTCCACCATAACACATTTACTGTCAGACTGAATCAGAAGGAGAGAAAAATAGATTATAATAAAAATTATAATTAAATTATATAAGAGCGACAAAGCTAATCGTGTTTTGATTTTTTTTTCTAACAAAAAAAAAAAAAAATGGCATAAAAAAAACAAAAATGATTGTCTTTGTCACTCTAATTTAATTTAGAATTTGTTTTTCCTTCTGGTTTCACAGAAAACAAAAATTGACAGTAAATGTTTCATTGTGGATAGACAACTTAAGCAAGGACGACTTAAGCGAGGACATAGCTCAAGAGGGTTCGTTAAATACTAAACTTGCGATATCCTTTTCTTCAAGATCTCGCTTTTGAAGATATTTCTTGTCCACACCGTTTTTTTAATGATTACAATCATATTAGCACATAATCCGATACTAATTATGTTTGATTGGTTTTCCTTATAGTTTTCTCTAACTGTAGTATAACTTCAGAACACTATAAGTAAGGTTATAATAATAATAATATAACCTTTTAATATAACCCCTAATATTGAGGGGGAAATTGTATATAATGCATTCCTCTATTCGAAAAGTCGAGATATAATAATAAGGAGTAACCCCAGTAGGATGCCAGGGTGTCATTATGGAGACCTGAGTTGTGGCTTAACCTTCTGTTTAGAATTAATTTGACTCGTATATACGAGCCTTAATTTTACGGGGAAATAAATTCATGGAAATTTTAATTGTCACATTTTAGATAATTTCATTGCTAAATTTGGTAGAAACAGCTTACACCAGGTCATTTACATTAACCGATATCACACCGGTAAGGTATAGTTATGATGTATAATTTTGTCTTATCAAATTTCAATCCAGCCCAACGACAGGTTGGAATAACAGGAAATGTTATTACCATCGACATCTCATTAATAAACCAATCATAAGTATGTTTCTTCGTGTAAAACCCGCGCACCTTTGGGTAACATTTGGTTAATTTGGATGCGTTAATATAGAGTCATCTATTTAATATTGAGCCCAATTTGCTAGATATCTCAGCTACGGCTAAAAGAACAATGGTGCAATATGTTGTCGAAGGTTCATGGCTTACCAAGAAAATGACCACCTACAATGAATACCAATTGTAAAAATATGGTCTGAAATGTCTTAAAAAAGATCTCAGTAAAAGGTCAACTTTGGCCTGCAACGCTGTTGATTATTCTGTATCATGTATGCTTTACACAAAAAATTTTAAATCAGATTCTTGGAAATACAATTACTACACCACGTCAATGCTATTACATTTCCATATGGCTATAGTAAAGTGCAAAATCGTTTTCATATTTTACAATTTTCATTTTTATGTCAGATCAAAATTATTCAATTAAAAGATAGACATTAGATAATAAACTAGACAGAATTTTCAAAATTTCAAAGAAGAGTTTTTGGAAATAATAGTTTTAATTAAAAGTAATATCTTGATATTTTTGAGGTTTATGAACAAATTAAAAATTTTATTTCAGTGTAGCTGACTTAACTTTTATTAAGTTAAATGTTTTAGTGGCGATGTTTTAAGAAAATTAAAATAATAAGCAACACTTTAACCATGAACAATAAGTATAGGCATGCCATAACTGAAGAAATAAGTATATAATTGCGGAGAACGAGGATCAATGCATGATGACCGAACTTCGACGAAAGTGTTTTCATTTTACCACCGTTTCAATTATACATAAACTTTGTAAAAAGAGGACGAAGGATGTTCTTGCTTAGCGAGAGCTTATATTCCAAATTATTTTAAGTTTGTTTCATTTGTTTACCAAAATTTACTGAGAATTTTTATCTGCAACTTTACCGTGGTAACATATCTGTTTTACTTATATGAGAGTTTTTTTATACTTTTTGTGGTTTTTTATTGCCTTTATATACAAAAATGTCGGTTCTTAACAAATTTAAGGCAAGTAATTGTCATTTTCGAGTCAAATATGTTGTCTTCCACATCAATTTGTCAAAAGGAAAATATTTATTTAAACCAAACAGAAAAGTTATAATATATATTCTTTAATGCGATCACTGCAAAAATGCATTTATTGACAATTGGCCAAATCAAATTGAACCAATTTTGAAGATGGTATATTTAATATTAGTTTTATTCTTTTTCTTTCCAACTATGATATAATCTATTTGAGTGTAACTTGGCAATAAAACTGTATGGTGATTCAATTTGAAATGAGCATCTCGAAGTTGTAAAGCTCTTTCCATCCGCCGAATATCCGTTACAGATTACGAAATCATTTTCTTTATCTACTGAACCATAGATCAGCTACGTTTTACTCAAAAATATCTAATGAAATTATAGAACTATGGCTTGAATCCACTCTAATTGAATCACAGTTAACACGATTTGGTAGATTAAGTTTCAAATATCATATTAAAATTTGCATGGACAAAATGTATACGCCTTCAAAAAATATTTTTTAATTGTTCTTGGAGAATTAGTTAAAGAGGTAATTAGAGAGGTAAACACACTTCGGCAAATAAAATACCAGTAGTAGCAATTAATGGGATACAAATCCATATTAATATATATCAGGAGTCCGAAAGTTACTAAACATAGGAAGGTACTTTACAGTTTTGATTAACCAATTTAAAATCACATAAGCTGGTCACGTGCATCACTTATACAATTTTGAAGTCTTAAAACTAAGTCTAAAGTTTGCTCTCTTGCAAACTTTACAAAAGTTATACATTTTTGCCGTTTTCACCACAAACATATAAATAAAATTTTTTACTGTTTTTTGTTAAATCTCTAGCAACAATATCGGTTTTAGGCCGCGTATCCACTATAACGTTTTTTACTCTAGAGGTAGAGAAAACTCTCGCGTAGAATAGTGTATACACCCTTTAGAGCTCTACAGTATAGAGCTCTACACGCACTCTACATGAGAGTTCTATTGCGTAAAAAGCTCTACAGTTTATATGCTATTGTTTTAGGTTTTGTAGAGCTCTACATTAGCTCTACACTCTATCTAGCATGTTTTTTGCTCTACAGTAGAGAAACAAAAATTATAGGTCCACGTAATTTAAAATTGAATTGGTCATTTCTTTCGAACGCATCTGTGCATTGACAATTAAATATTTAATGACATTTCTATTTGCATTTCGATGGTCATTCGCTTTCAATATTGTTGAAATGTTTTAAATATTGTGGTTCAGAACCAATTGAATTCACATCACGAAATCCTAGTCTGATTAGGATACACGATATTCTAGTTTAATAGATTTAATAGATGGGTTCCGTTCAAAACTATTACTTTCAAGTGTGAATTTCTGTCTTAAGCCCCTTACAACTACTGATAAAACGCACAGGCTGTTGACTTTAAAAGTTGTCAAACAACGGTTCCTTTTTTAGCAGTTCTCTTTAAATTAGGTTTTAGTTTGTCATCGAGGTAAAGAATCGCCCTTAATTGAGGTAAAGAATCGCCTACGAATCGAAATTTCTATTTTGCAGATGTACCTTGCATAATTGAAGGTAATAGTACTGTTCGTAATTCAATTCAAAATTCCTGAATATTCTTGCGTTACTAATTTCACTTAAGCACTTAATATTCGAAGAGGATACTTTGTTTTATCTTTTCGACCTCATTCGATTAGTTTGGCAAAGCAATATTTTGTCTGGAAGTTTTCGTAAGTGCGTATTTTCTTTTGAATGATCGGAACAACCAGTTGTAGTAACATATTGAAATTACTATATGACATACGTAGAAAATTCATAGGCGTTTGTAACGTTTTTCTTAATTTCATTCTAAGCTCCACGATAAAATCCACCGTTTTGCTTCCTTTTCGCGATCCACTCGCGCTCCCAACACTTTCTTTTTTTCTTGTTTTCTTTTTCAAGTAAAAAAATAACGGCACTAGCAGCTTGTTTTTGGCGAAACCTCAATTTATTTTTGATTTTTTTTATGTAACTTGTATACTGTGTACGCACGATCGAGCGACTAAAAATAAAATGTCTGAAAATAAAATATAGTAGTACCTGAGTGCTCTACCGTAGAGTAAAATAGGTCTACAGTGAATACAGTCTGTAGAGCGCATGGTAGAGCTATACTTACAATTTCTCTACGGCTACTCTATGAAAAGCGGTAGAGTCGTAAAGAAGCTCTATAGTGTACACACTACTTGTAGAGACTCTACACTCTACGCTCTACCAAAAAAACTCTATAGTGGACACTTGGCTTTACTTCAATATTTTACCACAATGGAAGCATTTGTTTCTCAAATGTGTGAATTTCAACAGTTGCTCGTGCATTTGTTACATATTGATAAATATTTTGTATGTACATTTTCAAACGTAAACTGTAAACGTGTTGTACAAACTTGGGCAATATTTTTAGCAATGCTAATTGTAATTTTATACATATTGAGCTTGGAAAGAATTTTTAAACTGGTTTTTGTTACGTATATTGTGCAAATTATGCCCTGACGAACTTTGGGATTTTATGAGTAATGAGAAAAAAGTTGCGTCATGAAATGTATATCATTTTGATTTTTCTTGTAATAACAATGAATTATTTTGTCAGTTAAACAATTATTTCATTTAATTTTCGTCTTAACTCATTTTTTTCGAATCTATTAACTGTGCATTTTAATTATTATTTTTTGACACTTTAATTTATATTTATTTTAGACGTTTGTGTGTATTATATATATATATATATATATATATATATATATATATATATATATATATATATATATATATATATATATATTATTTAAATATATATATATATATATATATATATATATATATATATATATATATATATGTATATATATATATATATATATATATATATATATATATATATATATATATTTATATATATATAAGTGTATATTGAATATACACATATATGTGTTTATCAATGATGTCTTCGCCTGTTTAAATTCGTCAACACTGTCTTCTTTTGAAACGCAGTTTTCCATCAAAGTTAAATTGTTAGTCTAATCATTTTTTTTCCACTAAAATTGGTACATATCACATAATCGCTCAGCTGGTTTGGTTCTATGAGCTGCATTTTAACTTTCAACATTTTGCATTGCACTGTCCTAGTAATTTAATACATATAGTTAATCAGACGTGAAATGTCTGTTTGAATTAAAACAGACCTAATTTCAATTTTTGTTTCTGGGAACTTTGCAAATACCTTTGTCAATGGGTAATATAGAATAATAAAATAATTGCAAAGTTTTAAAAATTTGGTATGCTTTGCTAATGCTGACACGCCTTAATCGATTTTTCAAACTAAACTATTCAAACTGTTTAAGCTTCCGCTATTGCCTCATAGGTGTTAGCTGAAAAGTATATTTTCGAAGTAACTTTTCAGTGATTCTTCACAAAAAGTTTAAAATAACTATAATACTTTTAAACTCTACATACACTATAATACTTTTTGGTTTAGTTTATTTTCAAGTTTAGGCACAGTAAGTTACTTTTGTGGTTGTTCCATCTATCTAGATATAGCATTAACTAGCTTCTTATAATTTAGTTCAGTTAGTTTAGTCCATTAAGGCACACAGCATAAATATTGGTTTTACTTTACATGCTTAAATAAATAAAGAAATTTGTCTCGAGGCAATGTGTTTCATAATCATTAAATTAATCATTTAATTAACAATAAAACTTTTAACAGACTGTGACTCAATCAATTATACTTGAGCACACTTTAAATACAAAAATGTAACGTCAGACCAATCTAACGTAAAAAATATTGTTCAATTCATAATATTGAATTCTAAACGTCTGTCCAACGTCTGATGAAAATGTTACATTCGCCCAGACTAAGGTAAATTATTTTTTACGACTTTTATCTATAAAAAAACAAAAAGGAAAATCCAATTAATCATTTTAAGATTTTCTAATATATCACACACAGGTATAGAAATAGAACGTAGGTAAATACTTTCGTACAATATTCATTTAACATTTACGCTGTATACACCATATCTATATAGGTGTATATGAATTACATTTTGAGCAACTTCTATTTTTGGCAAAGCACACAATCATTTTTTTTTTTATTAAAATAATCTTTCGAGATAAATTCATTTTAATTAATCTCATTTCAAAACGAGTAGCAGGATCTAAAAGTAAAAAAAAATTAAAAAATTGAAATAAATTGATTTTGGTAGCATATGTGAATGGCTTCTTCGGTGCGATATGATTAGTTGCCCAAAATTCATTTTAAATACTCAGTAAAATATATAATTACAATGTATGAAAATCTCGACGGTATACTAATTATATCGCAACATCTAAATGATGAAATCATATTACTCAACAAATATCGCATATTTATACGAACTCTGTGAATAATTAATAAATGTATATTTTTTTATTGTAAAATTATTAAAAAAAAATAAATGTATTTACGTCTAATTAAATTAAACATCCGTTTTGTGTGCAGCGTGGGTTTCGTGAACGTATAAAATTATTATAAAAATCAATCAAATTTCTAAAGCTCTAGCAAAAAGTTAATTAAACATACATTTTTTGCTTTTGATATTATTTATATTCATGTTTGCTGAAGCTGCGGAAAATATATTTTCAATTAAAAAGAAAATTCATAAACAAAATATAAATTCAATTCGATTTTATGTTTCATAAGAAGCTCACAAATTCATTTTTTATTATAAGTTGACAGAATTTTTATTTTTATTTTATGGTATACGATCCATAATGACAACATATTATTATCTTATGTACCGATTTTTTACGACAACGATTTCATTGATTTAATTATTTTTATGTATATATATATATATTTTGCCAATGTTATGGCTTCGCGCTTCCATTGTTATGATATGCGTGTTGTGTGTGTTTAAATGCGAGCAAATCTATCACGCCGTTTACAAAAAATTGATTTTCTCACAAAATATCATTAGGTACTTGTCTGTACGTATGTGTATATTGTAAGTTAAAATATTTACTATGGAAACATAAAAAAGCGCAACATAAAATCATCTCGGTATGATGATGTTATAATCTGGTTGGATACCATTTTTAATTTTGCTGCTTTAAGTAAAGTGCTTAGTTTCGTGCATCTTACAGTACATTTTTTTTCTATATCGTCAGTGTGATTTATAATTTAATTTTTACTTTGAACCTTTAACTTTAGTTTCTACATTTCAGTTTTAAATAGTGTCTTATTTTATCATCGTATGTCATAGAAATGTTTTAAAAGAATTTAAAAATTTAAAAATTTCTGTCAAAATGAATTTAATGTACATATTAAATACACATATATATATATATATATATATATATATATATATATATATTTATATATATATATATATATATATATATATATATATATATATATATATATATATATATATATATATATATCACAAAAATTGGCTCCACACGAATTGACAATGTTAAACACAGAATATCTTTAGTGAACTAATTAATTTCATGAATATCACAATAAAATCAAAGCCTCCTATATATATACAAAGCTTCAATGATCGAACAAATTTTTAATTGAGCTTAATATAAGGGTCATTTTTTTCATTTTGTTTTATAATTTCTTGTTTAGTGCGTCACATACAATGTTATAGTTGTGTTTGTAAAAAAGGTATTTAAAAACCCTTATATTAAAACATTAATTAAAGATATATAAAACAGGTTTTATTGATTGATTTTTTAATCATTTATAAATTAACTATTTCTTTAAATTCAAGTGCGTTTAAATATAATTTTTAGAGCCAATTTCAAGTAAAAAACACGATTTAAAAAAACTCTTTTTTTCATACAAATCATATGAAAACAAAAAGTTTTTTTCGTCTTTCTACCACCTCTATTTTAAGTTCGATTTTGATTATTGCGGCTTTGTATATATACGAGGCTTTGGTTAAATTTACAAAATACATATTTAGACTGTGTCCGAAACCTATATAATAAATATTTGTAATTACAAATTTTTTACATTTATTTGATAAAAACGAAGACCTCCAAATTATCACGGTCAGTTGCTATGATAATTTTTGACAATTTTTTTTTCATAGTTTTGTTACGTAGCAAAAAAATAATTTAAAAACAAATAAGGCGGGGAAATATTTCAATCAATCATTATATTTTTCAGACAGCGTAATAAAAAATTGGGGATGTAGGGGAATATTTTTCAAAGAAATTGTATTCACAAATATTTGTCATTGGTTTCGGACACAGTCTTAAAAAATAATTTATGATGTCATATCTATTATATTCTAAAAATTAATAATTTTGTGAATATGTTTTTGTGAAATGATAATTACTCGATAAATGTCTGAAAATCAGAATTAAAGGTGGTGTTAAAACAATTTTTTTTTTGAATTTCATAAGGGTATTTAATGTTATTCGGAAGGTTTACAGTAGGATACACTGGGTAAAATAGTAAGTCTCTCAAAACTGATATTCATTGATTTGTTAACTGAAGTAGAACCAAATCTAATTTCTTTATTTTATAATTAATTTTTATTTATATCTGTGTTCCATACATTGATGATTAATGTTCCTCTAAGCTTTCAGCTATGTTTCCTTTATCTCTAATTTAGGAGTATATGGCGTTTAGTAGGCTGGATCATCGTACTCTATTTGGGGCTATTGCTTTAAGTTCCCTCATTTTTGCCGAGATGTTTTCTTCGGCTAGCACCGTGGCTCATTTGTGATTGTATTAGACGCGTAGGGCATTTATTGCAAAAACCTGGAATCTACTAGTGAACTTCTGCGTGTGTTTCTAGGTTTCACAGCCATACAGCAGCACTGATTTCGCACAGACATTGAACATGTGTTTTTTCGTAGTTCGTGACAGGGCCGATGCATTTTGATCTTATGAAGCACATTAAATGTATTCCTTGCTCTGTTGATGCGATGGTTGGTGTGCTCGTCAGTTTCACCAATTTTCGCTACAGTCCAAGCAAGGTAGACGAATTAGTCAACATTTTCGATGGTTTCTTTATTGATGATGGGTGTGTGTGTGTGTATGATCGTGTTTAGTATCATAGCCTTTGTCTTTCTAATGTTAATATTGAGACCGACTTCTTGTGCCAAATTAGCTAGTTTGTGGTCTTCTCGCTGCATATATGCATATTTATACTTCAGTATACATATAGCATCCGCATGATTCAGATCAATGAGTCGGTTTATTGGGTTCCGTTGAATGTCATTGGATGATGTGTTGTCAAATATTTGTATGACATTATCTAATACTATTAAGAATAGTAGTGGAGAGAGAACACATCCTTGTCTCACTTCTCGTGAGTTGCAATATTTGCCACTGCTTCTCCTTGTCTTAACTCGATTTCCTGCATCACTGTATATTTCCCTAATGAGTTTAATTAATCTCCAGATTGCGCGTCTACTGCTGCAGTCAAATGCGCGTTCAAAGTTGAAGAGCAGATATAGTGGTGAGTTCCATTCGTTTGATTGTTTGATTATGATACGGATTGGTTGATATGATTTATAAAGCTTCTACCAGGTCTAAAACCAGCGTATTAGTTTTTGATTTTCTGGTTGACCACTGGTGTTTGGTGACTGTTGATATCCAAGTTTGTGAATTTCCCGGTGACTCTTCTTACACATAAATGTAGTGTGTGCATGTTTCTATTGGCTGCTGCTGCTTCTGCAGTCTCGAAAATATCTTTAGTGTATTTCCTGCGATTATTTCTTGCCATTTTCATTATTTGTTTTGCAGTTACTTCATATTTAATTCGATTTTCTGCCATATTTGTATGACAGAGCTGTAAATTTAGTAGGTAATTTTCCACAATTTTTTTCCAATTGTCATCTCAATCCATGGTTTCCTGGTGTAGTTGTGGTAGCCAAGCACATGTGCAGCAGTCTTAACGTAGTTTTTTGCTATTTGTTCTCATTTCTGATAAATGGTGTGGGTTTCGTCACTTGGGAGATTGAGTTGGAGCATTTCTTTGGATGTGTCTTTGGTTTCAGTATTTTTAAATCTTTCAATGTTGAATTTCCTCCGAGTGATTTTTACGCGTTTCACTGCTGCTGGTTTGATTTTAAATGTTGCTATTACCAGTTGGTGATCGCTGTGTACGTCTGCTTCTATCATTGCTCTCACATCTTGTAAGGAGGATAGACATTTATTTTTGAATCCAGCAATCATCGATCCAGTGACCACTGAAATCAAGACCAAATACTTCACGTGCTACCACCGAAAAGTATGCTGGACAACTATCATATTGAAACCAAATGTTCTGTCGCACTTTCTAAGCTGAATTCTTCAAGTGATGTTGGCAATTCGTTTTCCAAAATGTCTCTATTATATCCGTTTTAGTTTCATATTCCATAAATCCCATTCAAGATGCCATCAATAATGTGAGGCCCAATCAGTTGGTTGACATATATAACTAACTGTTAAAAAGTTCATAAAAGACGATGTATTGAGATAATAAGTAACGAACAAAAATTCGCAGCTTGTTAGTCTCACGCATCTTCTGATAAAAGGCTAACCGATTATGGAAACTAACGCGATTAATATATTGGTGTAAAGAAACATAATACGCAAAGTATTTCTCGATTATGAGCTAAGAGTTGGTCATTTCCTCTCTCCGGTTATGTTATCTGTTTTATGTAGTTTGTTGTTGCAAGTTTTTTTAAAAACTAATTTCAATAAATTGATATTATTGACCACAAGAGAGAAAGAGAAAGAAAGATAGGGATAGAGAGAGAGAAATAGATAGAAAGGGAGTGAAAAAGATAATAATAGACAGAGAAATCAAGGTATTGTAAATTGTTTACAATAAATAATAGAACTTTCATCAGGAATGTTAATGAGAAATGAGAAAACTGAACGACAATCTAAATTTTTAAGCAAATTTTTAAGCAAATAAAAGAACAGAAGAGTAATTATTGACTATCGAATACCAGGAGACCAACTAATTAGATCATACTTTTTAATAAAATGTAGAACTCCTGTTGAAATTTTGCATATTTGAAACTATATATATTTTGCTAACACAAAATGTATTTAAAGTAAAGTGATGCTCCCTGATGTATAAGCTTAAATTAAAAAATCGGCTTTAAGAAATTTTTTGAAAATTATTTTTACACAGCAAAAATATTACGGCAGTTGAAGATACCTTCTGGAAAGTGTTTTACAGATTACACTGTATGTTATATATATATATATATATATATATATATATATATATATATATATATATATATATATATATATATATATATATATATATATATATATATATAATATATATATATATATATATATATATATATATATATATATATATATATATTTATATATATATATATATATATATATATACATATATATATATATATATACATATATATTGTTGGCTTAATAAAGATAAACAATATTTAATTCCGCCATGTTTTGCCGAAGGAATATTACTGAAAAATTCCGCAGAATTTTTCTATGAAAGCGGCTACAATGAGTAAATTTTTTTAAAAACATGGACTAGCTGATAAATTTTCAAAATATGGATTTAATTAGTTTCTATAATTGCTGCACGACAGTAAACCAGGTCTCGTTCTTGTAAGATAGCGAATAAATTTGAGGCCTGACAGTAATTCTACCTATTAATCCATGATATCGACAGATTGCATTTTCACATAACATGAAATTACTAATTTTAGTCACTAAACTCTCATTAATTGGCTTCGATATAGTAATGTATTAAAACAAATAATTTATTAATAAGCTATTTCTTATTATGAATACCCAAATATTCCAGATTTTTAAAGAAATATTGAATAACATAATATTACAAACAAATTTACTCAAGAATTTGCATCATTTTCATTAGTTTGGATATTTGTTTTTAATTATGTGATTTTTTGTTAAAATCCATCCGAAGTAGGAAAAGTACTATAAATCAAAAAATACGCACTAAAATTTTTGAATAATGGATCATGTTTTCCGAAAGAGGCGCCACGATCTAAGTATTTAGTACACTATGTTATTAGCAAAAGACAGCACGATCAAAGTATGTAGTATGCTCTGTTTTCCAAAAGGGGCAGCACAAAATAGCTCAAAATAAGAAAAAATAAGAAATAGTTTCAAAATAAGAAAAAAAACACTAAACCTATAATTAAAAAATCTAATAATTTAGAGCAACAAATTGTTTAAATGAAAACGATAGTCGGCCATGATTATTTTCTTGTTTTAATTTATTTTGTTGTTATGTTTGAGATAATTCCAACAAGAGTGATGTTCGTTGTTTATAGTGTATTTGTGTACAGTTAGAATTATTCGCACACGATATTAAAAAAATATTTTGTTTATATTTTTGACACATTAAGAGACAACTACAAATATAGATATATAAATTTGGTGTCCGCGCACCATACGGCAGACAGTGATGACAGTTAGAATCTTCGTAAGATAGTTGAAAATGCCGGAAATCGACAATAAAAAGAAAAACTAAAACGAATGCTCATTTTACGCTACACCAAATGCAAAATACTGGTAACGTGTTTCGCAATATGTAATAGAGATGGTTTCGCCACGTGTTGTAGAGGCATATACACAGCTTATAAATCGTGGCTACTCTACACCAGATGGAATAGTAAGCAAACAACACGATAATCAACAATTGGAGCGCGATTCTAATGTTTATTTATTTCATTGAATAAAAGAAAACGGAAACTTTAAAATTCGGTCGGCCAATATATATATATATATATATATATATATATATATATATATATATATATATATATATATATAAATATTTATATATATATATATATATATATATATATATATAAATATATATATATATATATATATATATATATATATATATATATATATATATATATATATATATATATATATTGATTGATTAGAATGTACGGCCAAGGACGAACCAGGAACTCCCAGAATGCCGGGCACCACCGTACACCCGTGTTACATATAACAAAACCGAAGGAGTGGATGGAATTTGTTAGTTATGACAGACTCGACCCGGTTGCAGACACCTAAGCGATCGATAGTTAGTGTTTTTTTTTTTGTGGTGTAAGGAAAGGAAGGGCATGTTAGTAATGACAGATTTGACCCGGTTTTCCGGAAGCCAATATTCAACTAATGTTAGCACAAGACAATCACAATTTTGACGAGCTGCTCTGCATTATTTCATCAACTGCAGTGTGCCCCCATTCAAGTGTATCAGCAAAGTGTTTCCTAAAAGCAAAATCTATTAGGCCGTTTCCCAATCACCGACTTATTTATTTTGACCGACTTATTTGAATAAGTCTGCTAGCGAAGTGACTTATTTGCTATCTCTCTCTTTCAAAAAAAACTTATTTGGTATCAAAAATGGTAGCAACCATTTTTTTACTTGTCCAATTTGTCTTGTCAAATTTATGTTGAGCGTTTTTTTTAATATACAAAAAAAAAAAAAAATGAAAAGAAAACAAAATAAATAAAACAATAAAATTGCTTTTTATTGTTCATTTTAATTTTTTATTTTGCAAGTACACAAATTGTGAAATTCGTCGAAAATATTGTAGCTTTCAAAATAAGTCACCAAAATCAATTGGGATGACTTTACCGACTTATTCAAGATGGCGGCAAATAAGTCAATAAGTCTGCAATAAGTCGGTGATTGGGAAACGGCCTTAATGAAATAATAGCTCTTAGCCATAGGCTGTAATAAATTGAATTAGTTTTCATCTGAAATGATAAATTAATTAATTTGTAATATATATATATATATATATATATATATATATATATATATATATATATATATATATATATATATATATATAATATATATATATATATATATATATATATATATATATATATATATATATATATTCTGTAGTTTTGAGACGAGATACCATAAAAGTTTAAGATACGAGCATAAAAATTTTAAAGTTTGTCATACATTTTATTTTTGGAAGATCAAAGGTGGCAGAAACTAATGTATAGTAAAGTTTTTCAATATTTTCTTTATATATACTTTGGATAAAAACTAGTCATGTACAAGATTTAGTTTTTTTGGTTTAGATAAGTCGGCGATGTGAATAATTTCTACTAGAATAATATGCTTTTAAGATTTTAAAAGTCCCATTTTGCAAAATTAGGCAAATAATTTTAAGATCTATTTAGTAATGATTTGAGGTATACACATAAACAAGTAATCATACGTTATTAATTGGAAGCATAAAAAAAGAGTACAAGTTACATCGTTAACTTTTCAAACAGTATTATGAAATTCTATAATTTTACATAACCGACAGACGTTTTTGTGTAAAATATGAAGGTGAATATTCGGACTTAAACAAAATTTCAGCAATAGTATCGCAAGGAAGCGTTATGGGCTTAAACTTGTACCTGCTGTATTCACAAGACATACGATTAATAAAAGGAATGACTGTAGCTCTAGATTTGCTGATGACAAAGAACTTTTGACAGTTTGAAGCATTGTAGCACAAGTTCCAGAAAAACTACAAGCATCGGCAGCCTTGGAGTTTGTACTGAGAAGACGAACGTCATTTCACGTATGATGAAATAATTCAATGATACGTGAATTAATGTATAAATGTGAATTAATTAGGATAAACCAATTTCTAGGCTTATATAATAAGTTTGTTGGATAAGCATACATTTTAATTCAACACATTTCTAGAATCTACTGACCTATATAAATAATGCTTTAATGAGCTTTCCAAATAATCCGTTATCATTTCACCCAAAATCTTATCATTTCATTAAAATGATTTATTAAAATATCGTAATGGTCCAAAAAATGTTAACGAGTTAAAGGAAATGAGAAAGGAAAACAAAAAAAAAATTTTTTTAGCACAGGAAATTCTTAAAAACCAAAAATTTATAATTACCAAATTTTGCTTTTTTGGTAAACGAAATTCGTACCAAAATCCGTTTTTGGTTTTTGTTTTAAAAAGATATCGGAAGATGCCAAATCGTACAATTTAAAAAAAAAAATTATATTTCTTAATATAACAATAATATAAAAATGTATTTTCGAAATAAAAATATTTTATTACATAAGAATCATACTTTATGAATTCTATGCTTTTACGAGTATCTTTTTTTCCAAAAGGAAATGAATTTTGTTTCTGTCATTTCCATCCACATTCATTCTTATATTGCCTTAACCTTGTTTTGCAAAGACGAAAAATGATAATAATACTCGTAATAATAATAAAAGTTTGGATTTAAATTATGGTTTAATATATTTTTGGTTTAAATTTAAAATGTGAAAAAAATTGACGCTTTCTGGTATATGTGTAACGTGTATATATATATGTGAGCGCTCATATTAGAAGCTTTAAAAAAAAAGTTTCGACAACTTTTTTTTTCATATCGATTTATTTTTTATTACGAATTTTAATAATATAAGTTTCGAGAGCTTTTAAGGTATGCGAACGTACGAATATTAGAATACACTTTTTTTTTTGATTACGTATTTCAAGCTTCAAAACTTTTTTGAAAAACGAAAAAGAATCAATTTGGGAAATCAATTTTATTTTCAATATTTAATTTTCAAGTACATGTGTGTGTTTGTGTATGTTTGTGTTTTTGTGGGTGAACCGTTGGCAACGAGAAAATTTAATTTTTAAAGTAAATTTTTGGTTATTTTTAGGTTTGTGCAATGGAAAACATAATTTTGTAGCATACAATATTGTGGTATGCGGGGGTTTATAATTCAAGCGGTATTGGCGTGAACAGAGTAAATCGTCTTTACGTAGAAAATTAAAAGTTTACTTTATAAGGCATTTGCTATGGGTACCGGTCGAAACTGGATATTTTACAACTGGATTTGACGAAACAGGATAATTCAAAACTGAATATTTTAAAACGATATAAGGTACAAAAAGAGATATGGTACAAAACTGGATATTTCAAAACAGGATATTTCAACATGTGATTTTAACTTAAAATGATTTTTTAGGAAAGTTCTGGAATATGGCCAATTAGGAAGGAACTCGGCGAGCTCTTTCCGATTTTGATGCAATTCGATATGTGCTATCGAACAGTGAAAAAATAAGGAATTTCCAAATCGTAAATAATTATTTTTTTAACTGTTCAAGATTGGAATTTTTCTATCTCTACTAAATAACAATATGTATGTATTATATTATGTACATGATTTTTAATGTAATGTTCATTATAGAGCTCGATCTTGTTTATATTAAATAATCAAATAATCCCGCTTTTAACTGAAAATTACTTTATAATTTATTTTCTTTTTATTTAATTTTTTAATTAATTTTTCTTACATAGTTTCTCTAAAGAGAAGAAAAGTTAAATTAAGTAGAAAAATAAAAATAGATGAAGATAAATTTTACTGACAGTAAACTCGAACAAGTCAATGATTATTTTAATAAGATGAGAAAAACAGCAATTAAAAAAAACCATTAAGTGAAGGAAAATTCTATCTCTCTGCTTAAAATTATTCAAGTATGAAACCTTATTGGCCATACTCCAGAGGTTTTCCAAAAAAGGTTTTAAACTCAGATTTAATTATACAATTAAAGAAAAAAAAACATTAAGTGAAGGAAAATTCTATTTCTCTCCTAAGAAATATTCAAGTATGGAACTATTCTTAGTTTCTTAGTCTATTCTTTTTGATACTGGCCTTATTCCAGAACTTTCCCAAAAAATCATTTTAAAATCCCATTTTCATCCTACATATCGGATTTCATCATAATCGGTTAAGAACTCACCGAGTTCCTTCCTAACTGGCCATATTCCAGAACTTTTCCGAAAAATCATTTTTAAATCCTATTTTCATCCTACATATCGAATTTTATTATAATCGGTTAAGAACTCGCTGAGTTCCTTCCTAACTGGCCATATTCCAGAACTTTTCCAAAAAATCATTTTGAAGTCCCATTTTCTTCCTATATATCGAATTTCATCAAAATCGGTTAAGAACTCGCCGAGTTCCTTCCTAACTGGCCATATTCCAGAACTTTTCCAAAAAATCATTTTAAAATCCCATTTCCATCTTACATATAGAATTTCATCAAAATCGGTTAAGAAATCACCGAGTTCCCTCCTAACTGGCCATATTCCAGAACTTTTCAAAAAAATCATTCTAAAATCCTATTTTCATCCTACGTATCGAATTTCATCAAAATCGGTTAAGAACTCGCCGAGTTCCTTCCTAACTGGCCATATTCCAGAACTTTTCCAAAAAATCATTTTAAAATCACATTCCCATCCTACATATAGAATTTCATCATAATCGGTTAAGAACTCACCGAGTTCCTTTCTAATTTGCCGTATTCCCGAACTTTCCCAAAAAATCATTTCAAAATTTCATTTTCATCCTACGTATCGAATTTCATCATAATCGGTTAAGAACTCGCCGAGTTCCTTCCTAATTGGCCATATCCCAGAACTTTCCTAAAAAATCATTTTAAGTTTAAATCACATGTCGAAATATCCTGCTTTAAAATATCCAGTTTTGTACCATATCTCGTTTTGTACCTTATCTCGTTTTGTCAAATCCTATTTTGAAATATTCATTTTTAAAATGTCCAGTTGTGAGCGGTTCCCATTTGCTATACACAAATTTAAACTTTTTTCTTTAATTTTTAACTTTTTTTTATGTTTTTGATCAATGATTTACATACAATGTTGACTGTTATTTAGATATAAATTTGGTCTAGACTTGCACCACTGTTCAGGTATTGCGTTTGATATTAAGGAGTATCGTAGACAGATCATCTTCTTCTCGTACACATGAACTAGTTGCAAAAATAGAAAAAGTTAAGCAACATAATTTCAACTCCACTAGTTTGACATTTAAATCAACCTATCATAAAGCACAGTTAAAGCAATTTCAAGTAAAAGATGGTAAATTATATCAATCACGAATTTAACCTTTCTGTATCCCGAATTGCAAACTTACATGGACAACAAAAATCCTTTTTTCTAGCCTGAGAGTTTATTCTTTTTGAAACGTTAAAGTCTCAGCGGCAAAGTTTCAAGCAGACTAAATCCTCTTGATATATTAAAGAAATGTAAAAGATCTAAAAAAAAAAATACAAAATAAAATACGATTACTAATAAACTGGAAATTGTCTAAATTCTCTCACAGCGGCAGTTTTTTTATAGCCAGAATCAATCTATACCGCGTTATTAAAACTCCCAAAAAATCTATGAAAAAAGGGACGTCTAAATGTTTCTTCCTTCAAATAAGTAATTCACAAGGAAATAAAACTATAATGGTATTGACTAGGAAACAAAACTTTACATTATTTTTAAAGAATACGAAGATGCTTTAAAGTTTTAAAGTAATCGAGATGCTTTAGCCAAGATTACAAGTCAGACACAGCAAGCATGGAATCTATTAAAATAACTAACACAGGGGCAAACCGATGTATGGCTAAATTATTAAAAAAGTAGAAGATGTGGATAGTGAAATATTTAGACACTCTTCGAAAGAGTACCTGATATAAAATCTGAAAAAATAATTTGGTAATAGCTATGATGAAGCCTTTCAAAAAGTTGCTAAAATGTACAAACCAATCAGCATATGAAGTTCTATTGGAAACTTTTACGGACGTATTATATTCAATGATTTTACTCTTCAATTTGATTTTCTCGCATTCGTATGTAATGAATGACCAAGACTGTTTTCGAAACCATGATAAATATTTGTCAATACATTTTTTGACAATTATTTGGAAAAATGTCCCCTACTTTCCTAATTTTTATTACGCTGTCCGAAAAGTATAATAATAGATTGAAATATTTTACCGCCTTATTTGTTTTTAAATAAATTTTTTGTGTGGTACAAATATTATGAAAGCCAATTACATCTAATTGTGCACATTGTTTATTGAAATTGTCATAGCAACGAAAAAGTTCAAATTTTTCTTATATATGGTATTTGATTGCTACTATTACAACACCAAGTAGTGAATTTTATGTTTTATTATATATCGAAGTATGCTTGGCGATGAGTTTAGGTTTTATTATAGAAAATTTTGGTATTTGTCAAAAATTATCATAGCAACTGATCGTGATAATTTGGGTGTCTAGTTTTGATAAAATAAATATCAAACATTTGTATTCACAAATATTTATCGTGGGTTTCGGACACAGTCTTTTTCTACACTGTATTCACAATCGTATATAAACGACGAAATAATCTCACGAATCATAAACTAACTAAATAATAAGACTGAACACGTAGAACAAAAAAAAAAAAAAAAATCGATGTTTTTGGGAATTTTACTATCGATGTTTTACCCCCACATGTTGTAATTTTTTTGTTCAACATTAGTCTTATTATTTAGTTTGTTTGTGCACAAATATATTCAATAGGTTACATTTTTCTCATTTTTGTACAGCTTATGTATGAGTACATCGGGTTTCCTATAAGGGATTAAAGACGGCTTTATTTTAGTTGTTTAAATTTAAATTTTCCATGATGAATAAAAACGGTAAAGTGTAGTGAATGCAATGTCCAGATTGATTGTTTGATTGATTGAACAGTTAACAGGGACATGAGTCTAATAACAGTTAACAGGCACATGAGTTTAACATCTCCCAGACAAAACCATGATTATTTTTACATAAGTCTCACATACAACCTTAGTAAAGAAAGGGAAGGTATTATTTAAATACATCAAAACCTACCAATGAAATATTAGAAAATCAGCTAACTGGATTACTGACATTTAAAAATGGCATATAATTGACAGTTGAAATAGTAAGATTTTTGGTTGCTAATAAGGACTATAGACAGTTTTGATGATTCATATTTAGGAACTACTTTTTAAATTTTCCGATAGCGGTAGTACGATTAAAGGTATTTAGTTCTTAGTAATTGCCGCAAGTTGGTACTACCAGCTCAAAAATACAATTTAATATGAATTGAATTTTCCAAAAGATGGCAGTAATTAACAATAATAAACGACTGAAACTTCAAAGTAGTCATTATGTTTTTTTGGTTATGACTTTTTGTAGTTTGTAGGAAATTTTTGAGTATTTTTGTAAAATATTTTAGGATCAAAACCATTATTCACCACTATAAGCTTATAAACACTTGGCCATAAGGTTAATGGCGCAACCATTTTAACCATAAGTTTAGGCTTGGAAAATTTTTATTTCGTGTTTTTTCATTCAGAATTATTTACATTTTGATTGAACCTTTGAACTGTTTGAAATTTTTGGTTTTAACGAGAGAAATTCAGAGTTGATTCTTTCCATCGAGCGTTAAGGTAAAACACATTGGTGGCATCTGAAAATGATAAAATACTTTAGCTACACTTTCATGTGCATCTCGGAAGAATGTTTTTGTACGTTCTATCGAGAAGACAGTGTAGTTAGAGGATTATTTTAGTTTTGTCTTTATTCTCACTTGATAATATGGTTGTATATGGTCGAATCGAAATTTTGTCGAAAATCCTAAAGCAAAATAGTAAAGATGTTGACAAATTTTGTTTTTGGATATCATAATTAATTTGTTAGTAACAGCTAGCAGCAAATGATCTTACTTACAATAAATAATAGTGCCCTCTTTTAGCAAAATTTAGAACAAAAATTGATGTAAAAAAATAATAGATGGCACCACCTAGAAAAAAAAATCTTGACAGTGTGACATTGGCTGATATCCATCTAACACATGACATGTTTAAAATCAATATTCGAAAACTTCACTTTAATTTTTACAAGAGGACGGTTATTTTTAATCTACTCAATGTCGGATTTCCTAGAGAATCTAGAGTCTTGTGATAAATATTGGATCTTTTTTTTAAAATTAGTGTACATATTTTGGTTTTTTCAGAAAGCTTTTGCTAGGATTAAATAAACAAATATAAATATTAAACATACATTTTCAAAACTGCTGTGTGTCACTGGCAAAAATATAGCACTTGCAAAATTACCAACACAATACGTATAAGAGATGGTTCAGGTGAAGTCTTGACAAGTAAAGATTAGCACAGTTAAAGAAATAAATTGAATTTCGTAGGATACATCATCATGAAAGGTTAGGTTCCTCCATATAAGGGAATGCAAGAACTGGCAAAATATATACATCTTCAACACAACATTAAAAATACTTGCAATGACCATTATTGACATAATCTTGCCTGCAATCAATGCAAAACTATGAAACGAACCAACTGGTTTCATAAGAAGGATTTTCTCTGATCACATCAATCCAATTCGGATCATCACTGAACAATCAAATGATTTAAGTTCTCTACTATTTAACATACAAACATAAGAAACGCAATGTACACTTTGTGAAATGGCCGTCCAAGAAATGTATTGAAAAGCTGGAAACCGAATTTAATACAAAGGCAAATCAAGTGACAAATTCTCTAACACTCGAAGAGTAATGAATTGAACCGTTCTATCGCCAATGGTGTTCCTATGGGAGAATTCAGGGAACTAATAGATAAATTTAATATTCCAGATTATGCAGATGATATGTGTCTGCTCACAGACAAACACTTTGGGATCCAAAAAAAGCAAAACGATAAGACTTAACTTGAATATAAAGACACTGATGCACATCAACCAACAACAAATTGAAGAAAACCTTCGAAAAAAGTGTCCTTACACTAAGAAGCTAGATCTAGGAATGAGTAGGAATACTAGTAATGGCCTCCTAAAGGATCTGTGTTAGCAGAAGCGGAAGTACTTAGCAAGCCGTAGGTGCAAATAAAATCAGATGCCCGGTGAAAAGCTGTTGCCTTTAATACTACCTTTGTTTGATCCATTATATAAGATTTTTTGGGATAAAAAACACAAACAACCGCAACCCGTCTCACATCAATCTTAAATTTTTTCAAAAAAAAAAAAAAATAAAAAAAAAATAAATAAATAATAACGATTTCAGCTTAGAGCTTATGAAAAATGAAAAAAAATTCTAAATTGGATTATCTCTTTATGCCGTAACTGCCACTAAACTCATAAACAATAAAAACGAGCCTTTAACATTCTATAAATATTTAGTTCATTCGCACACGTGATTCGCATAAATTTATGATGGCGATAAAATGAATGAGGAAAATCTATCTCCCATTATACCGGAAGTGTGTATACGCTCGTAGGTGTATATGAAGTGTTTTTCTGTTGTTGGGAGAATATAAAATTATATAAAAAAAAAATGATTTGATGGATGGACGACTGATTTTCTCATATTCAAATTTTATATATATAGAACATAAATGTATCGGAGAGTTTTCAATTTATAGTGGTATGGTAAGTGATAGGCTGCTGTTTCTCGTTTCTTTCCGATTAAATTTCGAGAATAAAATTTTTCATTTTTAATGTTATTTGATTTAGATTGATTGATGTTGAATGCAATTTTGTTATATCTATGGCAACAATTTATAGGTTTTTTGTTAAAAATGTTTGCAAAACATTTTATTTTGATCTTTTTTTTTTGAATGGTATAATATAATGATAACATGATTGATAAGACGAGTTGATAAAAGTTGACGGAGTAGTATGGTGGGAATATTTTTTGGGAATATATTGTATGACTGTAAATGATATATTGAATGAACATAATATTATACACAACGTATTTCCGGTTACGTACAATATATACTTGCGATCGGATTTAACCTCAATGTCCAAATTCATATATACATATATTTAAATTTATATTGCCAATTTGACCAGCCAACAATGTTTTACGTATACTACTATATTTACATAAATAATCAATTCGGGATACTGTGTATACCCAACATCCTTTTTATTTATTCTCCAAATTACAAAAATATGTAAAGTTTTTTTTTTTTGGTTCAGAATTTATGTTGAGACTAACTAAATAAATCCACCCATTTTCATGAAATAAAAATTTCCAATATTTGTGGTCTTATCATTATGCAATGTAATTATTTTGTCACCACAAAATAGATTTTCAATTTTGATAAAAATTCTCTCCTCTACGTATTATACAGTCGACGAGTCGATATATACCAGGTATTTCTAATTCAATCCGATATACACTGCCACCAAAATCTATTTACCAAATCAATCATCATAAAATTTATAATCTTATATATTATTCATTAATTATTATTATTAAGTCTATTTGTTGATTTATTTATTTTGAATTGTTGTTGCCACAAAATAATATTTATACTAATAATTGAAACATCGATTGATTTTAATGGTGTATTAGACAGTTGGATGGGGGTGGTAAATGCTTCATACTTCAAACGTATTTTTTATTTACGAACCAAAATTAATTAGTCTGTCTGGATATACAAAAATATTTTTGTAGTAACGATAATCTATGTTGAACTAGAGTAGAAAGGTGAATAAGTTGGTATCAGTCACGTTATTATTTACACGGCAAATAGTTTCATGATTTCACGATGACAATGATTTAAGTAAATAATCACGTTAATGGATGATGATGTAGCGTTAAATAATTCATGGTTTGTTGCCAACTTACTAATTTTTAATGTACTGCTATATCAGACCTAATTCAGTTTTGGTCAGAATTTGGTTAGAAAATGTAGAATTTTAGTATTTTACCTTCCCCTCATTATTGTGATCTATGTATGCATAATATAAATATATATAGTACTACAATCATAAGAAAAAACAGTTTAGCCATTGATGTTCCAGATGTCGGGTCGATAGAATATTGGTAACATTTGGAATAAATATATGACATTTAGGCGATTATACCATGGTAGTACTATGTGTATTTATATTATGATGTATGTTTGCAAGTGAGTACTCCTTAAGTTTTTTAGCTCAAATTACGAACATTTTAATTAAAGCTTCGATAGGTGCAATGAAAGTGTTAAGCATATAAAAATATTATATATATATATATATATATATATATATATATATATATATATATATATATATATATATATATATATATATATATATATATATATATATATATATATATATATATATATATATATTGATTTGTTTAACATTAACTTAGTTCAAATAAATTATATAATTCTTGGATTAACTTTTTGATGTCACATCAAAAAAGGGAGCCGTGTCCCACTTTAAACCTGGAAGAATAGAAGGATTAATTCAATAAAATTAACTCCAGGGTTTCTTATTTTACGTGTACGGCGGCATTGTTATTGGTGCAAATACAAACACGTGAATATACAAAATATAGTGATTCTTCGGTACATCTAAACCTGACAACCTAACCTAACTGATGGAAATCTAAATAATTTAGATCTTCCAAAAATTAAGTTATCATCTTTTAGCGGTGAATTTAAATATTGGATGCCGTTTTTCGAAACTTTTAAGGCACTTGTGCATAAAAATAAACGGTTAGAGGTTTTGCGGAAATAGCTAAGAATAGCTAAGCTAGATGAATTATTGCTTTTTTTGGGTAGATACTCCCACACCTTGGAAGGCAATAGCATATTAAAGGAACAAACCCAGCAACCCACAGCTCAGCCTAGCAAGCATAATCAAAATTAGAGAAGTATTCGCCCGAAGCCTGTTACTTCATCATTTTTCTCATCAGTTAGAGTTGCGAATATAGATTTATTTTGCTAAGTCAGTTTTGTCAACCACTGCAAAAAAAGTTTTTTCACACTGCGCTATGCCAAAGCACAATAATTGAATCTATTCGTTTAGATAAATCGAACAATCTACTGCAATGACGACACCAAGTAATACTGGCCACTGCCGTAATCCGCGTATTGGACAAGAATGTTTTACCAGTTGCATGCAGAGCATTACTTCATTTTGGTTTGCAATTACACTTTATAACCGAAGGTTTAGTCCCTCGATAACATGGTTAATCCTATCGCTGACATTGGCAACTGTACGGTTAACGCAAACCAATGCACCATTCTTTCAATTAAGTCTCGCTGCAGCCAATTAGCTACTAAAATTGAAGCATTCATATTTCCTAAAATTACTTTATTGATATTCAAAATTGGTCTTACCCGCATAATATAAAACTAGCTTAACTTCAACTGTCCACAAGCAATAGACATTTTGATTGGAGCTGAGCTCTACTGCTAACTTATGTTAGAAGGACAAATACAACTCTACGATAATATGCCACTATTTCAAAATACCGCCTTCGGTTAGATTATCACAGGTAAAACTATGATGCCACAAACAGTAAGATATTGCAATTTGATATCTACAGTTCCTACTACATAACAGGAGCAGTTATTTCAAAAATTTTGCGAACTAGAAAGACACGACTCTGCAGTAAACCGAACCATTTTCGAAGAAAAGGAACGTGATTTCAATACACTGTGTCCCGCAATTTAAATGCGGCTTTAAAACGTTTCCACCATCTAGAGCGAAAACTTTGGAGGTCGAATTTATACTTCCCTTATTCCTTACAAAGCAAAACATCAACTCCTCTTACCCAAGTCTGTTTCTTTTACTTATATGCTAATGCTTTATTTACATATGTGAAACATCTACCTGCTCCACTATATAAGCACTACTGGCTATCAGTCAACAGCGTTCATGGCCAATTGATGGAAAAATTATTATCAATTGTCAACAATTGCATTCACTGATTTAAAATAAAGCTAATCAGTATCGAATATCTCATGGGAAACCTACCTGCAGAGCGAGTAACACCAGCACGGCTATTCTATAATATTGGGGTTGCTTTCTGTGCCAATACGTATACACTACTGAATACGTGGGAAGACGCCAACAAAGACATATCTGGTCATATTTATATGCGTCACGACACGAGCTGTTCATCTAGAGATCGGATAAAGTTTAAAAAAACCCAAAGAAAATAACTATGACAGTGAATAAAAGTCATTCTTTGACCAAATTAATTATACCGCCGTTTAATAAAAATCAAAACGGCGATGAAAAACAGAAGTTGTTAACAGAATCGCAACATTAACAGATGCTACATTTTATATTGTCCCGCTCAAAAGAGGTAATATAACCGCAACAGAGTTTCTAACTTTCGAAATCGATGGCTTAGGAGCCATAGTTAAACATTTTCACGAAGCTGGTAAAAGCTATTACATATACCAAAGCTGCGAAGTTGTTAGCGACATACAATGTACTTGCTGCAGAAGGTTTCCATACCAAATCTATTGATAATATAGTAAACCGTGAGAAGGAACCTCAACCAATGTTCAGTTTGGAACTAGAGCCCGAGGAAACAAAGCCAAAAGGAATTCACAAGATTAACAATCTAAAAAATATGCTCCATCGCAAAATTGTAATTGAAGAACCTAAGAAGAGGTCTGGACCAGTTCAGTGCATAAAGTGCCAAGAATACGGACACACGAAAGAATACTGCACATTGAATGAAGTTTTTTTTTATTTGTGGTAAACTTCATGACTTCAAACAGTGTAATGACCCATTTGTGAAATGCTGTAGTAAATAAACCCTTAAATGAGAGTTGAGCACCGAATGCTCAACATGCAATTTAACCATGTTATCAAAAAATACAACAGCCACAAGCAGTTTTGTGCAGCCAGGTGTTTCTTATGCCAATATCCTAAAGGGTAACAAACCGAAACCCAAAGTTCATTTTATTGAAGAGGACCTAAACATTCATACCTTGGTAAATAAATTAACCGATACCATCCAAAGCTTCATGATGATGATGGAAAGACAAATGGGCATAATGATACAAAATATAAATACCTATGCTTATGCAAATTATAGTCAAAATTCCAAAATGATAGTTCTAAAAATAGCTATTTGGAATGCGAATTTTTTTTAATATTACCGGCTATTCTGTTCGTGACACCTAACTTCCGGATGAAAAAATAAAGGGTGGCACTGCAGTCCTAATAAAAAGAAAATTAAAGATTTACGAGCTCCAAAATTTGCTAAAGATCACATCGAAGCAACAAATATATGTTTGGAATAATGGTCTGGGAAATTTGTAATATCGGCTGTCTACTGTCCACCGCCATTAAAAAACAGCAATTTATCGATTACTTTAAACGATTAAGAATCAAATTTCTAGCAAGGGGTGGTTATAACGCTAAACATGTGCAATGGGGTTTGAGGTTGAAGTCATCTAAAGGAAAGCAATTCTACAAAGCAATAAACGAGATTATTTATATATTAATAACGAGATTATTATATATTAGCATCCCATATATTAGCATATAGACAGGAAGAAAATTCCTGATTTAATAGATTCCTGTGTAATATGAGGAACAGAAAGCACCAATGCTCAAGTCGAAGACTGTTATGATTTGTTATCAGATCACTCACCCACCAATGCTAGTAATACTAAGTATACCCAAGCATTAAAAACTGAACCGCCTCAATGTTTAACAAACCAACTAACAAACAGGGTCCTCTGTAGAAGCATATTAGATGTAAATTGTCATTTTGATGACCCACTTCGCACACCGAAAAACATTGACTATGCAATAGAAAACTTAAGACAAATAATGGAAATAATAATGGAAAAAAACTACTCCGAAGAATAAATATTCAGAAAAAATCAAAAGCTTTCAAGAAAACATTCAAGAAGATATTGTCAGAAAAGCGGGCAATTCGGTGGCTATGTCATCTTTTCCAATCTCTAAGTAACCTCACAGCAACAGAAAAGAAAGATTACTCAATATATGGAAGGCAACAAGAAATTTAAAAAGGCCAGAGCTATCGAACCCACCGATGAGGAAACCAGTTGGCCACTGGACCATAAGTGACCTAGAAAAGGCTATCGCTTTCTCTAACCATCTACAAAAAATATTCACCCCAAATGAACAAAATAATAACTGCGTACTACCACAGTTTACAAGGGACGAGTCGAACCCAAAACTAGTAAAATTTAAATGAAAATGCGTCAAAACGGTTATCAAAAACCAAATAAATCCTAAGAAAGCTCTGGAAAAATGATCAAATAATTACCAGATAGATGCATAAAATATGTAAAATATATTTTTAATTCGATTATGAGATGTGGGTACTTTCCCCAAAAATGGAAAATATCTTAAATTATCATGTTCCCTAAGCCAGGAAAAGACCAGACCCAAGTCTCGTCGTACAGGCCAATAAATTTACTTTCGATAATTTCAAAGCTTTTTGAAAAGATGTTACGACTAGAACTAATACCTATATTGTCTGAAGGTTGCATTATTCTGAAGGGTAAGCATTATAATTAAGCTTGCCTTCGAAGAAAAGAAATATTGCTCGGCAGTTTTCTTGGATATTGCACAAGCTTTCGACGAAGTATGTCATGAAGGGTTAAATTACAAAATTAAAACTCTTCTGCCTAAACAATTTCATGCGGTTCTTGAAAACTACTAAACCGAAGGATGTACCGAAGTAGTGTATGGGATCTGTGTTATACTTATTATTCACAGCTGATTTAGACACAGGCTTATTAGACACAGGTATATTATTTAAAAAATCTTTAAACATCATCGAGAGAATTACAAGAACATCTGCACAAAATTGAAGTTTAGTTAGGAATTTGGCGGATAAGGACGAATGAAATTATATCAAAACATGTAACATTCACACTTAATAAATTTACATGTCCGGCTATAAGATTAAACAATATCACAACTCTTCAACAGAAAAAGGTCAAATATCTCGGGCTTCATCTCGATAGAAGATTGATATGGAAAAATTGAACCAAAACGCAATCAACTAAAAATAAAATTCTCCAAAATGTACTGGCTGATTGGAAGAACATCGAAACTCTCTCTATAGCCTTAACTTACTCTCTCTAATATTAAGTATTAACGGTTAATACTTAAGTTAAAAAATTATAGTTTTTACGAATTTCACTCTTCGTGTTAGTTCCGTATAAAAAAAGATTCAAGAATGAAGCACTGGCAAAAGTCACAAAAAAAAAAATTTTTTTTTGTCCATAAAATTATTTGTAGGAATAAATTAAGTTGACCAACTAAGAACTTACTTAAATCGGTAATTTGTAAACATAACGGAACCAACTGAATACTTATCAGAATTTAATGAATTAGAAAACTTGCTTATAAGCTAGTAAATTAATATGGCAATGACTATAATTTTGCAAGTATCGTATATCTGAAAGAATATTGGGTACATAATGAGAAGAAGCTTGTCCGATTTTATATCAGCTAGAGGAATTCTTCCATTTTACCAAATCACATTATAAAGATCTACATAGAACAATTGACGAATTTTTAAAAAATCAAAAAAGTACTAGAACGTTTAATTGAATTTCTTAATCGTGAAACGTTAGATCTCAAGAACAAGCAATGGAACATGAAAATTGTCTCAAAGAATAGTACAAGAAGATTTCGTAACAAAGCTCATAAGAAAATTAAAAAAGATAAAAAAAATTCAATTCCGTCATATTTTCCTGCAGAAATATTACCAAAAATGTCTGCAGAAATGAAAAATATGCGCTTGGTGGTAAAATATTTAACTCAAACGTTAAAATGATTGCTGTATCAAACGTATATTTTAAAGAGTGGCCGAAGTGCTAATTTTTGGGAAGCATCGGGAAATTGAAAAAAGTTGAAAATTAAAATTAGTTTAACAAAATTAGCATCATAATTAAAATCAAGTAGTAATATGTTTAATGACAAAAACACCGAACCTGACGAATTTCGAAGGAGATTTTAATGCTTTCTGCATATAAATTTTCAGATTCTCATAAATGTCCAGCTCTTGTTGGCTATTTATACCTACAATTTAACTTTCATTTATTTATGACACCAAAGTATCCAACGTTATAGATAACGCATGATAAGCCTAGAGTTCTTTTAGAATTTGTCATTATGACTCAACAATGAAGATGAACTTTATACTGAGGATGTAGTTATCCGAAAATCAAAAATGCTTATTTTGGATGAAATAACTATGGCTCCAAATAATGCGATTGCATGCATGAACCAACTAATAATACGCCTTGCAAAGTTAAAGTTGTCATTCTAGATGGAGATTTTAGACATACTTTACCGGTTTTACCCCATGGAAACAGAGATACTATTTTAAAAGCGAGTTTAAAATGTAGAAACCTTTAGGATGTATTCAAATATTGACGTAGGCAATTTCCAGTAAAACTAGCTTGCGGCATTAACATCAATAAATCCTGAAATCTAAAAATGTTGTATACAAAGAAATTTGAAATATTTCTTTGAATAATATTATTCGTTTAAATTTATCATGACGGGCTTTTTACTAGTACTTAAAATTGAACGTTGGCTAAAGCGTACTATTAAAATCGCCATTAACTTAGAAATCCATCCCCATAAACATCCTAATAAGGAACATTCCAATCATAATTCATTAACGATGGCCAATATAATATATCGACACAACATTTTTTTATAGCCTCACATATAATTTTGTTGATCACTCATTGCTGTGTAATTTCATCGATAAATTAAAAATGTTATCGTAGTGAAAATATTTACGAATTTCCTTCAGTTTTCATTTAATACGGACATATCAATTGGTATGAAACGAAAGCAAACATACACACATTTTATAACCGACTCACAAACACACGCACAGACATAAA
This sequence comes from Tipula confusa, assembly GCA_963556175.1. Classification (NCBI taxonomy): domain Eukaryota; kingdom Metazoa; phylum Arthropoda; class Insecta; order Diptera; family Tipulidae; genus Tipula; species Tipula confusa. The sequence continues at coordinate 16,277,595 of OY744475.1, forward strand.
ATATAATTCGTTTTAGATCTGTCATAATTTATCTTTTTTTTTTCTTTGGCTGCAAAAAATTTTTGGATGCTGGGGAAATAGGAGTGAACACATACAAAATGTTATTAGAATTTTAGTCTCATATATATATATATAATATGATATATATCTTTGAGTTGATGTTATATAAAAATGTTATCACAATCAGTTTGATTAATCGACATTTTTTTGTTATGTACGTGTGTGTGTGTGTGAGTGCTATTTTGTTCGAGAGAAGTGGTTATGTAACTGCCTGCCATTAAATTTGTTTTTGCTTCGTGTTTTTCTGCCAATACATTATTTCTTTTCAATTGATATCGAAAAATTTGTACATGCGTATGTATGTACGAATGTAGGCTGGCCTATACACGATTAACTTATAATGTGAAATGTATGTTTAAATCTTTTGTGAACAAACTGTCGAAATTCGCACTAATCTTAAAGACATTATTGAGTACGAACTATTTATTTCCATTAGCACCCTTGCCACACAGCTACATAGCACATATTAAAGTCTACAACTCGTATAAAACTTAACATTTATTTTATTGTATTTCATTAAGGATATTATTTTAACTGCTTATTGGGGTACTGAATGTTAGGTTTATACACCCCGACGAAAGTAAAAAGCAGGCAACAACATAAAATAATTTTATTCTGTATGGAGAAGGAGACGCATAAAATTAGGTAATGACTGAAATTATGTTACCCTGTAATGACTTTACTACTAAAATCATAATAACAATAATATAATGTACTGTAATATAAAAGCTTTGTATAAAAAGGAAATGAATACTGAAAAGTTATCAACATTAAAATATACAGCCAATTACATTTTCCTTATTTTTTCTACTTTACTTTGGCGTACAGAAAATTCTTACTTCTTAAAGGTGATAAAAAGGTGAATTTTATAGTATATATTATGTACATAATATGGGGTAATTTTATTTTTTCGAAATTGTGTCGTGAAATATGGGGATTTTCGAGGGGGTGGTTCATAAACTATTTTAGTATTCGCCTAACATTTTTTGAACGTGTCGTTGATAATGTCAGGTAATTAGATTCAGGATATTTCATTTTTTTTGTAATTCATTTGTTTTAATCTAAAGATAAACTTCTGGTGTCTTTTATACTAAATTATGGTCGACCCAGAATATTATGGATTAATATTTATGTTTTATTATTCAAAATATTTAATGATTATTAATTAAATGATACTGTTGTTGTTGTTGTTGGTTGTCGTGGGATGGTTATATTTTTTTATGTTTTTTATATGTAGACGATTAATATTTATGAGCTACTTCCGGATATAATATAAAAAAGATAAATATGTTTATTACTTTATTGACATGAAACGATAGTGTGCGATGTCTAATGAAATGCTATGTAAAGATATTTATATGGCATACAATATAAAAGATATAAAAAATGTATGCCATGATAAAGAACCAGTTTTTTTGTAAACTTTAAACTTTAAACTTTAAACTTTAAACTTTAAACTTTAAACTTTAAACTTTAAACTTTAAACTTTAAACTTTAAACTTTAAACTTTAAACTTTAAACTTTAAACTTTAAACTTTAAACTTTAAACTTTAAACTTTAAACTTTAAACTTTAAACTTTAAACTTTAAACTTTAAACTTTAAACTTTAAACTTTAAACTTTAAACTTTAAACTTTAAACTTTAAACTTTAAACTTTAAACTTTAAACTTTAAACTTTAAACTTTAAACTTTAAACTTTAAACTTTAAACTTTAAACTTTAAACTTTAAACTTTAAACTTTAAACTTTAAACTTTAAACTTTAAACTTTAAACTTTAAACTTTAAACTTTAAACTTTAAACTTTAAACTTTAAACTTTAAACTTTAAACTTTAAACTTTAAACTTTAAACTTTAAACTTTAAACTTTAAATTATACAGTTAAGAAAAATTCGTATATTAAAATCCCCTTAATATTATGATACACAAGTGCCTCTAGTATTTTGATTAAGAACTAAATAAAAATATATATTACATAATTTATAATAAAAATTACTAAATCGTTTGGCTAATTTTAGGCAATGTTACAACATAATTTTCCTAACATTAACATAAGTGATAATATATACATAACGTTCTAATGATAATTTTGCATTGTGCTGTATATGTATGGTGACATAGATAAAATAGTTTGGTTGGAACAATAAATAAATTAGCACGTTGTTATTGAAGATAAATTTCAAGGAATATGGTAAAACAGAAACCATTACGAATCGCTTTGTTTGGGGTGATGGTGGGGTAAGATTGTATATAGATAGAGACATACATTTTTTTTTGTATACTATAATGAATAAATAATTAATTTTTTGGCAAATGGATAAAGTAAATAGATATTTAAACTTCTTACGATTTCAAAAGTGGGTGTGGGCGGGTGTCTAACACAAAAATGTAATTGAAATATATTGTTGTGTTTTTTGTGTATTAGAAATTATGGTTTGTGTTTTGATTTGACGATTTGATTTCATTTAACGATAGCATAATTGTTCTTACGTTAATTACAAAGTTTTTGTTTTTGGTTTGAGGATTTACTTTTGTTTAAAGTTTTCAGGTTTTGGTTACGATGATTTTATGATGATGATATATAGATAAATACTACTGTGCTGAGCAAACAGAAGATAAAGGTGATTTAGTTCTCATTTCATCTCCGATTTTTTCATGTAATCCTATATTTCAGTTGTATAAACAAGGAAAAAGGATGGTTAGGAAAGTTTTGAGTTAATTAGAAATTTTACGTTATCAATCATATATATATGACGGTATATATTTATATAAACATATATATTGGACAAAATTTGAATAGCTAAAAATTTATAAATATAGGATGTATATGGTTTTTGCCTACGAAATTATTATTTACATATTTCCTTGTATCCTTTTTGCTAGTTTTGAAAACATAATAGTAGTAATATTCCAGCTTTTTGATGAATATAATTATAACTTATTGTATTTTTGTCGAATCACACAAATGTTGAAATTCACATGAAACTCTACTAGATACCACCAACAATACACAAAACAAAAAATATTTATTGAAAAGAAAATTGTTTTTCCGATTTTTTGTTTTATTATGCAAATACTGAAGACAAAGCTTTTGTTTACTTTAGCTTTATGTATATATATATATATATATATATATATATATATATATATATATATATATATATATATATATATATATATATATATATATATATTATATATTATATATATATATATATATATATATATATATATATATATATATATATATATATATAAATATATATATATATATATATATATATATATATATATATATATATATATACACGACCATTCCATGCGAAATCAGACAATATACTTTTACGGGGGCAAGGTGTGCAATTTTTTTGAAATTGGAGGAGATGGTTAGTCTGGATAAAAAAAATATGATTTGAGTAAAAATTTATTAGGTTCAAAATACGCGGAGTTCCGTTATAATTATAGAAAGACAATTTTAAAATACTTTTAAATAGGCGTATTAAATTGGACTTATGTACAATATATCCTTTGAATTTCAGTTTTAAATAGTCTTTTGCTGAAAAATTGAACTGCTCCCCGTTCAATTTTTTATATTTTTATTCTCATCATAATGCACTTAAAAATATCTTTCTATCAAGCTATCACAATGGAAGCTGCACGCGTTCGAGTTTTATAGAACTAAATGTCATAACAAATTAGATATTCAACATTTCAATAAAATTACCAATTACAAACTATAATTTTCCTTTAGTGATTGAGTTTTTATGGCTTCGGTTATTATAGTGTTGGCCATGTAACAACATAAAACTGGCTGATGAATACAGTTACAGAAATATAAAATTAAAAGGAAAATAAATAGTACAAAGTATACAAGTGATATAGTTAATAACAGAGACATTTATTTTGAAAGTGCAAAATGGAAACCAAATATTGCAATCCGTTTGGAAAACCGAAACACAACAGACATAGCAAAATTAATTATAAACAAAGTCGGCCAGTAACACGATATATTGTTGATATGGTAGCGGGTGTAAATATTACCTTGATGCCAGTTACAAATTACCAACGAAAGGCTTTCCTTTTAATACTTTGGTCTTATGGCTACGACGTATAGGTACCACAAACATAATATGCCTTTACTAACATGGGGATATCTCTGTAATTGTATTGATTTCTTTGATGTATCTGAATATACCGAGTGATTTTTTGAAGCGGAACTTTTCAAATATGTCGGAAAATAAGCACTCTACGAACAAAATGTCCAAGTTTAAAATTTTATCATTTCGTGGGGCAGTACATTAGTGCTAAAATTAGTACCCCTCTTCTCTCCTTATAGGTAAGGTGGCGGGTGACTATGAAACTAAAATAGGAACCCCTATTTTTTATTGAAGATTCGGATTCTCCGGCTAAAAATACGTGTGTAGGTTACTTAGTTTTGGCGGAAATCGGCTAACCGGAAATGAATACTTTCATAGGGTATTTTTCGAGTTATGTAAATATTTCAAAAAGTACAGCACTAATGAGAAAATGTTGTATTAAAAAAATAAATAAAAAAATTAAAAAAAAATAAATTCTGTCCCTTCCGCTTAGCTGATTTCCGCCAAAGTTATCTAACTTACGTAGTTATTTTTAGCCAGGAATCTGCAATAAAAAATAGGGGTTCCAATTTTAATTTCAGTTCTCCCCAGCTCCTTCTACAAGCATACACTAATGTATTTCCCTCACAGAATGATTAAATTTTTGATCTTAGACATTTTGTTCATAGAGTGCTTATTTCCCGAGATAATTGCAAGTTTCAGCTTAAAAAAATCACCCGGTATGTACCGATGGATGGGTACAGATTATTAAGCAAATGTAAATTGATTCTAAGATAATGTCATTTTGTGTGTACATTTTGTGGCATTGCTGCACCCCAATTTTGTTTTAATAGCCACAATCCCTGTATGAGTTATTAATGGTTAGGTTTAACACGAAAATAATCGGAATGAGGTTGCCAAAATAAGCCTAAGATTTTTGGTAATATCAGAATAGTCAAGACTTAATAACTTTTGGTGATTATCGTAGTTGTAATATCTGATAGTAACTTAGCATGTTGTCGCTTTGCGTTTTAATACAACTTGCTCGTTTTAATGAATTTGACTACAACACAGCGCATCTACGTATACGTTACTTTATTATAGCTAATAGATAATTTTTTTTTGGAGTGAACTTGCTGAAAAACTTAGTTTCCAATAAGGTGACATCTGCGGTTTATATAATTATATATTATTATCCAATTCTGAATAATTAAAATAACGACATCCACCGTCGTTATAATGGTGAACCCTACGAGATATGCAACACGCAACACTTCTTCTGATTCATTCTTCTTCTCTCTTAACTCGACATGGATTCGTCACATACCACAACAAGCCAATCTAGAGTTCTCCCTAACCACTGGTTATTTACTAGATCGCGATGGCTTCCACCAGGGTAGTTAAGTTTAAATTAAGCTCTCGCAGGGAAGTACTGTAGCGACCATCGCTACACACACAATTAAATATTCAGATACTTCCAGCACATTCATATAATTCGGTAACGCAACATATACACTGTACATAAATTGTATAGAGCGTAAAGTAGCAATTACACATAGCACTCGCGGTCGCCATGGACTGATGAGATGACAATTAATTTTTAAAAAAATTCCCCATTAGATCGAAGCTGAGCTTTGTTTTGCCGAACAACTAATTCTGAATAATTAAAATAACGACACACACATTTCATCGTCGTTATAAATCGAACACACTGATCAATATACCAGTTTCTTAAGTTTACCGTTTCGCCAGTTACCGCTCTAAAACCCCAAATATAGTTCGACTTAGATTTAGACTAAGACTTAGGCTTAGACTTAGACTTAGACTTAGACTTAGACTTAGACTTAGACTTACACTTAAACTTAGACTTAGACTTAGACTTAGACTTAGACTTAGACTTAGACTAAGACTTAGACTTAGACTTAGACTTAGACTTAGACTTAGACTTAGACTTAGACTTAGACTTAGACTTAGACTTAGACTTAGACTTAGACTTAGACTTAGACTTAGACTTAGACTTAGACTTAGACTTAGACTTAGACTTAGACTAAGACTTAGACTTAGACTTAGACTTAGACTTAGACTTAGACTTAGACTTAGACTTAGACTTAGACTTAGACTTAGACTTAGACTTAGACTTAGACTTAGACTTAGACTTAGACTTAGACTTAGACTTAGACTTAGACTTAGACTTAGACTAAGACTTAGACTTAGACTTAGACTTAGACTTAGACTTAGACTTAGACTTAGACTTAGACTTAGACTTAGACTTAGACTTAGACTTAGACTTAGACTTAGACTTAGACTTAGACTTAGACTTAGACTTAGACTTAGACTTAGACTTAGACTTAGACTTAGACTTAGACTTAGACTTAGACTTAGACTTAGACTTAGACTTAGACTTAGACTTAGACTTAGACTTAGACTTAGACTTAGACTTAGACTTAGACTTAGACTTAGACTTAGACTTAGACTTAGACTTAGACTTAGACTTAGACTTAGACTTAGACTTAGACTTAGACTTAGACTTAGACTTAGACTTAGACTTAGACTTAGACTTAGACTTAGACTTAGACTTAGACTTAGACTTAGACTTAGACTTAGACTTAGACTTAGACTTAGACTTAGACTTAGACTTAGACTTAGACTTAGACTTAGACTTAGACTTAGACTTAGACTTAGACTTAGACTTAGACTTAGACTTAGACTTAGACTTAGACTTAGACTTAGACTTAGACTTAGACTTAGACTTAGATTTAGACTTAGACTTAGATTTAGACTCAGATTACGACTTAGGACCAAGACTTGAAACAAAACTTAGAACAAATGAAACCGTAAACACATAATTTTCTTTGGATGGTACAAACAAATGAAAATTAAAATGTCATAATGATAATGATAATAAATTGTAATGTGATAATATTTTATTTAAGGATTTTCAACATTTTATAATAAAAGATTACATCCGTTACTAACTGATCCCGATAATATTAATATCAATTAAACTTTAATTATGGTGTACGTTTTAAAAATTGAGTCAATTAATAAAACCTATATACATAAATAATTTAAATGTAATAAAAAGAGCATCGCGCCTCGTATAAAACGATAAATTCCATGGCCAATCCACTAACCGCAATAAAAAAAATTCCCATTTAATGATTAATTTGACTTATTAATTATTAATTACTACTTTATTGGGGTAGATTGATTTATTATTAGTGTTATTATTGTAAATACTTTTTTTTTGGTAATTTTTGATGAATTCGTTGAGGAGCAGGTTATTTTAGGGTGGCCAAAAACATATATAAATCGATTATAAAAATACATCGAACGGAATAATTGAGTGTTTTGTATGATGTTTATCACATAAAAACTATAATTAGTCGGTAGGGTAGTATATGGCGAAAAGATAAAGGTAAGTATATACGGATTAATAAGGTGTCGAATGGTTGAGTCAACATTTAAATTTATGGCTTAATATACCAAACCGTAGTTGATGTTTTTTTCAAAATTATTCTGACATAATTTTCGTCTGCAAAAGATCCCTTTGCTTTGATAAATTAGATTTATTTTATTTTTGTGCTTTTTTATCCGTTTCCAATTCAGTTGAGCACCACAAATATTATTATACGACTATAATACAAAAAAAAAAAAAAAATTCATCCGGCATTCCCAAATGTATTGTAATTTGTCAGTTGAATAATATTAAATTTTAGTTTTTTTTTATAGTACAGACTGTAATATATTGTGTCAATCGAAAACTAGTTTGAATTTATGATCTAGTTGGGAATAAGGATTATAAGTAGAATTTTGAAAAAAATATATGGATATAGCTTAACTACAGTATCATCATTTTTGTTTGTTGTGCATGCATAATTAAATCCCGCAAAGTCAAACAAATAACTACCAAGAGAACGGTTCTGTCGATATATAGAGCATACACAAATGATTATATAATGTATATTATATAAATATATATATATATATATATATATATATATATATATATATACATATTTTTTTTTTTATATTTTTTTGGTTTTGTTGCATTCGGTTATTAATTGGAAACGGTACCGTAACCGTACCGTACCCTTTTAAACCAAAATGGAAATGTGAGGTATATATACTAGTTCTCTAGCTGCTGGCTTTGTGAGTGATAGGTTTAAGTATGTTATTGTGTACATTTTGATCTGCAATCTCGTGCCATTACTCATATTGGGCAGATTCAGGTTGCCCGGCAATATAATTGAAGTTCCAACTTTCAATTTTAGAATATATGGAGGAAAGCCCATTAATGAATGTTTCATTACATCTTGTATAATCATCGTGATGATAGAATTTACATTTCGAAACTATCCATCTCCGATTAGAAGTATACTTGCCGGGATAATTGGGCACTACCTCCGTCAAGTTGTGCTCTCATGTTTGTTGTCAAACTCAAATTCCTTACGAAATTTCAGATGGACGAAACATACTTTTACGATATGCGACCAAGTTCCTTTTGTTATAATTGCAAAACCAATTATAACAAAAGGAACTTGGCAGCATCATGATCATTGGACGCCTTAAATTATCACTGGTATTTTGTTGGGTATGGATCGGAGAGGAGAAACCTAAGTTAACTAAATTTGTCTCACTCATAATAATAATATGACGGTTATTACAGGCCATTGCGAGCCCGTACCGTATCAACATTCTGGCTCCATTGGATTCGATCCCGACCTTGTTCTTCGTATTGTTCTAGAAGTCTAGATAACCCGAAGAAGATAAGTTGTTTTCTAACCGAGAATCCATCGTCTCCAACAGCGATCTCAGTGCTTCGAGCTCCGGTATGGATCATCCAAATTATCGTAAAATGAATCTTTATTTTTGGGTTGGCTTACATCAGTGGGCGCATGAACACAAATGATAGACAGGTTGGCTAGTCGCATGCGTAGCTGACACGTGCGAGTATCAACTGCTTTAAAATCCAAAACAACCTTTTTCACCTTGGGCCCAATAATAAAACCAACACCAATATTGCCGAGGTTGTCTCTACTGCAAAGCAATGTATAGCCTTGCGACTGATATAGTGCCATCAAACGCACCTGGTTTTATTGGCGACTGCACGTTCCACGTACCGACCCTAAACTGCGTGTCCGATAACATAAGCGGAGCTCGGTTTAAATTTTGGCGGTATCCATTTTTCTTTTTGTTGATATTTTTAACATAAAGGTGACATTGATCGAACATCAAAACTGTTTTGAGAGATCGAGAGGGTTAGAAATGACAAAATTTTCCTGACAGAAGAAAAAAAGTTATGCGAAACCGAGTTTAAGAAAAACTGTAGCAAAACCACTGATGGCTCTTTTGTGGTTAGCTTACCTTTTAAAAAACCACCAAATGAAGGGGGTTCCTTCAACCAAGCCCTGCAAAGATTTAGTGCACTAGAAAGATGGTTTACCCACGGAAAGATTTTTGATCAAATGTACAACCAATTTTGTCCGAATTTGAATTACTCGGACACATGAACGAAATCACCAAATTTTCTTGTCGCTTGGTGAAAAAACTCAAAGTGCGAGATATCATCATTTATTTTTTGTTTGGCCGTAGGATTCTCTTCACAGTCTTCATTATACGTCAAATATTACGTTTCCGTGAATATCGCTTAAGGTTCGCCGCTGATATAGGGAATATGAACCGACAAATTCTCGTGAACGCACAAATCCTGGATTCCAACTATCTTAAAATCATCTGGCATTCCAATCCGTCTGAATCAGTTAAATATTTTCAGTTAACCACCAGAGTTCTCAAACAAATTGCAATCAAAAGTACCAGTGCAGTGAAACAATTGTCATGAGAACAATTCTTGAAATGCCAGGATTTAAACTACGAAAGTGGATGTACAACTCTCTTATCCTACTCAAAAATATTCCACTAGTAGACCAGGAGGAAGGCGATAAATCTATCAAAGAAAGAGTCAACACGAATTTAATCGAGCTTTTGAGCTTGGAGGAAATCCTTGTATTGGCATAAAATATACAAAATAATCCCTGCATACATTGGATAAAATATCAATTCTTCGATATTTCAATATAAATAAATTATCCAGGGTATAGAGCTGCATGAATTTGTTGATACCAGTGTGGCTATATTGTTCTCAAAAGGTGGCTCCTATGAAGCAGGTATCTTTATCACGTTAGAAGTTATGTGGTATCACTTTACTGGCCAGTTTTATGAAAGTAGTTGAGTTAGAACGTCTACATTCGTAGGTAATCGTACTTGTGAAGTACTTATTCACTTTAACTACAATCAATGGGGGCATGTTCCATCAGAAGACAACCCTACTTCTTTTCTTAGATATATGAACAAAAAACTCGTTAGATGATCTAGCAATCCAGAATTACTCAACCCGTTTGTGGACAAGTTTGGCAGATTAGACAAAAGCAACACTCCATTTTCAACTAAGCATCTCATCATATTGCCACCAAAGCCCAATGTCACACGGCTAATTATCAAAGAACTACACAAAAATCATAAACATGTTAATGGCAATTATTGGCAGATTCATTTACGTGTCGATTAGAAGTAGAACATTTGCAAAGGTTGTTGTTGATATTGCAGCGCCTTTACTAATTCATTTTACTAAGGGACGGGACCAAAAAACATATGAGGTCTACATATGTTAATTCGTTGGTTAAAGCACAAGAGGCAATGTATTTAGAACTCGTTAGAATCTTCAAAACGTTTTAAAGTGCGTCATGAAAATCTCAGTAACAACGGCACTAATTTTGTTGGTGCAAATAATCGAATGACTACAACCTTCAATCGAGTTATAAAAAATAATACTCAAATTTTTCATGTTCTTTCTCAGAATTCTATCACATGGCATTTTATTCCACTTTGGGAGAGCCCCAAATCCAGAATCCTTAACAAAGATGACAACACTGTTGGCAGAGATAGAAAGCGTTCTGATATATGGACGCGTTTACGTACACTTCCTGATTGGTCAACCAACAACGAAACTTCCAGAATACGACGTGGTAAATAATTCAATTCATGTGCCAACATTTCTGGAAAATGTGGAAATCTAACTTCATTACAACAACACATCAAATAACAGAATGTAAAACTCGGTTAAATACTAACAGACGACTTTTAAAAGCTCAAACTCTCATCAGTGATGTTTTATAGAACAAAATATGAGGTTTGCGTTTTGGCACTGCTGCTCTAATTATGTAATTTATGATTAGATTTAACTTCAAATGAAATTACAAGCAACTACACTGAAATCCGTTAAACTCGTAAAAACTTAGAGTATAAACATTTACGTTTTGATACTCGAATTCAGAAACTATAACAAATTTCCAATACGATAACGAAAAGTCAACTTCCTCTCCGACCGCATTATTGGTGAGTGGCACATAATTATCTATCCATATAGACTTTTATCTACATCATGTCGTAAATAAATTTTATGCAGAACCAATAATTTTCAATCCAATATGTATTTAGGATGCTGAAAATAAATTCAAAACATAAAAAGGAACAAAAAAAAAAAATAAGATAAGTGAATAAAACGAATATTTTATTAATTCAAATGATCTTGGAACTTTTCCAACATATTTTCCAAACGAACAAACGTACGAACGAACAAGAGATATGTTTCAAACAATTTATTGAATTAAATCCAACAAAAAGATTTTTTATTTTTTTTTCGTTTTGCATTATTTTGTGCAAAGGTGGTGAAATATAATCAGATATCAGCCAAAAATAAAATAAAAGTGTTCAAAAGCTTATATTTGTTTGACTGGTAGTTTTATAATCTTAAAAAAACACTTTGCAATTTTTATTTTCATACATACATACCCTCGTGTAAGTATATAGTTTGACAGTTTATGATTTTTTCGAAATATTTGAACATAAAAATAAAATCGAAAATTTCCGCAAATTATTTTCCAAATGAATCAATATGAATGCCGATTATTGAAAAGGGGGTGGTGGGGGTTTGAACCCACACAATATCAAATCGATAGACGAAAAACTAATGAAATTATGAGTAACATGTGTTCGTTAGGGTTTTTTGCGTCGTATACATTGTATTATATATTGCTCAAATTTTCCATCAATATCTAATCGGGAGGGTTGTGTGGTGATGGTACAAAACCAATACGACAAAAATCAACAAAACGATGAATTTATCCTGTTTTATCATTATATATATATATATATATATATATATATATATATATATATATATATATATATATATATATATATATATATATATATGATTTTTATGTGTGGGTAGAAATAACCAAAAATATTAAAGAAAATTGATGAAAAATGTATATGATTTTTCCTAGGGTTATGCATTATATATATATGTTATTGTTGTTGTTGCTGCTGGACTAAAATTGCATAATATTTTTGGTGTCAAATTAATCACGTGTGAAATTTTATTCGATTTTGAGTTCGATATATTTATAAATGTTTGATTACGAAATGTATGTTTATAGTATACACAAATCAAATATTAATTTTATTCAGAGACAGTTTTTTTTTATGTCCTCGATACATATAAGCATAAAATAAGGATTTTGGGTTGTTTTTCCGGTTCAAAATAAACACAACAAATCGTATTGAATGAATTATGACGATTTTTCTTTATCGGTTTGTTAATATTTTTATGGAAATTAAATTTTTATTTTGTCGGCACCCTAAATAAACCACCGGAATTTCATATTTCGGGGCAAAAAAAAAACTGTTGTCATAGAAATTTCAACGTGTTAATCTAATTTGTGAAATCTCGTTAAACGTGCAAAAAATTTCGAATATATAAATCCATGATACCAAATTTTTTTTTTGTGTGCGCTTATAATGGCCGGAAATTTTAAAATCCTCTAAAAATGATAACAAACACATTTAACCTTTCCGGCCTGTGAACGTTATGAAAATGAACTCAAAATATCCGTTACAATCGATTTTAAACTGCCACCCCTCAAAAACAAACAACAAAAATACAGAATTTCCTTCATTTCCACTACATTTTCAGTTTGTATATGTTATATTGTTTGTTGTTAATTTAATTCGATAAATGTAATTTAGTTACAATCGACGTTTTTTTTTGTCGTAATAAAAAGCACAAAAAGCTTTTTAAAATTTGGTTGCGTATACCTATATACAACTATGGTATATACAATATTACGTGGGCGATCTAAAAAAAATTTTATTCGGTTATATTTTAATAATAATAGTAACTATAGTAATAAAAGCTGAAAATAGTAGTAATAACAATGATAGAATAATAATCATATAGTTAAATCAAATTTCCTGTTATGTTCAATAAAATGCAGTTTAGTACATCATCACATTGTCCAATAAACACATTTCCAATTACTATAGGAATACCTGAAAACATTAAATTGAGAACAGAGTCATCTTTAATTGGGAACGGTAAAATGAAACTGCTACATTAAATTAAGCTATAAAAGGTTTAATAGCGCTTGTCAGTTTAATAAACCATAAAACAAGAGAATGACAGTTTTGTGGATATGAAGATAGAAGAGAGATTTTATGGTAATCACATCAAAAACAAAATCGAGTCCAATTATTTTCTGCAATTGTTATAAATACATATTAACATCAATTCTAATACTACAATTGCATCAACTAACACATAATCAATAATTTTTTTTATGGTCTTTTTTTTTTGTTTCTGAACTCTGCAATCTGTTCTGGGGCCGAAGCTCTCTCAACTCTTTCGCAGTTAATTTTTGTTCAACGTCCTACCTTACGCCGTCACCAGCCAAATTGAGGACCCATGAATACAGGTTCGATTTTAAATCCATCTGCACATTGCATTGCTCCAGCCAGCCTGCACTGACATGGACGATGGTTCGGCCCATTGATTCTGCACTCCAACAGGGGGTCATAGTTGTGTTCATCGTCATCACCGATCGAAATCAGGTGATGAAAAATCCCTTTTGCAACCCTCCCCCATTGGGATTCGAACCCGGTATCTCCCGTCCCAAACACCGCAGCTTTAACCACTGCGCCAATTGCTCGGTTTTATGGTCTTTCGAGCCAGATATCAGAAAACGTATTAACACAACACTTGCTATAAATCAACTCAAGTGAATCTGAAAAAGCTAGAAACGCAAAAATGGAAAACGCGCTCTCGCGCAATTGTAGCTGTGCTACACAAACATTACGCCAGCAACCAGTTCTGGTGAAATTGATAGTCGAAATGCTAGAAAAGGTATATACAATGAATTGAAGGAAACCAATGATAATCTCATCATCTATCATATTTTCTGGAGAATATTTTTGAATTTCCGTCATTTCTACGAAGCTACACTACATAGAAAAGATTCAATTTCAAACATTCTCACGTTGTTGAGTGATGGCGCAGTAAACTTCTTTAAACACGTATCAATCAATGAAGCCAATTATGGAAGTACTTGGGAAAACATCTGCAAATGCTTTAATCATTAAGACCACATAATGACAAATTTAATTCGCCGGTTTCTACGATCATCGTGATTCAAGACCAAGAAACGATAAAATCTAACCCTCTTTTAGACAAAAAATTTAGTTTGAATTGCATGGCAAAGGTAAATATACAAGCGGACCAACTGCCATAATTAAAATAAAAGGCGGTCTAGGGCAATGGAGGGAAGCAACAGTACTATTGGATAGTGGATAGCTTCCGTCATAGATGAGAAGTTGAACAACCAACTTTAGTTAGCCAGGAGAAACGCGCAAGTGTCTGTTATGGATTAGCGTCAGGCCTTAAAACAAAGGGAATATTAATAGTGAAGCATTCATTTTGGGAAAACTACCATTGTTACGACCTACAATTTCAATTTACCAAGAGGAAATATAATTTTTGCGAACCATAAACTTGGCTGATCCCACATTTTACAAAGTTGTGAAGACTGTCATGATTGTTGCTGAGAGCAGACATTTTCTTTAATGTGCTACGAGACGACAAAGAATCAAGTTCGAATTTTTATAACATTGCACAAAACACAGCATTTGGTTATATTGTCACTGGAAGTACCAATCATGGATATACGTATCTGGCAAATCATGCCACAATTAGTGAAGAGCAGAAATTGGATGAAACCCTAAAAATATTCTGGTAAATAGAAGAGTTGCCCACAACATCATAAATAATGTTAAATGATCGAAGGTGGCTAAGGTTTGTGGTGAAGCTTCTCTTTCATAAATCTAATTAGTAGCCGGAATCATTAAGTAGTTGTTAAGTACTTTTCAAACGAAACAACCAATTATTTTGCAAAAATCCTCTATACTTAGCAAAATAATTATCACCTTTATACATTTGAAATTCCTTCGTCCTGGTCCTTTCCTTACATTTTGTCTTTTAAGACAAAGGTACTGGATTATAAATGGTAGAAGCAAAGCCTCAAATAGTTCGAAAGTGATCTGCACAAGAAATAGAGTTCAGTCACCGATTCAATCGGTTTCAACCTTGCTAAACTATTAAAGGGATATTTGCTATCTTTATATGTTTACTGAACAAGGCTATTCAATTAGATCTATAGTGACATATTGCAGGGCTGGTGGTTTTATAGCAACATTAAGACGATTTTTTGCTAGAAGAAGTCACACGTCAAATATATACAGCGACGACGGAACTAAATTTGTGGGTACAGATCGTAAATTGAAGCAGATGTATAATGTAGCATAATTGCGAGCCATGTAAATGTATTGCGAGCCGGGCACAAAGCCAGATTACATGGCAATATACGCCACCATTGGCTCTTCATTACGCCAGAATTTGGGAATTGGCAGTAACGTCGTTCAAGGCGCACTGGGCAAAAGCAACAGCTAGTCACGTTTTGATTAGTAAGCCCATGACAAGTTTTCTAGATATAGAAGATAGACCAGCAGCGAACGACAATAAAGCAGCGAACGTTTACCTTTTGGAAAAGATTAAATATCGAATATTTGAACAATCTGCAACAATTAATGGCAAAGAACCAAGTGGTGAAAAACTTATAAACAGGTGAAGTTATTTTGATCAAGGAACAATATTTTCCACCATGTAATGTAAATCATTGCTTCTTAAGGTAGCAGAAACGGTAACAAAGGAATTATGTTCTAACGTAACATCTTACAATGAATAGATGAACTACTCTATTAATCAACAATAAAAACAAAGAGATGAGAATCTCTCCAATTTGTTGAATCTCAACAACAGGATGCCTGCGCATTTGCAATGTATTTATATTTTATTAGTGGATATATGTATGGTATTCAAATTACGATTGTCAGCGGCCAGACGCGCTTTTACGCTTTTACGCCCATTTTCTAATAACTATAAAGAGTGGCTATGGAGCCAAGATATCGGGTACTTCAAATATGTGGTCAACACTCTTAAAATCCTTTAAGGTTTGACAGGCATGATTACGACTTCCGAATTAATCATTATTGCAAGAAGGTTGGAATTCTAGCAGAATACTACTAAAATGGGCAGACGGCATGACAATTACAATCCAATTACGAGTAAGATGACCTAAAAGAATGCAAGAACTGGAGAGGAATATATCTCTCCTCAGCAAACGATAAAGATTTACTCCCAATGATCATTTTTGACAGAATTTCAACTCAATTTGAAAATAAATGTAAAATCAAGCTGGTGTCGTACCAGAAAGTAGTTGCACTGATCACATCAATTCAATCCGAATTGGACTGGAAACCGTAAGGAAAAAATAAAGTCAGACCTTCAATGACCAGGAAAAGGGCTATTAGCATAAGAGAAAAAACGTTGTCAATCATGAGTGGAAATAATCAAGATTTTGTGTGATAATATTGCAAAATATTCTTAAAATTGAAAACAAAAATTATGCTTTTTTTATGCTTTTTATTTTTTTTTTGGTCGTATGTCACACAAACAACCAATGAAATTACAGCATTTCATCATGATCAAAATAAACATAAAATAACTTCGGATAAAATTCAAGGTGTCCACAACCATATTCCAACTTTTCGTTCTGTAATAAAAAAAAAAAAAAAGTTGAAGGTTGATCGTAGTATAAACAAAAATGTACCGAAAAAAACATGTTAGTGACAAATGGTCAGAATTTGAAGCTAAGCTATTCTTTAACAAAAACTACTGTTAGAAGAAAATAAAGAGTCAGATAGTGAGCTTTGGACTTTAGGCAGAATACTATTAATCTTCTTACTTTATAAATTAATTTAATTGTTTGACAGAGTCTAGTTTGCAAGCTCTACATTTTCATAATAAATAAAAAACCTGCAGCAAAAAAAAAGATCTGATCTATCAAGCGATCGATCCAGAATACGAAATCATGTTTCAAAAATCAATTTTAACAGTATTCGTTATCGTTTACAAGTAGTCAGGTTTATTCTGTAAACGATTCGTTTAGTAAAAGTTGGTTTGATCGTCGGTATGCCCACGTGCGCAAAAATGGAAAGACCAAATAGCAAACCAGTATCAACAATTTTAGAGCATATGGAGGAAATCAAATAACAGTTAAATATATGTGTTCCATGGAAGTACCGTATTAAATCTCAAAGTCCGTGTTACCCACTGATAGTAGTAAGCGGTGATGAAATTTCAAGCATTATATTTTTGCAGTTACTACTGACTATTCTATATGTCACTTGAAACCAAAATATCTAAGTGAATATAGAAGTTTAAGGTCAATTAAAACCACAAATTAACACCAATCGATATCCAAATCCTAGGGTCGATGAACTATTTTACAGATTTCAAGTTTTAGTCAATACTTGACTAAAATAAACTTAAAGGATGCTTATTTTCAATTTTAACTGGCAGAGAAGATGAAACACTACATTGAAGTGAACACCACAATTGACTTTTATCAATCCCAAAGATTACCATTCGCGATTGCAAGCGCTCCAGCAATTTTCCAGCGTTTTATGGAAAATCACACTACGAACATCTGAAAAATCTAGAAGACCTGAAGGCAAATCGATTAAAGGCAAATAAATTTGGAGTTAGGATATATAATAGATAAACTCGGAATACGACCCTCAAGCTGATCTTCCGTTTATACTGGCACGAGACACTAGTGCATACGGCATAATCGCCTTTCTTTCGCATCGAATTCCATGTGGAACTTAATACTTCTGATACATCTTAAGATGCATTTGCATCTTAAACTATAATTATGGCCCAACAATAAAGTACAGCTAGATCGAAAAAGAAATGTTATCTATTACTTATGGTGTAATCAAATTTCACCACTTTTGCTCACATTATTCAGTCCAAATAATAGGTTGCCGAGAGAGGCAATTTTTTTGAATTAGTTACGAATACAAAATTATTTTATTGTTTTCACCTGTTTCATGTGGTCCACCGAGTCAGATGTTGTTCTTACTTCTTTTATATGACATCTTAGCTGGCGAGTTAGAAAAGTTCAATTATGCCAACGCGAAAAAAGGAAAAACAAACAAGCGTTTGTTGGTCACAGTTATGCATATTTTTCGTATCTTCCATGACATTTTTGAGAGGTCAGTTCATAACATAATGAAAGAATTTCCAAAGTTTCTAAATTACATTTAGGGGGCTTAGTCAAATGGGAGGCGTTTGTTTTTATCAAGTATCTTACAGTGACTCTTGCCAATTATGACGAAGCTTGAAATTAAGTTAAAATAAGTATGGCTATAGCGCGAGCACGTGGTCCAAGATTGCTCGAAATCTGTTCCCTATCTTTAAAATATATCGGATGAAGTCAAACGAGGCTTAAAGGTCCTAAGTGAGAAAGCGGAACGGCGTGATACATGCGGCTCCTCTACGTTTTAGTTTACAAATTAGATAGTGATTCTAAAGCGGCATGAGCTCATTTCAAACCGTAGAAGCGAAAAATGCTCATAGTGAAGCATCCTTAAGCGAAAACATTCACAAGATTTCTGAAATACTATTCCTAGTTTCCAGTCATTACTACCAACGGCGGAAGTAGAAGTTACCGACGTATATAAAAAAAAGCAAAGATGCAAAGTTTTACTATAGACTCACGATGTTAAGCCTGATTCTTAACGGAAGTATATATATTCAGCAATTTAAATTGAGTTGAATCAATGCAAGAATTTCCATAACAAAAAGGCCACTCTCACCTTCGATTCAATGAAATCTTCTGTATTCAATGGATAAGCTTCCAATTGAAGTATACTTATAATCAGTTAACATCCAAGGAGTTTTAATTTCAAGGGTAAAAATGTGGATTTTTACGACTTGAACCTAGGTGATTCCAAATAAACAGTGTGAAGGACACTATAAGATTACGAACAACGATGGTGAAATTGAAGCTTGGGAACTAGATGAATGCAGCTAAACAAAGATTTTTGAAAATTTGAAGAATGTGACTCCAGAGTGTCGATTTTGTACGGAAAATGACAGCGTGAGGTGAGCAAACCGGAAAACTATAGTAGTGGTAGTTTTGTTAGTATTGGTTTACTTGAGCACATGCGCGTTATCTTGTTTATATATTTTTGTATTTGATATTTCAAAAACAAAATAATGTTTAGTGTTCATCGATAATGAATGGCGTATGGTTATGTTTCTTTTTCAGTTTAAAAAAAAAATTGTGAATAAAATATTATGACGACTAACTAACTATTATTAACCTATTAATAATAATTAATACCTATTTAATAAATCTAACCTATTATATCTCAAACATACTACAACTTTTTTTAAACGTCATAAAATTGTTAACAAAAAATCAAATATTTAAAAAAAATTGTATAAAAAAATTATTATAAAAAAAAAAATATTAATAATAAATTTTAAAAATTTGATTCCACCGCTAAAAAGCTAGCGAATAGGTGAGGTGAGCTGGACGTCAGCATCATAAAAATTTAACCGGTTCAACCGGAACCCTATATTTTCATACTTGCCTTCATAAAAATGACATACAAAATGCACAGACACATGAGAAAAAAAAATACAATAAAAATATAAATTTGTATGCTATACACTGTATATATACACAAAATATTGCTCACCTCACCAGCTCACGCTGTCAATTTTCGTACAAAATCGACACTCAGGGTTTTGATGAATATAGTTTTTAATCCCCGCAGAGCTGGGATGATCCACAGATTTTTAAACAGTTATAAAAGGTGCGGAACATGTTCTTCTGGTGATTGAATGCAGGCTAATATTCGTTTTAGCATGACTTTGTTTATTTTAATTTTTGGTAGTTCTTCCTTTTTCAGTTGTACTACTGTTTGTATTAGAATAGGCCTATTTTGTTTCAATTTGGGTAAGAATCTACTTAGAATAGGAGCATCAGCAAGGAGGAGTGATAAATCGGTTTGTAACAATTGTAAAAACGTTCAGTATTTAAAGTCTATGGCAATATGAATGGTCCAAATAAGTTATTGTCAATTACACTGGTCCGTACGTTTACACTGAAGTGGTGCTGAAATGATGTTTGCTTTGTCGAATGAGGATGCTGAAAAGCAGTTCATGTATGTAGATTGTGAAAGTTTGTAATGTCATCTAATGTGAATTGAGATTCATCCGTCTATTCACTTAGATATCATTATTAAAATGTCATTCAATAAACCAATTACAAAACTCCAATCGGTAATATGGACGGGTGTTGTATGATATGAATGAAGATGCTCCTTGTGCAATATGGGGCTTCTTATGCTAATATATGAATTTTAATTTCATCGTTGACATCTAACTGATTTGGCGAGGCGAATAGGGTTTCACCCGTGTATTTGATGTTACCTCGCAGTCTAATATGAATATTTGTAAATACTTTTGCGTCAGAAATGACACGCGTTGGGAATCAGTGTTGATATTCATTGCGAGCTTGTGATATTTTACCATCACAAAATTCGTAAAAAAAATGAATATAAATGTACCTCCTCACCTGCGAACTGTGTCATCATAATTTTAATTTTCATAAATTATTTAGATTTTTTGATTCGCAACACTGACACAACACTAGACAATTTCTCAAAATTAATGTAAATATTTAATTTTTGTTTTTTCAACATTTAAACAAAGGAGTTGATAATCATCGCCTACTGTTTTACTGATGTTACCGCACAACATAGAAAAAAACTACTCCAACGTTTATAAATCCATAAATAAAAAATAAATTTTAATTTTACAAAAAATTTGTTGGAAAAATAGTTATAGTTTATATTTTTAAAAGCTAGCTCATAAAATTGTGCTTAAGTATTATGTCTATTGAAGCACATCATTTATTTGTCCGTTGTTGATATTCGTAGAAAAACGATATAAAATCGCTATGATACAAAAAAAACTCACCCCAAAATAATTAAAGAAAATCGCTGTATAAATATTTACAGCACCAATCTCAGATAATTTTCTTCCTTCGCGGAAAATAGAATAGAAAATATGTTAATTTCCTAAACATAATTTTTTTTATTTTAAACAATCAATTGGGTATATATATATATATATATATATATATATATATATATATATATATATATATATATATATATATATATAAATATATATATGAATATATATATATATATATATATATATATATATATATATATATAAATATATATATATATATATATATATATATATATATATATATATATATATCAGAACGAACGAACAATGTTGATAAAAAGAAATAATATTTAGAAATAAGATTTCCTTTTTGTTTCTGTTATACTTGCTTGAGTTTCCAAGGATAGATAAGAATTAAGTACGAATAAAAAAACCGTACATCTATAAATACAGCCAGGGAATATTATTTTACATTGCCTGAAGGAATATTATTAGATTCCTTATTTTTATGTTTGGGGATGGGATTTTTATTTTTTTTATTTATTTCTGTCCTTGTCATAATATTTTCATACGCATAACTTTATTTTCACTTAACGAATCAACTACGTTATTATTTCGATTGGGGGGTGAGGAAGGACACCGCAGCGTGGCAAGAGCATGCGAGAAATGGAAATCGAGGGTAAACAATGTAGACACAGATAATAACATAAAGCGTATCAATCCAATTACATAAACATAATTATTGAATGGTAAACAAACAAAATATGTATAGGAATAGCGACAAGGGAGCCATGTCATTGTGAATTAAACATGATGTTCTGGTTTTGACTGAAATTACTTGCTGAACTTAATTGCAAATAGTTTTTCAGATCAATGTGTTCGTCGATTCTATATTTCGTTTATTGTATATGTTTGGATCATATGGAACAATTGGAAACCAACAACGATGACATTTTAAATATAGAAAAATACAAAAAAGTAAACACATTGTATTTATTCCACACCACATACACTGTAGATGTATACAAGGCATTTTAGAAAATTACAAAAAAATAAAAAATAAAAAATTGCACAATATGCAAAATATGCACAATAGCTAGAAATCTAATATAAATCATGATATGTATTCTACATAACTGTATGCATTCACTTATGGGGAACAATCGATGAAAACTACTTTGCATGAAAATTAAGAAATGTTTCCCTCCCCAGTATGAAATCCCATTTACATTTATATATAGTGAGATGACTGCCATAGATATAAAACTATTTCTTTGTTATGTTACATTTATGCTCATACACACAACAATGAAATAAATTTAAATGTTTAAAAATATTTTATCGTAACAGATTTAATGTTACCAAGGTAAATAGACATACATGTAGTACATATATATATATATATATATATATATATATATATATATATATATATATATATATATATATATATATATATATATATATATATATATAATGAATGTGGTACATACATTTAGCATATAGATTTTTTTTTTTTCGAAACCAGAAAATCTATCATCGATCGTATATACATTTTACCCGCATGAATCTCTATTCAAAATATCTTGTGGGTGGTGGTTAGCTTAATACGTTTCATTGAGATTTATATTGGCTGTATATAGTTAGAGAAATAGTTTGTGACAAAATTATGTTACGTAACTAAATACACAGAAGCAAAAGCTTTTCCGAATGTATGTAAAATAAAAAGTAAATCGCACACATCCACAATAAAAAAATAAAACGGACGTAACATAATAACCATCACTATACCGAAAAAATGATTTATATTTCGGTCGGCGTATTTTTGTTGTTGTTGTAAATTTCCCAGTTTTATTCTCTAAAATGTGCCTGCGCCTATTGAATTGCGTGAAATGGAAAAATTATTCGTTTTTTTTTTATTATTTATTTCATTTTTCAAAATATCAAAATGAAAAATCTTTTTTACTTGTGCTTTAAGGCTTTTTGTATGTATATGTCTGTTTGTATGTTTTAATGGAAAAATTTTAAAATTTTCTTAAAGCATGGCATAATGTGGAGTTTGTATATACGAGTATGTTATATTCTCAAGGATGACCATTTTCTATATATTAGGTATATGTTCGTATATATATTTGATATAATCTTATATTTTTCTTATATATTGTATTTTACACACACACACACAATATATTATATAATGGTTTAGGTACAAGAACACTCACAATTTTCTAAGCAAACACATACACATAAAAAATATATATACTTTTGTGCGTTTGGTGAATTGGTAAGGCGAACGCACAATGAAAATAGCCTGAACCAATGTAGATAAGACAAAATCCCATTGTATTCGATATTCATTAAAAAATTGGTTAGATTTGTTCAGATATAAACGGTATTGAAAATGCCACAGGCTGAAAATTGGAAGGACACAGTGCTTTTTTCTTTTCAATATAACTAATTGGTATTCATATGTCGAACGTGAAATAACCGCTTTGATGCCATTGTTTAGTTTTGATTCACTATAGCATTTAAAAAAACTATTTTTAATCAGATTAGATAGTGACCTTTTTTATGAAAAACAAAAAGTTGTTAGCCTGAAGGTGAATTCAAAGTGTTCAAAATCTCGTAAGCAACAGTATTGTAAAAACTTTAATCATTAAAAGCTTTTTGGGGGATTATTGCTACATCTAAATATTTTTAATATTTTTATATTAGAAAAATATATGATAGCTCGGATTTGAGTCGTTTGGATGTCGCGGGTATTGGAAACGTTTTGGCGTTTTGGCTTATTGTTTCTCCATTACAAGAATGCTGATTATTTCTTTTGTTAAGGGTGCTCCATTCGAGGTTTTTTTCTGGACGTGGAAGCAGTTGGGTTTGTGTATGACTGGACATGTTATAGGGATGATTTGTTGGGCTAGGGGATAAGAATTGATTTTATAATTTTTACATTTTTTATAATTTTATATTTTTATGATTTTTTATATTTCTTTATATTTATTGTACTTTTTGAATTATTTATATTTTTTTCAATTTTTTATAATTTTATATTTTTTATATTTCTTATATTTTTTTCAATTTTGTCAATTTTTATATTTTTTATATTTTTTATATTTTTTATATATTTTTTATATTTTATATATTTTATATATTTTATATATTTTATATATTTTATATATTTTATATATTTTATATATTTTATATATTTTATATATTTTATATATTTTATATATTTTATATATTTTATATATTTTATATATTTTATATATTTTATATATTTTATATATTTTATATATTTTATATATTTTATATATTTTATATATTTTATATATTTTATATATTTTATATATTTTATATATTTTATATATTTTATATATTTTATATATTTTATATATTTTATATATTTTATATATTTTATATATTTTATATATTTTATATATTTTATATATTTTATATATTTTATATATTTTATATATTTTATATATTTTATATATTTTATATATTTTATATATTTTATATATTTTATATATTTTATATAATTTATATATTTTATATTTTTTATATATTTTATATATTTTATATATTTTATATATTTTATATATTTTATATATTTTATATATTTTATATATTTTATATATTTTATATATTTTATATATTTTATATATTTTATATATTTTATATATTTTATATATTTTATATATTTTATATATTTTATATATTTTATATATTTTATATATTTTATATATTTTATATATTTTATATATTTTATATATTTTATATATTTTATATATTTTATATATTTTATATATTTTATATATTTTATATATTTTATATATTTTATATATTTTATATATTTTATATATTTTATATATTTTATATATTTTATATATTTTATATATTTTATATATTTTATATATTTTATATATTTTATATATTTTATATATTTCATATATTTTATATATTTTATATATTTTATATATTTTATATATTTTATATATTTTATATATTTTATATATTTTATATATTTTATATATTTTATATATTTTATATATTTTATATATTTTATATATTTTATATATTTTATATATTTTATATATTTTATATATTTTATATATTTTATATATTTTATATATTTTATATATTTTATATATTTTATATATTTTATATATTTTATATATTTTATATATTTTATATATTTTATATATTTTATATATTTTACATATTTTATATATTTTATATATTTTATATATTTTATATATTTTATATATTTTATATTTTTTATATATTTTATATTTTATATATTTTATATTTTTTATATTTTTTAAATTTTTTATATTTTTTATAATTTTTATAATTTTTATATTTTTTTATATTTTTTATATTTTTTATATTTTAATATTTTTTATATATGTTATATTTGTTGTATTTGTTATATTTTTTATATTGTTTATATATTTTGATATTTTTTATATTTTTATAATTCAATTGTTAATTTCAGGTGAAAACTAATTCAATGTATTACAGCTTCGGCTTGCAGAAATCTAAATATATAAAAATGGTGTAAAAAATGTATGTGCGTATATTTGGTGTTTTTGCAATTGCTAGGAGATGGTTCTAACGAAAGAAAATTTTTGAAAAAGATACCGGAAAAGTTGGAAAATCTAAAAAAGATGTTTTTGTACGGGATTTTGCGCGTATCCGATCCACATGGTCTTTTAAAAAAGAAAATCTGAATGGAAAAGTCGAAAACTTTCGGAAAAACTGTAAGAAAATTGATTTTTTTTTCTATGAAATGTTGAATTTTGCAAGTTTTGATGGTTTTGGACGCTGGAAAGTGTAAAAAGTCGATGCAAAGTTTGGAAAATCCCAAAAAATCGTGAAATAATTTGTTAAAAACACAAAGCTAACGAGATAAATAAGAGATGGCACTGAAGTGTGATCATTAATGCCATAACCCAATGGACGTTGACTTAAGCGTTGTGCAATTTGACAGGGGTCATTTTCGCATTGTTATTTTGATAATACAAGTGCGGTTATCAAATTGGATTGCGGAATTGAGATTGATTCGACCATTAACTTCATTTTTGTAGAATAATGACTTCATAGTAAATTAGTCAAATTTAACATTGAAAATTTTTGGGAATGGGTTTTGGAGTAAAATACCGACTATCAGACGATCGAACCTAGGACGAAGAAACCGTAATTTGCAAAGACTGCACGGTGTCCGTGAAAATGAAACGCAAGAGCAACCCGCAGAATTCAATGAACAGAAACGTGCTCTTATCGGACAAGTTTGAGATGCACGGGCACCAGATCAGGTTCGCAAAACGTAACTAGACGAAGAAGTGCGGTGGACGTCGACTTGAATCGCACTGCTTTTAATTATGACTCTACAAACGCCTACAAAGATCTTCGCTGCGTTGATATTGGCGCATTGTCTGCCGTGTACTGACATTGCCAAGCTTATCTCTATAGAGATACAATGCTATCCAGAAATTGTTTCGCACACACGACATGAGGTCATTTGGAATCAATGTTGTTGTTCGTCAACCCGGCTACAATCTCACTTATAAGGTAATAACCTCAACACGTGTTCATCATTTCAATCATGTTGAAAGATTGTACCCATCATATTCAAAATTGCTCTCTATTTTAAAGATTCAAGGGCAGATTTATTAGACTCAACACTTGCCAATGCCATTGTCTCATCGCAAAGGCAAATCAAATTCGTACATTGTTTGCGTTGATCTTTGCAACGTGGTCAGCCATCGAACGCATTGGAATTGTGGAACAAATATAAGGGTGAGATGGCTGACGACATTTTGTATCGAGTACGCACAGCAACATCGAACTGTGAGATTGAAATGAACGAAAAGATACGCAACGAAGTTTTGGTCATGGTCGAAGACGTGTGTGTGCTTGGTGCTTATGTGCGCCAGGTATTGGTCAAAATTGGGCATACCAGCACCGATTCGTTTGATGCACGATGCATTTAATCGATCGAAATAGAACGAAGAAATGTGCCGCTTTATGCGTATTCTTCTGTGCCTGTGTATGTGGTGCCTGTGCGGATGTCTGTATAAGTGTGGTTGTATTTGATTGGTACATATTATATATGTACATACTTTGAAGAAGTAAATAATACTAAAATTGATTTGTTCATAACTTCCAATCTTATCTAGTTTTATTGGCCACGAATGACACAACAATTAATATCTATTTGAAACTCAATTCTTCCAGGCAGATATTGGACTTAAACTCCGATTCACGTTCATCTTCGCAGCAGTGAAACATCTGATAAAATTTATTACAAAATAAAGGTCACATTAGACTTCTTGTTGATCTTAAAAGCTGGTTGATTCAGCGATTCAGCTGTAAATCAATAGCATGATTGATTACACGGTCACGAACAGCGTTCACTAATAGCGTAGCAGAATTACAATTTACTCGTCCAACATAACGTGGTTCATTATATTGTGACAACTGGCCATTTACTAGTATCAAAACCATTGCGACTAGTTCCAGTGCGGCATAAAGCTGCATTTACCGAATTTCAGCATATCGTGATTTGCCGACTGTCGTTACAATACCTGGCAGGTATCCGATTCCTTATATACCAAATTATTCTATTCACTTGCAGAACTACACAATTTTTTCTAAGAAAGCTTTTTAATTTGGCCTCTTCGAATTTACCCGAATGTCATTTGAACTTTGAAATACCACATGATTTTAAAGATGTATGAATTAAGATGTATAGTTCAAGGTTGAGATTCCGGTTTTGTCTATATCGGCAACATTCTGTAATGGAATCGAAAAATGAGGAACATCACAAACTGCATATAGCTCAAATTTGCCCAAGTTGGCAAACTTCGACGTATTAATCAAGAGCTTCAATTTGAGGTCTTATTTAGCATAAGTAATATTGACTTCGTATACCATCAGATAACTGTGAACGATATTTTGCCCTCATTAGGGAGAATTAATACCATTCAATTAAGCGAATTAAGCAGTTTACTGGGATAGTAAAATATTACCATCGATTTATATTTTTGGCCCCGATTCATTCATACTTGGCCACTTGACTCAAAAACCCAAAAACTGCCCAGAACTTTGCTGGACCCGAAAAATGCAACAACACATTCATTTAATCAAAAACAGAGTTGGCCAACGTAACGGTTCTGGCACATGCATTGAATTTTGCGAAAGTAAGTTTAACTACGAATGCACCAACTGATTGCAACCTATACCGATCATAAGCCTTTGGCTCAGGCAATACAGTCAAAAACTGAAAGCAATCCGAGGAAATATTGTTACTTAAATTTCATTAGTCAGTATAGTATGGACAACCAGAATGTTAAAGGAAAACATAATATGGCCCTTGACGCGTTGTCTCGCACTAAAAAATGCCGGATAAATTGCATAACTTTTGTCATAAAGAAAGATTGCAAAACTTTTGTTACAATTTAGAATTAAAAAAAATGGTGCAAATCTGCCCAAATAATTAATTCACTATACAATTTTTACAAAATAAACTATCAATGTCAATCAATCTTACAAAACTCTAAAATGTTTATAAATCAGATTCAAAAAATTATTTAACACCAAATTTAAATGAAATAATTATCAAACTGATTACTATTGGATTACAAAACTAGTAATTTATTAAACGACATATTGTTGTCTGCAGTACGGTGTTACTAAAGTCACATATGTGGTTCAGCTGATAGCGCTCTAATTGGTAAGACAACAAGTCTGCCCTGGAAAATAATATTTTCCCATTTTCACAAATTACATAAAAAAAATAATAATTGTCGAGTGCAATATTAATCAAAACATGTTCAAGGAAACGTCAATACTCTGCCAACCGAATAATAATAAAAAATTTAAAAAAAATTCTGATTAAATTAATTAAAATTTATGAACAAAAAATGTACTCTTGACTGAATATAAAATATATTATATTACATAACATTTATGTTATTTTAAATTCAACATTAAAAAAATAAAATTACGCTAAACTTATTACATAATTTTGCGTTTCCTTTGAAAATTTATTGAAGTGAACATCGCATATTTTATCCTGGTACTTCATATGAAAATTATAATTTATAAAAAAAATAAAAAATTAGAATCTTCCATATACACTATTACGAGTGTATATACTATATACTTACACATAAAATCATATAACTTATTTAGAATCCATAATATAAAGCGCAACATACAAATGTATGTTTATGTTATGTTCGAACAATATAATGCTAAGCTTCCATAAATCATATGTAATAAATCAATTTTTTGCCGTACACATATTCGTTTCTAACTCCTAAAGTAGCGTTTTGATTGCTTTATTAATGTATATGAAATGTACTCTACAAACACACACACACACAAAATACAATATGATATTTTAGCATTATTTTTTATGATTTTAAACATAAGTTTGCTATAATTTTGCAAAGAACAAAAACTATATACAATACCGGGTGAATTAATTAAGTTGAAACATGCAAACATGGTCGGAAACGAAAAGATTCGATTGATCAAATATTATATCCGTTAATTTGAAACATTTATAAGGGGAAATAACCTGGTTTTGTTTAATGCGAAGTTGGTTGACCTTGCTATGGTAAGTTTAAGGTCACTTGGTTATTTTGTTTCAAACACAAGTAATTTTTGTCACGAAATTTTTTGGCAAGGGACTGTTGTTCTAAAGTTCGTGACTATTTGCAGTTCCAAAAGGACTTCTTGCAAGTTTAGTAAGTGAAGAAGAAAAAAGTTACTGATGAATTTTTAAATCGAGGAACTATCTTTAGAGCATCTGCTCACGTGTTGCTTTTTTGCACAGTAGAAAGAATGATGAGTACTCATCATTATTAAAAAACCGTTATTAAATCTAAAACTAGTTGAGCTAATAATTTGTTATTTTATAAGAAATATCAGGTTTGCATCCTTTCGTAGAAATAATTTCCAGTTTGGATCAATAGTCAATGGGTCTTCACAGTGTAGTTTTCTGGGTTTCTTACAATGTATTTATACATTTCTGTTAGTGAAAAGTTATTACTGGGTATTTTACTTAAAATTTTCAAATCTCTGGAAGAATTCATGGAAAATAAACACCAACAAAAAAACTAGTTATATATTTCATGAGTTTCATTAGAATTTTATCAGCCTTAAGGTTTCCAGAAATAACCAAAAATTTTAAAAACTTGACTTCATGCATGACAATTTTCATAAAGAATATCCTTTCAGTGTTTTACTGAAATGCTACTCTCTAATGCCTTACTATAGCTACGCTGTTCCTTCAGGTGACAAAGTGCAATGCCTACTCATTTTATCTTTGTCTTTTAAGAATAAAAACAAATCATTGGATGTTAACTCGAGACTGTAATGTAGAGTCGTAATGCGTCGATATTGAACATTTTTTAACGTTATTTCAAC
This sequence comes from Tipula confusa, assembly GCA_963556175.1. Taxonomy (NCBI): domain Eukaryota; kingdom Metazoa; phylum Arthropoda; class Insecta; order Diptera; family Tipulidae; genus Tipula; species Tipula confusa. The sequence goes on from OY744475.1 coordinate 16,308,459, forward strand.
GATTGACAAGGCAAGTGATTTCAGGATTAACATATAGTGCCAGTTATTAAGATGACTTCATTGTTTTAGGCACTAACAAAGAGCATCATTTTTGTAATCTTTTATCACTTTTGCACATCTACACAAAGTTAATTTATCAAAATTGAGTATTTGAGATACATTATTAATGCCTCGGGGATCCATCCAGCCGACTCTGGATGACTATAACAAGTAGAACCGTTTTCGGGTAAGATACATATTTCAAAGATCTTCCGCAAAGTTTCATCCGCAAAAACCAATTCCAAAAATGACAGTACATCGGTTGCAACGATGGGCAATCAAATTGATGACATATATGATTTCTGGTTCAAGTAAAAGGCTTCCAAACATAGGGCACTGGTAAACATGATGATAAATGAAAAGATGTTAGTCTTCAACTTTTTGACCATTTTGATGCGGATTATCGCCATTTTTCAATTGATTCTCAATTATTCTAAAATCAATTATGCAAGATCCTTAGCGCAGTTGTAAACTAAGGCATTATTGTCTCACATACGGAGTATGTATACCAGTAGTTTATCCACCACAACTCTAACAACGGGTATGAAAAATTTACATGAATATCTTAAGAATTCATGAACAAAATGGCGATCCGATACTATTCGTTGATGACGAAATATATAGATCGTGACAGACCAAACTATAAACACATTGTGAAATCTGCAAAACATCGCAATCAAGCCCAAAGAACAAATTCACAGCCTGGCCAGAACTTGGAAACGCTGAAGTTTAGATTTTACATGTCCATTTATCGATTCCATGTGGTATATTTGCAATGAAGCTTTCTCGAAATTTCCGTACACAAAAGAATGAAGAGTACCACCGAAGTTTTAACCATTTGAGTGATAAGGCTAATTTTGGGGATAGAAGGCTATTCTGATACCACAGTCATCGACAATGTTATGTTAATTATAATAGTATTTTGTGAATGTATTTAACCAAATAACATCTTGACAGATTGGTATATCTAGTACAAACATATAGAGGCCTGTGGAAGCGACAACAAAACCAGACTATACCAACCGAGAAACAGGCAAACAACGCGTCAAGATCAGAATATTCATGCCGATTATACAACTTGCCGGATTTACTGCGATAGCAGAACATCCGATCCACTTTTGAAGTTTATTTAAACGTAAATCTGTAAACGCATAGTAGGAAAGAAAAACGAAACGAAACAAGTGCCAGGACCAAGCAAAGCCACTTTTAGTGATGTAGCAAAAGAACAGAAAACTAAATTACCATCGGTAATTTTACCACGGATAAATCTTCCTGAATTAAGCTCCAGAATTGAAATTGGCAGATTTTTGCAAGTTAAGGCGGATACCAGACCGATGTCGGTTAGGATAATATGCGAAGTGAATACTTCCAAAAGCAGAATTATCCAAATTGCTTGCGAGAATATTCTATCTTTTTGGCTTTTACCACACTTTCTACACAATTTCTAAGGCATACCGTTCCATCACTTTTCCTTCCAAGGGTTGAATAATATTTATGAGCGGTCTCCGCCGCTAGCATATCGAATCTCAGGTTTATTGTGTGTTATTTTTTTTTCATAAGGATCTTTTAAAATTACTCCAATCCCCAAATTAAAGCATCAGTTCGATGTGATAAAATCTCCTTACTATTTGCAGTCCGCAATTTTTTGAAGTGGTGGCCCCATGTGGTTTCTTGCTATATGTGTCTTCATTTCTTAATCATTCGAATCATTTTCTCAAACTGAGCTCGATTCGCTGTGCGTCAAATCCGAATAAAATTTCCTCTTCGGTTAATCCGGTGAGTGGTATAATTGGCATGATTGCTTTTATATTTGGTTTTTGGACCAAATAGATTTATTTTTTAAAGTTTAACGAATGCGTGTATGGCCCATACACGCACATGCAGACTGATCATGTATGGCATTGATTTAATAAATGCGCATGCTGAGTGTGTAAATTTAATATTTTTTCATAGTAAAAAAAAGTAAGGTAAAGATTCTTCAGGATAAGGACTCAAAATAATTTGTCAAAAGCATCAAATTTTGTTTTGAAAATTAGCGCTTATGAAGAAGTGATTACAAAACTGAAAGAAATAGAACCAAATGTTTCTAAGTAATTAAAGATCAGAGCCCGGAGCAGACGATCTCAAATAGAAATCGGATGCTTAGGACACCTCAATGAAAATATGGTGCAAGAAATATAAAAAGTACTAGATCATCCGGGAAGAATCTAAATTTATGGCTTTTAGTAAAATCCTAAATTGTGAAGCAAAAATACCGAAAATATTTTTTGTAATACTCGACTATCTGTAATTACGACAATGCTCCTACTCCATTGTATAATGACCATATTTGGTTTCATTATATTTTCAATTAAAAGAAACGCATCATCACTAAGATTTACGAAAGGCGTATTTTCATTTGATATTGGTAAAGGCTTATAATTTGACGAATCCAACATTTCGTTTCTAAATTTTTTAAATACCACTAGAAGCTCTTCCGTTAACTCCAACGTCGGCCATTATAGATTCTAGTTTCGCATTATGGGACTTATAAGCATTATTGATAATTTTATATGATTTATATGATTGATAGAGGTGTCCGCCAGTAGATGCACATGCGACGCTAATAATAATCGATTTCGAATCGCACCAAATGTTTTTCTTTTTATTATTCATTTTTTCGTGGCAATGCTTGATTTAAAAGTAAAAAATTTTGAATGTTTAACTTATTATAAGCTACATTTAGGGTTATACACTTATGCTGCAAGGGATATTATTTTAAAAACTACACAGGGATCATTGTCACGAATAAGTGAATTACATCCATCATTTGATCCACTCCATCATGTTGTACTATTTCCTACTGGTGCTAAATAGGGTACTGATACCTGGAAAGTTTCGCTAATGAAATTTTAGTTTGGAATGCAAAGAAAGAAAATTTTAATTCGCTTCCGTAGACTTTTCGCTCAATACATTGTAAATGGTAATACAAAACTAGAAGCTATGAGCTTAATTTTAATTAGAAACAACCAATCAAATTCCCGAGCAGAAGTTTATCAAATCTCAAGATGCCCGAATGAAGGTGATAGTGATGCTGCAAATATTACAAAAATAATAATTTTCGTCTTTTCGCTGGCAGACGCCGCCATATTCACCATCTCTTTCAAGATCTATAATCTAGTTCGGAAATTTGGCGAAAAATCTTTTTCCTTCTAGAGCTTCTTGAATTACTTGAACTATTCTATATCCTTGTTCAATTGTTGAGTGCTCTGGCCTATATCCAAACTGATGGTGCGGGCTCAGCTCTTTGCCATCAATATAGGCTTTAGGCGCTTAAGTAGTAGTTTTTCAAATAGCTTAGGCATTATTGGTAGCATGCTTATAGGTCTGTATGACGTTACTTCTTCTGGAGGCTTGCCTGGTTTTGGTATGAGTATTATTTGTGAAACCTTCCAATGTATTGGGAAGTATCAAGTTCTAAGTACTGCGTTGAATAAGCAGGTCAGAAATCGAACACCCTTATCTGGTAGCTCTTTCAAAACCTTTCCTGTGATAAGATCATATCCTGGCGCCTTCTTAGGGTTTAACTTTCTTTATATTACAGTTTTTACTTCAAAGATAGAAAACTTCGAGATTACATGATTCATTTGCAATGGCAATTCTAAATGCATTTGACTGTTGTTCTTCTCTTCGTCCATAGTTTGTGATGGGTATGGTTGAAATACTCTTTTGAAATGGTCTGCAAACACATCAGCCTTTTCTTCATTCTTTCTCGCCCACTGACCGTTACTTTTACGTATTGGCGGAATATGATGTTGTGGTTGTTTCAGCTTCTTAGTCGTTTTCCACAGTGAATAATCCGTGTTTTCTGTTGGTGAGAGTCGCGACAAATATTCTTGAATTGACTGATTTTTTTCATTGAGCAGCAGTTTATTTAACTGTTTGACCGCCTTGTTTAGTTTGCGTTTATCTTCTGTTAGTCTATATCGTTGCCATTGCTGTCTTAATTTTCTTTTGTCCTTAATCTTTTTCTTGACAAGATTTGAACATTCTCCATTCTTTTCTTTCGCATTTTTTACTGGTGTGGATTTCCAAGCTGCCGACTGAATACATTTATTGAGATGTTCCCCTGCTAGATCTATATCACACTCCGTCTTTAATTTGATTTTTGTTTGATTTGTTTTTTGATTCTCTGTTACCTAACATCTGAATTGGTTCCAGTCTGTTATTTTTTTGCTTAACATTGGTTGTTTCTACATGTTCCTTCTTTTGTATATTCCTTTAACAAGACAGTCAAAGGATTGATTTCTTCTACGCCAGACACAAATATTGGCACTGTAGATTGAGCTAACCAATAGTCGTTGATTTTTATTTGCTTGCGTCTATTGGATAGGTGATAGAGGACTCGTGCCTCTACCCATTTTGCTAGCTGTTGTCCATCCTTCTTCATATTCAAGCATAGATAACGTAGGCGGCAGAACATTTGGAATACTAAAATCGTTAGATGGTTCCGATTCTGACAGAAGTTGCGATGCTAGTGGAATTATTTTTTTTGGCGGCGACGGTGAATTATTTTTTGACATTTGAGACGATATTTCTATTGATTTTACATCACATTCAAATTGTGTCGCACGAAACGAACTAACAGGCGGAGTTCGTTGAGTTTTTGAATTTTTCGCAAACTCAGACATTTAAATACACAATGCCCTTACAACTAGGTCATTAGCATTTTTTAATGTTCACCATTTTTGTTTACACTGCACTTTACATTAATTTAAAAATTTAATATAAACATTTTAATGTTTGCTGTTCAAAGGTTGATCACTTACTATTCAGTTCAATTCCCAATATAGAAACGGTTATCCGTTTCCAGATTTGTACAAACTTAAACTTGTATGGGCCATGTGTGGTACAGACAATTCAAGTTCACCGTGTATGCAGGAAGGAAAATGTTCAAGGGGCTTTCCAAAGAATTTCCAAGATTCCGGTTTCCTTTATATAGAAGACTAAAAAATTGAGTTACTTACAAAAAACGTGCAAATGGTTTTGAATATAATAATCATTGGATAGTTGGGAATACAACAAATATTTGTCCATAAATTGTAACGAACATTATAAATGTTGAAACATGTCATCAGTGCCTGCACTCTAGCTTTTGTATAAATATGTTTATAAAGGCATCAACCGTACATTAGATGAGGTAATAGATTAAGAGGGCAGAACCTTTAAGCAATTATGTGAATTAGGATATTTTTCTATAGAGTCGCTCGATATTTACTAGTCTCAATTAAAATGCATCACTCCGTCTTCAACCGCATACATAACCATAAAAAATAAAATGTTCATTAATTATTTAATACTTTAAAATTAATGATCTTTGCACTAATTCCGTTTCTATATATTGTAAACTCGCACAAAAATTTTATTTACACTCGTGTACTAAAAAAAAAAAAATTGAAAATAGTCATAAAGATGTCATACTTGATGGTAAATGGAAATAAATGTATTTTCCAACTTTTCATTATACTGTAAACCATAAAACAATATATTGTAAAGTGAATGGATGGATATAATGTACAATGCTTGATGTACTTACAGTTGGTAATTAATATAAAAATAAAAAAATAAAAAGTTGTGAAGTTTACATGCAATTAATCGGTAATTTTTTAACATGCATATCGCTTATCTGATCGAAATGTCATTCAAATCGTAAAATAATACGTAATGTGTTTACCTTTGGAACTATATATGGTCGTAATTTTAAATTATTTAAATTTTTTAATAAGGTAAATAAATGTGTTGAGCTTAATTAAAAAAATATTTTATACATATATTAAGTGGTGTCAAGTTGTTGGCGTAAATAAAATATATTTTGTTTTGGAACAAGTAGTTCCATGATCATTACTAACTTTCTCACCGACCAATTGACGCAGTGGTTAAAATATATATATATTTCAGTGGTGTTTGAAATATATATATATATATATATATATATATATATATATATATATATATATATATATATATATATATAGTACTGGAAAAAAAAATTGGGCAAACATATTTTATTGCAAATTAGAGTCTCTTTTGCTAAAATTACAAAACTTTTGAAAGCAATTGGCCTTTTGTTTCATTTTAAATACACGTATGACATAATTTTTTAAAACAAAATGTACCTGCAATTTAGGTTGATTGGGGTTAAAGTAATGGAATAAATTAAACACTTATTATTTAATTTTTTTTTGTTTTTTATTGATTTATAGAAGTTCTATAAATTCTATTATCTTTAATTTTAATATTTTTTTGGACCGCCTTTTGGTTTTATTACAGCGATACACTTCCGATTCATTGAATTTGATAAATTTTTAAAAGTCGTAAGAGGTATGGATTCCCAAATCGTCATCAACAAACTTTTTAAAGCTTGAATCGATTCTGGGCGCTTTATTGCTACTTCTAGGTTCATTATAGACCAAATATTTTCAATGGGATTTAAGTCTGGACTATACAGCTCAACACATCGATCCTTTTTTCTACGAAGTACTTTTTTACCTTTAAATGAATAGATATGAAAAAAACAAGTTTTTAACAAATTATTTATGTTTATCTGAAAGCGAATTTTTCTATCTACAATTCAAAACTAATAACTCACAACTTTGGCGGTATGGCACGGAGCGTTGTCCTGTTGAAAAATAAATTTGCAAGTTTCGCCAAAAAGCTTTAACACAGAAAGTTCAAACTCGTTCTGTAGAACCTACAGATAAACAGCTGCTGTAATGCTGGAACCAACTCCTTCATTTTTCGGTGGAAGTCTTAAAAGACATTCGTTGCTAAGCCTCTCGCCCGGTTTTCTCCTTACGAGAATTCTTCCATCTCCAATATGCAGCTTGAATTTTAATTCATCGGAGAAAATCACATCATTCCACATCTCTGGAGTCCAAGAAACATGCTCCTGGGCCCATAGCAAACGTTTTTTTCACTAGTAATGTGAACTCAGCTTCTGGACAAGTTTAAGTGCTCTCACCACACCACCTTTAACAAGTCTTTTTCTCACTAAGCTGGCCTAAAATTTGTTTTCCCGTTGCTCGCTCAACTTCCCGTTTTATGTCCGATGAAGTTTTATAACGGTTCCGACGACATTGTATAATATTATGAAACGATTTTCCACTGGCGTTGTCTTTCTGGGCCTTCCAGAGCCTTTCTTTCTTTGTGTACTGCCCATCTTTCGCATTTTTTTAATATTCCACGCGACAGTAATTTCGTTTTGCTATTTCACGCGTGGTTAAATTTTCTCGAGCCAAACTCAACATATTGCTTTTACACTGCTCACTAACTTTTCCCATATTTTTAACAAAAATTGCACTTTATTCTTTATTTGACTAGGATTACTTACAGAATAACTTAATCTTACAAAATATGCGCTATTTCTACATAAAAAAAAAAAATTCAGTAAAATAAAATAACAGCCCAATTTGTTTGCACATCAGTTGCAGGGTTGTACCGGTGTCATAAAAGCAAAAGACGGTCCAAAAAAATATTAAAATTAAAGATAGAATTTCTGTAAATCAATAAAAAACAAAAAAAAAATTAAATAATAAGTGTTTAATTTATTCCATTACTTTAACCCCAATCAACGTATTTTGAATATTTTGACATTTTTCGAGGTTTTGCCCCTAAATTGCAGGTACATTTTGTTTTTCAAAAAATTATGTTATACATGTATTTAAAATGAAACAATAAGCCAATTGCTTTCAAAAGTTTTGTAAAATGTACTCCAATTTGCAATAAAATATGTTTGCCCCATTTTTTTCCTAGCACTATATATATATATATATATATATATATATATATATATATATATATATATATATATATATATATATATATATATATATATATATATATATATATATATATATATATATATATATATATATATATATATAAATGTATATTTCAAAAGAGGAATCAAAAACTGCATACTGAAGAAAATCCCTGGATCCAAGTAAGTTTAAGAAAATTCCATATAACTTAACACAACTGTTTTGTTTCTGGACAAAATATAAAAACCCCTCACAAATAAAAATGAAAAAACATTTGGCACAATTATATATTTAGGCTTTCATAAAAATGTCAAATCTTTGTAATTCGTACAACGATATATCATCGTGCACGACACAAATTTCAAAATATTTATTGTAACACAAAAAATCTACATTCGCATTTGAAAATTTATAGCGGCCAAAATAAATATGTAACCTATAAAAATATAATTAATTTGGAAGCTTTTTTTTTTTTATTTTTTTTTATTTTTAATTTCATATATTCACGAAATATTAATCGAATTTATCTGTATGCATATGTCACACACTTAACCCCACTCTACGATATGTGTATAATAAAACATCTAGATTTTTAATTTATATTCTGTTTGTTCAAACCTTGGAGTAACATATTTTTACATTAATTATTAATTATTATTAATTATAAATTTACGTTTAACAAAATAAAAAATAAACATGTTTAATGTATAAATTGAACAAATGTTAATTTTGCTTGCTTAAAATGAATATACGCTATATTGTTGTAAAAATATACACAAATTACACGCTTTTGGTAAAAATGGTTTTAATTCCATCTTTCAAAAATGAAAATAAATTTTTTGGGTGCGGTTACTATACATAATATGGAACAAACTGTTTGTGCTTTGGGTATGTTTGTTTTGTTATTTATGTATATATACATATACACATATATATATATATATATATATATATATATATATATATATATATATATATATATATATATATATATATATATATATATATATATATATATATATATATATATATATATATATATATATATATATATATATATATATATATATATATATATATATATATATATATATATATAGAGGCACACACATCTATATATATGGTAATATAATACCATGTAAATTATTTTTACTCAAATTTTTTCCTATTTGGCATGAAAATTAATTAAAAAAAGCAAGCAGCACATAAAACATATTGTCTAACCACAAGCACAACCAAACCAAAATAGAACACAAAATTATTGTATACATTTTGGAGAGCAAATATCACACTGTGATTTTAAAAAAAAAGTCTTTAAGCTTTCAGATAAACTTTTTTTATTTTTTATTATTTAATCTCTTGAGAAAAGCGTGGTGATAATTAATTTTGTAGGAAAAACAGATTTTCATAAGATTAGTTAATTAATTTGAAGATATATTTAGGAATAAATACAGCTTTGATTGTAATGAAAATTACAAAATTTGATTGTAATAAAAATTGCTATAGTGATTCGTTCATTTTCACTCTTGTTAAATTTTTCTAACTAAAATTACACGAATCTTCCACTTATTGAAGTCTGGCTGACACCAAGCGATTTTTTTTCAAAATTACGGCAAAGGTGGTCAATTAGTAATGTAATTTGCTAATCAAAGTTGCCTAGTTGAAAAATTCTAGTTGAATATGCATTATGACATACAAGCAATTGCTGACCACTTTTGGCTCTTATAGTAAGTAGCGCCGCTCGCGGCACTTTAAAGGCGAATAGCAAAATTTTAAAAATAATCTATGTCTGTTTACGAAAACAAATTCGATTGAAGAATTTATTTATGTTTTAAATAGGGGAGTCACACTTTCTCTCTTACAGCAATGATACTTCTGCTGCTCGTGAATGTCCTGATGTTCTCAAAAAAAAATTTAAGGGGTGAACACGTTAATTAAATGCAGTAAGAAATAATATTTGGCCAGTTATTATCAATACAGACGATTTTTACGTCGAACTTTCAGAAATGGTTGAATACATTGTCGGCCTCAGATTTAAGTTAAATCCTACGAAATTTAGTAGAATTCTACGTCAGTAGAAATGCAAAATGCAAATGCAAATGGTATTAAAGATACTCACCAGCGGCTTTGAAAGTATCTCGAGGATTCAACGGGGCTTTTGATTGTTATAATCAGATTTACACAAGAAAACCAAAAACGGCAACACAACGATGGCTCCATAAAATTGTTGACAGTAATTTGAAAAATATTCCCCTACATTCCCAATTTTTTATTATGCTGTCCGAGTAGAATAATGAATGAAATATTTCCCCGCCTTATATGGTTTTAAATTAATTTTTTATGAGGTATAAAAACTATGAAGAAAAATTACGTATCATTGTGTGCATTCTTTATTGAAATTGTCATAGCAACGAAAAAGTTCAAATTTTCCTTATGTGGTTTTTGAATGGTGGTACTATTACAAAACTAAGTAGTAAATTTTATATATTTTTTTGTATACCCGAGTGTACTATGCGATGCGTTTGGCTTTTATCATAGAAAGTTTTGGATTTGTCAAAAATTATCATAGCAACTGACCGTGATAATTTGGGTGTCTTCGATTTTATCAAATAAATGTCAAAAATTTGTATTCACAAATATTTACCATGGGTGTCGGACACAGTCTAAATTGCTTTCTTATGTTTATTGGGTTTTTATTGCTGAAGTTATGGTTTACCGGGCTGCTGAATTAAATTGCAACCAACTTTACACCGATAAATCTTTTGAAGCAACTATGACAAAAAAAGCTCAAAATTATTCAAATGATTGTTCAATATAAGTATGTTATATAGTATGGAATATTTTTTTCTAAGTTAAAGCGAAATAAATTAATAAGATGGAGTTCACATTTTTTATTTTGCTGGAAAACCACAAGATCAAATTGTTTGAAAGCTAAACCATCTCAATGTGGCTAAATTTTTTGCATCGCGCACCATTTTTTGGTGCAATGGTACTAGCAGCATTGCCAGCCACAAATGAAGTGGACGTAAACGAAAAACAACATGAAGAAATTATTCGAAAGGAAAAGGAATTGAACGAAATCCTCGACGCGCAGTGGAAAAAATTTGCTATCGAGCTGAACATATCTAGAGTAAGGATGTACCATATTATAGAAATGAGTTTGGATTGAAGTTCTAAAAGAAACACGATGTTACACCTAAACAGAAACAAATTTGACTGATTAGCGCAAACTAATTGCTTCGTTTTCGAGTAACATGTAATCACACAAAGTAACCTAATTTATTTGCCAGAGAGATCATACGAAAATGTACACTTTAGATGACTACCAGAAAGCAAACACTAGCCGTGGTTATGGTTTGGGCCACCATTATTGGTGATGGACTCCTTTTTCTTTTTTGTCCGTGACGTGAAAATAACTGCAAATGTTTATCGCGAACCTATTTTGGAAGCAATACTTAAACCTTGTGCACCCAAACATTTTGGCTGCTAACCCTGTACATTCCAACGGATTCTTTTTTCAGAAACAGCGCGTCAACCAGGAATGGTTGAAAAACAATTTTCCGCATTTTTTTTCTTCAACACAATGGCTGGCACATTCTCTTGATGCAGATCCGATGAACTTCTCTATATTTGAGGAATTTATAGAATAAAGTTGGCACTAAAAAATACCGAAGTGTTAATCAACTCAAGCAAGCTATTCGTCTAGAAAGCCATAGTTAAGGCACACGGAGGCTTTATCAAACAAAAGTGAATTAATTCTAAGATTATATTGTGGTTACTATCATTTTGACTTATTATCAATAATGGTATTGAACCACAAATAAATATAATACAGCGTTATAATTCGTCTCAATTTTTTTCAGAAGCCCAGTAGTTTTATTTTGATATTAATAAATATGAAAAAAATTAGGATAAAATTAGAATCGAAAATTAAATTTTACACTTTCGACTCATAATATAGCATTTTACAAGAGACAAATACGAACCAGTAGTTTTCCGCCTGAGGATTGCGAATCGAACCAACCTATGATTATACATTTGAAAACAATTGGTTATACATTTTTATTACCTGCCCACGTGGAATTCGGTGTGGACAATTCCATGATCGAACTTTTAAGTGGCTAAAAATAAACATCGAGAAATAAGCAGAGAGAAAAATGATCTAATTGACCAACTTTATGTCGAAAATAAATTTTAAACTTCAAAAATTTACATTTAAACCTTAAAGATAGCAATATTTAAAATATCGATGCTGGCATTAAACAAAACGCTAAATTATCTGAATAATTTAATCTTAAATTAGTCTTTGTCCATTTAAACCATTGTATGTGAAAAAAAAATAATTTTAAAACAATCAAAATGTTCTTTAATTTTGAAAAGTAATAATACAAAAAATCACAAATCGCTTAACTGGCTTGTATTTTTTGTTCCTAAGCCAAGTAGGTAAAATCTTTTGAATCTGCCTTAATTAAGAAAGTATACAACCGCAATCTACAATCATTCAAATCTTCAATCTTAATTTCTGAACATTGGTCAAAAATGACACAACAGTAATTACAATGACGTGTTTTGTCAGTTTAACAATTATTTATTTTAATTTTGGTGTTAAATAAATTTTTTTTGAATCTTTGTCTATTCTGTATTGAGTGTATTTAATTTTGTGTGTTAGTGTCGCGTTGTATCTTTAACCATTTGTAAGAACCTTGTTATATTATTATATTAGATTATCAACTAACATTTAATAATTTTGAGCGGCAATGGGATCAATTAATTTTTTGTAGTTTTCTAAACTCCTATTCTTAAAATAATGCGTAAAAAGTAAGTATCGGCAACTTCAAAGTCAATTCAATATTTAATCAAATATGTCAACTGTATACTCATAAAACTTTAAACATTTTTTAAAGATAGCACTAGCGTATATTAAATTATCATTACTTATGAATATTATAGATATATGTCTTACATTAAAGTATCGATAAATGTCTTACAATTTTTTAAAACAAAATAATTAGGATTAAAAAAAAAACAAATGAATGTCCAGTGGTCATGCAAATTAATGTTGAAATTATGAAAACACTTATGAAAAATACCCAGATATATATGATTTAAAAAACCAGTACCGCAAAAATAAATATATCGTTCATGATATATGTATTTATAAAACAGAAGAAATCTTCATGGCCACTATGGTTGTTTAAAACGGAACAATAAAGTCTTCAATTGTCTCTCGTTAAGTACAGACCAAAAAAATAAAGGAAGAAATAAAATAAAATTAATATAAAATAATTAAAAAATATTAAAGTATTAATAATTGTAATAAAATTAATTAAATACATTTAAATTAAAATTAAAACTAAAATTAAATCTTTTTCGGTAAAATTCATTCAAAAATATAATGGGAGCCCTAGTAGGGGGCTACCCAATTATTTCGGTATCGCGATTTCACAGCGATCTAAATTAAACTTCTGTTAATTATAATAAAAAAAAAATTATTTCTATGAACTACAATTCAGTGTTAAAAAAATTATAAAAAATATAGTGGAGCTCTCATTTTTATGTGCAAGAGACTCATATACGTGCCGTTAATCAAATTTAAATTAATAGTGATATAGTTAGTGCCTTATATACATTCATAAGAGTACAGTGTGTGTGTGTCCCCTAAAAAAGGACACCCTATTCACGGGGTAACTCAATTTCTCATTGAGAAAGATTGAATTTTCTTTAAACATTCAAATATTTTTTTTTTTTTTTTCAAAAAACTTTCAATTATTTTCGTGCAATTATCTGTCAAAAATTTTTATAAGAGCCCTTGATTCAAAAAAAAAAAATTAAATAAAATAAAATTATTTTTCAACTTGTTTGACTAACGTCAAGCTACTATTTTGGTGAACATAAATAGTGCAACAATATAAATATATATTCATATATTATATAGTTTAAATATATATTAAAAAATTAAAACAAAAAATATTGCAAGCAGCCGGTATGTACCGGCATATAAATTAGTAAATCTTAGTTTAAAAAAAAATATAAATAAAGCTTTGTAGCAACCATCGCTACACACACAAATAAAATTATTCAGATATTTCGTGCAATTTTCATATAATTCGCTAACGCTACATGTACACTGTACATAAATTATATAGAGCGTAAAGTAGCTATTACACATAGCACTCGGTCGCCATGGCCTGATGAGATGACAATTAATTTTTAATTAAATTCCTCATCAGATCGAAACTGAGCTTTGCTACGCACAACATCTACATCTGAATAATTAAAATAATGACGTCAACCGCCGTCGTTATAGCTTTAACAATGAATGAATATATTCAACCATGCGATGAAAAATCGTTACCATTTAAAACATCATCACCAGTGTTAAATAACGATGAAATGAACCAACTAGATGAAAATTTAATACTAAAATCATCCTCAACAGCGCCATCAAAAACAATATCATCAACTGCAAAGAAGCAAATAACTTCACGACCAAATAAAAGAGCATCACTCGCCGAAAATAGTCCGGGTGAGTTTTTCAATTTAAAAAACACTATCAACAATCTAAATAATGAAATAAAAATTCTAAAAGAGCAATTGGCCAATGCTCACAGCAATAATTTTATCAAAACCATATCATCAAACATCGCGCCGGGCAATATTAATAAGAATAATAATAACATATCTTTTTTATCAGAAAACTCTTTTGCTCCACTAATTCAAGAGATTGACGAATTTGAAAATGAGGCAAACTCAATGTTAGGTGATCAATCACAAAATGACGACCACGATAATAGCTTTGAAACAGTCAAAAAAAGAATTCGAAACAAAAACACAGATACCAATACTATCATTAATAAATCGAACAATAATAATAATAAAATTAATAACAATAATAATAATAATCAAAGCAAGAAAAATTTCCATTTAAACAATAATAACAGTAATAGTAATAATACAAATAATAACGCATCGGTGTCAGCAACAGCAACAGCAGACGTACCATCTACATTAGCATCAGAGAAACCAAAAAGACAAAGGCGACCATCACCATTACATATCTTTGGCCAAGATATCAAAAACACGGTGGCTTTAGCCAAAGGAATTAATATCAAAAATTTCGAAATAAAACGAATAAATTCCAACAAACATACACTAACAACGGACACACTGCAAAACTATAATTCATTAAAAACGATTTTTGACGAGGTCAAGACAAAATTTTACACGTATACGCCCAAAGAACTGAAACCGAAAACATTATTACTACGAGGACTGACGGAAAACGAAGACCTCAACGAATTAAAAACGGATATTGAGACCGACGACATACAGATTATCAAAATAATGCAAATGAGATCAAAAAGAACTGATCAACACAAAAAATTACTACCATTGTACATCGTTCAATTTAGTCCGACTACCCCATTAAATTTGGTTTATAATATCAAAATTTTAAATTATCAAAAAATTGCATGGCAAACATTAAATAAAACAGCTGACATCATGCAATGCAAAAACTGCCAGAGATACGGTCATACCGCTTACAACTGTAACCTTGATTTTAGATGTGTGAAATGTGCAAACGCGCATATGCCGGGCGAATGCATCATAAACGAAGATGTCACAAAAGACAACATTTACTGTATTAATTGTGACAAGACGGGTCATCCGGCCTCGTATAAAGGTTGTCCAATCTACCAGGCAATGCTGGTACGCCTCAAGAAACGGATAGAAGAAAGGAAAAATCAGCAGCAATTGGCCAAACCAACACCGAAATTATTTAGTTCATTCAAAGTATCGAAGGAGAACGGTACATTTGCGGAAATAATGAGAGGAGGACCAGCATTGACACACCAACACCAACAACAACAACAACAACAACAACAGCAACAACAACAACAACACATCAACGATACGACAATACAAAATTTAACATCACGAATCGATAAGATGGCCAAAATTATGGACCAGCAAAGCGAGCAAATCTCACAACTTTTACACATTATTGCCCAGTTATAAATCGTCAAAAAACCTCATCATTTCGCAAACAACATCAAAATTTATCAAAATTCAAAATTATCTCGTTAAACGTCAATTCAATTGTGAGCATTCAACGACGTTTAAATTTATTAAAATTTTTGAATATGCATCATCCGGACTGCCTTTTAATAAACGAGACCAAATTAAATGAAAAACACAAAATTGAATTCAAAAACTACGACATTATTCGACGCGACCGTTTCAATTCGAAACATGGAGGTGGCACAGCCATACTCATTAAAACAGGACTAAAATATATAAAGTTATAGAGCCTCAAGCAATTAGTAATCGGGAAGGATTCGAAATTGCCATCATTAAATTAAATATAAAATTTTCGGCTAACAAAATTTTCCTAATTTCCATCTATTGTACGGGCAATCCTTCACAAATTTCGGACGAACATTTCATAGAAGAATGGAGCAAAATTTTCACAACTCTAAATTTAAATAACCCAAATCATTTCTACATCATAGCGGGCGATTTGAATGCAAGACATGTAAATTGGGGAAATTCGATCAACAATTCGAGGGGTAATCGACTAAATCGGTGGATGAATGAAAATGCAATTGATTATCGGGCAAAATTGTACAAAAGCGATAAACCCACCATGATACGTTCCGGCAACTATATTGATTTGGCCATTCTTGATACACGCATCCAAATTCAACAAAATACACAGCACGAAATCCCGACACAACACTTTGACAGCGACCACCGAGCCATCGAAATTGTAATACGAGAAGTTGGAGAAATTAAAAAAGGGACAAACAAAATTAATGATGACGACAACGACGAACAACAAATTCGTTACAACTTTACAGGAATCGATTGGCAAAAATGGATGAAATCTTTAGATGAAGCGCACCGGAAAATAATTACAAGTCTTTCGAACAAAAATAATGATGAAAATTTAATACCCACCGACCGAAATTTAACTGATGACGAAATCAATAATTATATCACGCAAATTACATTAAAATTGGACAACATTAAGCAAAATTCGCCGAAACAACGACGCATCAACAATATGATCTGCTACACAAATCCAATAATAGAAAAATTATATAAACACAAATCATTTGTGATCACTAAAATCAAAACTTTAAAACGAAATTTAGAATGAAACAACAAATTTAAATATTATCGGCCATCATATTGAGGAGCACACCAGAAGAAATCCAAATTTATGCAATCAAGAACATGAACAAGAAATTATTAATCAAATCGGACCCATCATCGAAAATCATAAAAGCGATAAAAGGGCTCATCGCACCAAATCACAATTCTCGGCAACAAATCGAGCTAACGCTCCAAAACAACCACGAGATGACCCAAATTATTTTGTTTCGGTCGAACATTTAAATTCGATATTAAAATTAGTCAATAATAAAAAATCTTTCGGTCCAGACCTACTACCAAACATCATTTTAAAACATCTTCCAAATTCGATAATCGTTGAAATTTGCACAATTTTCAATAACCTACTAAATAATAAATCATTCCCGGAATGTTGGAAATTAGCTCGCGTGTTCCCTATCCTAAAAAAATCAAAAGCTTCAACAGATCCTGAAAACTATCGGCCCATCAGCTTACTCTCCAATTTAGGCAAGATTTATGAAATCATCATTTACGAAAAATTAAACGAGCACGTCTTAAAACATAAACTAATGCCGGACAATCAATTTGGATTTCGATACGGTCATAGCACCATACACGCCATCACAAAACTAGTATCGGATGTTTGCCATAATCTAAACTTCAAAAATCCTACGGGAGCAGTAATGATTGATATAAAAAAAGCTTTCGAATCCATTTGGCTAGACGGGCTCCTCGCAAAATTAATTAAAATGAAATTCTCGACCGATCTGATCAAAATTTTATATGAACTACTGTATACTCGAAATTTCATCATAACCACTGGAAAAAATAAATCTACGTCAAAATTCAAAATTAATAATGGGGTACAACAAGGGTCGATAACGGCACCGCTTCTATTTAACTTATACATGGCCGATTTAATATGTCACGATAAACTAAATTCCAAAAATATTCAAACTTGTGCATATGCAGATGATATGATTATTTACAGTACAGATTATCTTGTTGGCAACATCCAAAAAAACCTCCAATCGGCACTAAATTTTATTCAAAATTATTTAAAACTTTGGCACATCGAAATCAATACGTCAAAATGTGAATCGATACTATTTAGGCAACCATTAAAAAATGCTCAACGAGACTTGAAGAGGAATTGGCGTAAACTCACTCTCAAAATTAATAATGAATCAATCGAATTAAAAGAATCAATTAAATATCTGGGCGTCAACATTGATAACATGTGCTACATGGCTAACCACACATCGATACAATTAGAGAAAGCAAGGCGAGCTTTTATGGGGGCAAAGCGTTTATTTTATAGTAAACACATTGATAAACGAGTAAAAATCATTGCATATAAAACGCTCATACGACCAATACTGACATACGGATGCCAAGTTTGGTATAATCAAGCTCCAAGATACATCGAACGTAACAGAATATTCGAAAGAAAATGTTTACGGCACTGCAACGGAATTTACCGAAAAGCTCAAACAAACTTCACACATTACATTTCGAACCGAATACAGTACGAAAATTTTGATGCGGACCGAATCGATGTACACATATTAAATTTAACTAGAAACCACATTAGACGAGCAACTCTAAATTACGATAATTCATTAGTTTACGGACCTTATTATTTGGACTCGTTACTGACAAACGTATACGCGACCAAAGGGATGGTTCCAGGACCGAATTTATTCGTTTATTTGGACCAAAGGGGCTATTTACAAAATAGAGATGCTATCCCGCTCATCTACCATATACAAAGGCGACCAAATGAAAAATGGTTCGATAGTGAAAAATTCGAAAATCCTGACGAACACATAAGATTCAACACAACAATATTCACGAGCAATTGAATACGACAAAAGATGCAAAAAATATTGGTGGCTACTCGACAGGAATTCAACAGCAGCAGCAACATCAACACCAGTCTGATAATGATCAACATCTGATAATTTGCAACATTAAAAATTTGATGTATATATATATGTATGTGTATATGTGTATATGTGTATGTATGTATGTATTTATGTATATGTATGTATGTGTGTATATATGCGTATATATGTGTATGTATGTATGTATATATATATATATATATATATGTATATATATATATATATATATATATATATATATATATATATATATATATATATATATATATATATATATATATATATATATATATATATGTGTATATATATATATATATATATATATATATATATATATATATATATACACATATATATATATATACACATATATATACACATATATATACGCTGTTTTCGTAATCTTAATGGAGAAATCATTAATTGATATTCTTGAAACTATTACGGAAACAAAACCGTGGTGAATAAAAATTATGGAGTAGTTCATTTTTTAACAGCAAAAATTGTTCGATTTTGACATAAATTGAAATTTGTGTTTTATATGAAAAAAAGTTTAAAAAAAATGTTCATTTGTATTTCTTTATTAATTAAATTTTAAATGATTGATTCTTATATTATCGTAAGTTTATTACGTGAAACCAAGTGATTAATTGCGTCAATTGCGAACAAGGAATTTATTTAATTCATATTTTATGCGGTTATTTACTAATTTGTTAATAATTCCAATAACGACCTCGGTGCCCCTGTGTCAGACTGTACAAATCAGCAAAGGGGTTAGTCAGCCTTTACAAATTTGCAAATTTTATTGTTTATTCAATAAAAGACGTAATAGTGGCCCGATTGTAATGAATGATGCCTTAATCAAAAGCTCTGACCATCAGTATAAATACTGCATTAAAATTATTTATGCAAATCAGGAAAGGGGTTAGCCTTTGCAAATTTGCAAATTTTATTGTTTATACAAAAGAAGACGTAATAGTGGCCCGATTGTGATGAATGATGCCTTAATCAAAAGCTCTAACCATCCGTATAAATACTGCATTAAAATATATATACATTTAGATAAATAATTTGCCGGCAAAAAATTGCAAATCAGCAAAGGAGTTAGCCTTTGCAAGTTTGCAAATTTTATTTACCAAAAATAAAAAAAAATATATAATCTCAAATTTACAAATAAAAATGGATAATTGGACATAGTTAAATATATTATAATTATATTACAACCAGAGATAAAAAATTTAGATCTAAAAATCATTTTGTTCTAGTGTTTGTGTGATTCGATTAACTGAGCTGCATATTTTCATCTGCCTTAGTGAAGGGAAGCTAGCATTTAAAAAAAATGTGAAACAAAAAATATTGCAATGTTTGTGTTGTACATAAACACGAACCTTTTGTTTATTAATTTTTGTTGGTTTAATGGTTTTGTTTACATAATTTGTTAATGTTTTCATCCCAACTAGCAATATTGACGGAATTTTACTATTATAGACTGTTTAAATATACAATTTATTGTTCATTTTGGTTTTTATATTCAACGAGAAAACAATTGTTTAAATGTTTTTAGAAATTTAGACAAAAAGGATTTTCCGTCTCGACGAGGACGCGAGGACTAAACAGTCAAACAAAGACAATCCTCGTCAGACGAGGACGGGTGGCAACCCTGATATATATATATATATATATATATATATATATATATATATATATATATATATATATATATATATATATATATGTATATATACATATATATATATATATATATATATATATATATATATATATATATATATATATATATATATATATATATATATATATATATATATAAATAATATTATACTATTAGTTTATTTATACAAAGCAATAAATAACGAAACAATTCCAAAAATAAACTTTAATAATATTGTTAAACCTCCAAATTGATTTATATAACTGAGAATGTAAATTATTTTCAATTTAAGTCTTAAAATAGATAAAACCACTTTTCAACCTAATAAATTGTAATTTAGATAAAAAATAAAATTTTTATAAAATGTTTTAATAAACGTAATACTATTAATAAACCGCAAAATAAATATGTTTTATTTAAGCTTTTTTATTTTACTTATTTACAAAGCACAAATACAAAATACAATAAACATTTTTGTTATTAATTCAAAAAAATATAATTTCGGCACAATTTGTAATTTGTCTAAAGCAAAAAATAAACAAAAAAAAAATTAATTAAAAAAAATTATTTCATTTTTAATTACTATTTATATAATTATTTATTTTCAATTAAAAATGATTAAAATAATATTTAGTTTGGCCCCGACACACATACATAGTAAATCAAATATCGCGAATTTCATCCACATGTACGTTTGTATCACACGCGCCAACTTTTCCTATATATGTATTTGAAAGTTACATTTTAAAATTTTTTTTAACCAACTGTACACTATATACTTATGTACACAGTCGCAGAATTACGAGAAAATTTAGATGGAAAAATAAATGTTCATGAACCAAACATAAATATTTGTTTAGGATTTTATTTCAATTTTTATTTTTAATACAAAAAAATAAAAAAAACTTGACACAAACCAATTTTCTCTTGTCAAAGACAAAACATAAAACTTGAGAAAAATTTTCGAAAATATATTTTTATAATAAATAAATCGTAACAATATAAAAAATATAATGAAAATCTCAAAAATATTTAAATTTTATTTTACCTTTTTTGAAGGCACACATAATACATAGGATCGGGTGGGTATGTACCTACCTAGTGTATAGGCTAAATTCAAATTCGTATATTGATTGAGAGCTTTTTTTATTATTACTATACAATGGAAAATCACAGGTGGTGGAAAGTTTTTTTTTTTTTTTGTATTTTTTTTATGCCAGCTCCTTCTGATGGATATTATTTGTGTATGTTTCTATATATATATTTTTATAATATGTCGATATTTTTCAGTCAGGTTTGATTATTTTTACATTTTACCTGTCAATATGTTAAGTTCGATATTATTTGAATACTTTTTGAGTAAATTAAAATTAATCCTTTTGGCTTTCTATTTATGTTTGTGTTTGATATATGTACATCGGAGCTGAAGGTGGATTTGAAGAAACATAAATATTAATTTATATATGACTGAGAGGAATGTTTCGGAAATATAGGAGAATCGGTTTGTTTATTAAAATTTATCATAAATATTACCTATTTCTAAATCCAATTTTTTCTTTTTATGCAATCTTTATAATTAAAAAGTGAAAAGTAGAATGTGAATAGTAACACAATCATTAAACTAAATAAGGGACCTCCTAGAAGTATAGATTAGAGTTATTCAATTACGTGGGAAAATCATTACACCAGATTCCGATACATATAGAGCTTTAGCTACAAAGATTAATGAAGAATTTAAAGAGTGGCAACTAACAGTATAGACAGAAATTTTAACTCAATATGAAGAAGAAGGACACATTTACAAATAGAAGATGTATTAAATATCCTCAAACGAGAAAGATCTGGGAACAAAGTCAAATAAAGTTGAGCCACTAAAAACAAAAAAAAAAAACAAAAGACTTTATTGTAAAATTATCAAGGTTGCAAACACATGCATAAATATTGCAGACGGGATTCTAGATACGTAAAATTTGCTAGGAAACACTATCCATGATAGAGTTAAAAAAGTAGGAAAACGTTGCAAAATAGATAAACTGTAAAGGATACCATCTTGAAAGCTGAAAAGGATATAAAGTTACCAAAAGAAAAGTTATAGAGAGGCAAAATACAATAAATGTCCTATATTGTCAAATCTTATGACAGAATAATCATTTATTAAAATGTTAAGTTTTTAACGTAACAAGACGGACCCTTCCGTCTGTACCAGAATGTAACTGAATAACTTTGCCCAGTCTCCTGTAATTAAGTAACATATTATCTTCTTTAATTAAAACAATTTGTAAAATGTCCAGGTTTGCTTAATCCGTTTTCCATTTCCATCTTTGTTGCAAGGTATAGACAAATTCTTTGTACCATCGTGTCCAATGTGATAAATCTTTGTACCATCGTTATGTGATAATAAAAAATCTTGAACTTCAGAACCACTGCTATACAAGGGCCTATTATTCAGCATTGCTTCAATTTGAACTAATAACGTATGTAGGTCTTTCATTGATAAGACTTTCACCGGTTACTTTTTCAGGTGTATTTTTATCGACTTGACCCCGGCTTCCCAAAGCCCACCGATTGATATGAAGTGATATGAAGTACCATGTTATTTTATGCTTTTTCAGTATAATTAATCCTAATATGGTTTCATTTTTTGCCACCAATTCATTTAGCTCTTCAAGTTTTCACTTTGCACCTCGAAAGTTTGACCCGTTATCTTAATAAACGTTGGTTACGGGACTCCGTCTAGCCACAAATCGGTCAATGGATTAAATAGGTTTGTAGTGGTCGAAAAAAATCTACCTCTGTTCGCTGAAACGACTTTACGAGTTTAATCTTTTCACGAAGCAATCCACCCATTTTTTGCTGAATTGACCTTGGTTTCTGCTTAATACATGGCACACATTTTAGCAATATGCCTTGGATGGTTTTTCGGACACCAATTATCCAATACCTCTGACGTATCGTATGCAACAAGAATGATGGACCACAATGAACGTTTATAAGGTGTATTTCATTGATTAACTTTGTTACAATTGAATCATGAGACGGTAGGATAATTGGATGTTTCTGGTCCATAGATATTGGTGCATCCTCCAATTCTCCCTTCAACCCTTAATATTCCGACTTCATCAACGACTGGATCGAGTGTTGTTAGTTGACTTCCCTTGGGTGTAACTTTATCGGTTGTTAATTTCTGGTTCTCATAGTGAAAGTATTTGTGTTGCAGCACTTTAATAACTCTTTAAGTAGTTTCCGACATCTCCGCCTTGGTAAGTAACCCAAGTGATTCTAGCTGCTGATTTCTTAGTCCAAATCTTGATCGCGCGGCAAACATATGCGAATATTCAATAAATTTGTTGAACCATTGTGTCTTTCCTTGGAGATTTAAAGGGTTTAATCGCAACTATGATAGTGGGCAATAAATCTAGCGACTCATATTTTTCTTGGTTCGTTATTAAAGTACGATTATTAATTCCGTCATTGAGTGAATTTGTCTATTTCGAAGACGTAGATTTTTACTGATTGCCCACATTTTATTGGTATTTTTATTATTTTGAATATTTTCTAGAAGTTTTTTCCATCTATTATTTTTCAAAAGGTGAAATTCTATACTTATACGTTTAAGTAATTAATTAATTTTAGAAATGGGTCTCAGGTTCGCTGGAATTGTCGCCTGCAATTGTCGGCTCGGGGATTTCAAATCCAATATTATTACATTTAGGTCAAAAAAAGGTACACATTTATTTTTTGCCGTCAGGATTAATTTATTTAAATATGAGATTTCCTCTTCCATACCGTCGTGTGACTGAATATTTCTATTTTGAGAATCGCTACTCAGATTTAAATTGCGATTTAAGGTAATTTTGAAAAGTCCAATTAGCTGCGGCGTTATATTATTATTTTGAGAATTTGAGTTTAACTGGAAATGAACCGGGAGGTGGTTAGGGCTTAAATCTTGAATCGATTTTGTAATATCTAAAAATTGACGGCAGATTGTTACGGCTGTGTCAAGAATGGAATCGTAGACAACGAGAAAGTGAAGGTTTCACGAACCGTTCTCAATCGGATAAGCTACTTAAAGTTATTGTAAACGGTCTACCGAAAGACACCAACATTGAGGAAATTAAGCAGATCCTCACGAATAATCTCCTAAAAGAGGTTAACTTTAAAATAGACTATATTTGCTCAAATTTGATGCAAACTGTATCAAATTTCAATTATTACAAACAATAAAAAACATTAAGCATGTAATTGAGTCTTTTTGAACATTTCTAGAAAAACATCGCCCACACAATGTCGCAGGTGTAGCATGTATGACATTGGTACATTATTTCGCAGTAAAACTTCATGGTGCTTAAAATGTAGAGAACATCATGAAACGGCAAATTGTGCTTGAAGCCCACTTGTAAAGTGCTTGAAATGCTGTCTTTGCACCGGAATCACGCAGCAAATTCACCTGATTGCTCAAAACTAAAAGATCGATTCGTTTTTTAAATTGAATTTCAAGGGTAAAATGGTTGCATTTGTTGGTCATAAAGCATTTTGTTACACTGGTTCCTCTTTTACCGGTCGCCAATTTTATTTTATTATGGCCCCCTTTCTTTTTAATTTAATTCTTCAAGACTTGCAGACCATCTCGTGTTTTTGAATATTTGAACGGACTATACTGATGTTTTATGTCAATTAAGTGTGTCAGTTGTTTGCATAAGCCTATTTTTATTTTTAAATCAAAATTTTCGAAACTTAACTAGACAAACTTACTAGTCGAAAAAACAAGTATATTGTTCCCATATACCAAGCCGAAATGTAAAAGGCGTTTTGCAGTTGCACAAAAGTCTAAAAGTTATAAATATTATTCTACTCACTTTTAAATTGAATCAGGAATCGGCTGAGAATTTGTTTGGTGTTATTTGGCAAAGTTAATCAGTAATCACCGAAATCCATCTGTAAAGATTTTAATTCAAAAAATGTTAATATTTAAACTTCGTATATTAATTAAAATAAAATTAGTTAAATTTGACAAAATTCAGCTAAGTGTTAAAAACGGTAATGTGATATTAGTAAACATTTAAGCAACTAAACGTAAGAGGACATACGAAGTTTTCCTAAATGATACCATTTTTCTAACTTGTAACAACCATTGACTGATGTCAATTTCAAAATGTTTCAAAATGGAAAAAAACCATAGATTAAATTAAATTTATTGATTGATCGATTAGAGTGTACGGCCAAGGACTAACCAGGAACTACCGGAATGCCGGGCACCAACGTACACCCGTGTTACATATAACAAAACCGAAAGAGTGGATGGAATTTGTTAGTTTTGATAGACTTAACCCGGTTGTCTGTATCTGACCAATAAAGCATATTCTATTTGTTGGCGAAGCCGATAAGAAATTGGTTATCTTATTCCAACATTTCCAGCCAATCGAACACATAAGTCGCTTCATATGATCGAGTGGCTTTAGTTCTTGACTAGACTATGAATTGTTTGTCTACTGGGACGATAATTACAATTGGAATTAACGCTGTTGAAGTGGCAGTCACCGACTCTGCATTTTTGTAGTAAATTTTAATTATTTTCATCATAGTGAAGTTCACGAATGAACGTCAAGTCCCAAATGAAAAACCCTGTATATTATTAAAGTGTTCTCTTGTATTGTAAATGTAAGTTTTTAATGCATTCTAGAATTACAAATTTCTTAAATCAGATTAATTTCATACACAAGTCACAATTTGGCTTTAGAAAGTTAGTACTGAACATGCTTTTCTAGAAGTAACTGACTTTTTAATTAAAGGTCTGGATCAAAAAGGTAATGTAATTATTTTTTCTGGATTCAGAGGAGTTTCTCTGCAATGGATTAGATCGTATTTATTGAACAGATCTCAGTCAGTAAAAATTAAAAATTACACCAGTACGAGCCAAATTATTAATGATAGTGTTCCTCATGGATCCGTATTAGGGCCTTACTCAATTTTTAATGTTGATTTCAGAGCACATGTAGTTGGTTTTGCTGATGACCTAGTTTTCATGTAAAACGATTCAATAAGTAATAATAATACTTTACATGTTCAAAATGACCTTGATATACTA
This sequence comes from Tipula confusa, assembly GCA_963556175.1. Lineage (NCBI taxonomy): Eukaryota > Metazoa > Arthropoda > Insecta > Diptera > Tipulidae > Tipula > Tipula confusa. The sequence continues at coordinate 16,335,099 of OY744475.1, forward strand.
AATAATTGGTGCGATTCTCACTTTATGATTCTGAGCTCTAAGGCCAAAGTAATGTTTTAAAGTCTCATTGATAATACTACTCCAGATCCTAACATATAGTATCATGACATATAATGTAACAGAGTCAACTGCAACAATACCTGTTATAAAATTGAGTGCGTTAAAACCTATAAATACCTAGGAATTACGATTAATAGCAACTTAAATTGAAAGCACCATATTGAAAACCTGCGCATCTACTTAATATCAGTTATACATAAAATGTTGATTCTAAGATTAGTTTGCCCTACACACAAAAATGTGTATCATGCTTTAGGATTCTAAAATATTCTGTTGGGGATGAAGGTCACTTATAACGCTAGAATTCGACCCTTAATTATTGCTAAGGAACACATTGTAAGGATTATGAACAATAAATCAAAAATTGCAAAATCGTGGCCATTAATTATGGCTTTAAACGTTTTGCCGGTAATGCATTTATTTGTACTTAAAACATTAAGGGCATTTTGGTCACGAAAATCTAATATTACTAATGCCAGCACAATCAGTTATGGGCTTAGAAATAAACATCATTTGCACTTTCAGAAATTCAATACTCTTTTTTATAGTAGACTATTGCCATTCTAAATTATCACTCAATAAACTTATCGATAGACTATATGAAAATGCGCTTGAACTAATTCAACAATTTGATTGGTCTTTTCTAAACTAATCAACCATTTCAATTCAGTTTTACCTTAACAAAATCAACTACCTATAAACAATAATAGAATTCACTTTGTAATAATTTCTTAAGCACTTAGTTCTTAGATAGTTTATCTGTTACAAATGTTTGAAATTAACTTTTTGTACGAGTATAAATTGAATGTAAAGCGCAAAAATTGGTTGCTATACAATGTAAATTTTTTTTTTCAACTTAAATCTTTTCAAAAACACATAATCAATTGAGGTTTTATCGTCTAATCAAAACAAGTAGAAAAACGAAGGATCTATAGAATAACAGAAAGGTAAAAATTTTGTATAAAACAAAAAAAAATTTTCCTTTGTTAAATTTTCTTTGATGATTTTTAAAAACCAATCATTTTAATTTTATATAGTTTATCAAAGAAAAAGCTTTAAACACACACACACACACACATATATATATATATATAATATATATATATATATATATATATATATATATATATATATATATATATATATATATATATATATATATATATATATATATAACAGGTTTTTCTCACATAACTATATCCAAGTATATTAGTAGCAAGGCACCTTTCCTTTGCAACAACCCAGTTTTATAAAAAACCAAAAATTGATGCTAAAGTCGACAGTTGTTGATTTATGCGACACAATGGATTCATATAGGAATTATAAAATAGCGACAAATCATTCGTCTCCATATAGATTGCATAAATGAAGAATTAAATCGGTTATCATAACTCAAGATTCTTTTATTTATTTCATCGAGCAATTTATCCACTTTCTACAAATTAATATTCAGAAGTTTGATAATTTCTAGTAAACTATTGACCCACATGGATTATTTGGCTTGTCTAAAACTTTGAAAACCTTGTCACTCATAATAAGTGTAAGGGAGGGGATATTAATGCACGCCTTGTCGCTGCGGTAATCATGCTTTGTAAGCCTTACGCTCGATGCTAAAATCAAAATAACTTTGCAAATGGGAGCGATACGTTTACCCAAAATTCTTTTTCCTAAAATTTATAAATAAACTTTCCCAAAAAACACTTTCCCAAAAGCTGTTCTCCCAAAACGCATTTTTCCAAAAAAAAAAAAAAAATGTAAAAAACATAACTTAAGAAACATAACGTAACATAACCTAACATTTATATTGCAATGCAAAATAAATATAACCAAACTAAAAATTAATGAAAATTCGGAAAAATTATACGCGATTGAACGGAAATATTCAGTCTTCGAATAATTGATTTTTTTTAAAATTATTTTTCTGATTTGTGTCTCTCATTGACTATTCTTCGTTGGCTAAGTATGACCAGCTGCATGCTCAAACATCTGATACCGCGCCCAAATAAATTCTTAGCGTAGATGCTGAATTAAGCAATATGTCCTGATGTGTGTTTTTCGGTTATTATTTGAAACCGTTGATACCAAGCTTTGACGTTACGTTCGCCGTAAACTTTCGCAGTTTTGATCGCAAAGATACGAGAAGTGGGGTACATAGTGTGAAGGTGTGTTGTTTTTTTTTTTTTTTTAACACAGAATTATCCCAAACCAGACAGCCATCTTTCGTGACAGAGGATCGATATGCTTCAACAGTTCCTTATTAAAAGGAAATTCCATCTGGAATCTGGATTGAAGAACGCTAATGCCCGGATCATTCGAATATTCAGAGTGACAGACTAATTTGTATCGCAAATGGATGTCAATCCTTTTTTTAGCAAGATAATTTGGCCCAGATAGAAATAGCAACAAAGAAACCGGCCACTCGGCCATTAATCTTGGCGAAAATTGTAAAAAGTTGACGAAATATGCATGGAACAACTTTAAACCTGCCATCCGTCAGCCAAACTGTCGCTTTTCAGATAAAATAAAACATTTGCCATCAAATATTCTCAGATGATCTCGAATCTTGATGTCTCAAACTGCAGTTGGCTCTTTAATTTTTGATTGTCCTGCTCGTTTTAACTTGCCCTTTTAGGCTCTTTTATGCGGCAGACATTTTTGAAATAGTTAGACAATTGACTATACTCTCTCTTATAATTGCAGCTCATTGGTAGTGTTAACCAGCTCTTTTAATTTATTTTTGGCGTGGCGTATATAGACAAGTCACCGTGGTCATATCTTGCACAAGTGTCGAAGGTCCTTGAAAATAACATGTTCTCCATTATCAATTTTTATGGGTATCTGTGCCTAATATTTATATGATTTTGCAAACCCAATAATAAAGATTTTTCTCCACAGACTTAACATCCATGTAGTAACTATAACCTCCATAGAACAACAAATATTTGCTGGATTTATAAAAATAGCGATATTTGATGCCATTTTCTTCACTTCAACAGCGGATCATAGTTGTGTCACCGATCGAATTTTATATATTAGCGCGAGAATATCAAATCCACCATTTTTGGGAATCTTTCGAGTAAAGGATTTTTGAGGAAACTATTGGCAAACGCTTGCAAACGCCGACAAGTTAAAGTTGCCCGGTAAAAACTGTTTTATGATTTTTATACACTACATCCACTGCTTAAGTACAATAACAGTAATTATTATGTATAGGTAATGTTTACCATAAACCAATAACAATGCTCGCCTTCAAGATTTTTCACAATATCATAACCAATGGTTTTTAAATTGAATTCGAAAAATCTAACCACCTTAGATGTGCACATCACAAACACAATTAAGTCGGCTATACAAAATCAGATAAAGAAGCTCCATCATTAGCTCAGTTATTATACATTTTTATCTAACTAATCTAGATGGATAATGATTATGATGATGAAGATGATGATGATGGGAGGAGTCAAATTTAAAATTTTATCCGTATTTAAAGTAGACATCACTTTAAATTTCTTTCATCGTTCATGTATTCAAAAAGTTAATTAGAAATTCTATTCTCTAATTGGATTTTCGTACTGCGTTGCTATATCTATAGACGAAAATCGATGTTGCGGGCGGTGATGGTACATTATTAGATGTACATCAAATACATTAAAGTACTTGATAGACATATATATCTTATTTATAATCTTTAAAATGTATTCGTATCTTAATGGAAATTTATTCATATATCCTTGAGGCATCTTATATATTATATATATATATATATATATATATATATATATATATATATATATATATATATATATATATATATATATATATATATGTATATATATATATATATATATATATATATATATATATATATATATATATATATATATATATATATATTATGTATATATAGTAAAACCTTCTAATCGAACCACTTAAATCGGATAAATTCTAATTTGGTCCATCCCCAATGGCCTATAGAAAAGACTTCTAATAGTAAACATGTAATGGAACCTCCTCCAAATTGGACCTATATAATAATTGGACTTAAAATTGTTTTTCCTCACAATTTCAATTGTTAAGTAACCACATATGGGATTATGGGCGAAACAAATTTTCAATGGCTTCATAACCACCCAAACAATAAATCTCCTATTTGAGCCCCACAATATTTATAATTTGCAATGCACATGTTTATTATTTTGTGCATCGCCATCACGGTCCTTAAAACCCGTTTCTCCTTTTACGCCAAAATTATCCAAACGAATTTATAAAAATTAGGCTATTCGTAATAAGCAATTTTGAAAAATAAGAATGGTGAATCCCCTTTTGAGAGAAATATGATAATTATCTTCGTTTGATGCTTGTCGATAAATGTTCCGAAACTGGCTGGAATGTCGATATAGCATATATAGCATATAACTAATATTTCTTCTTCTATATATACCGTAGCTCAACACAAAGTTACAAAGCTTCAATGTACTTCTTATCGATTCCCAACTCGTGATGGATTTAGTTTTTGATGGATATATTTTGGTAACTTTGGAGAAGGATACTATGATAGATGGAGTTTTAATATTGATAAGATTGGGTGTGTAAAAATACCCCATGTCCAATCAAATATTAGTGACGAACATACTTAGATTCGAAACTGCAGTGCTTTTAAGACATTTTAAGAAAGGAAAGTACTATAGTTAAAATTAGGAATAGGACTAAATTCTATTTTGCGGAACCACTTGAACAAGTAACTATTTCAAGGGCATTTACAGATTTGTCCTCAGAACAGGAGATGGAATCTGAGAGCACATCGACCGGAAGACTAATAATCAAAAGAAAACATTCTATTAGAACAAAAAAAAAATCATTACGGCTCCGAGAAATGCTAAGCAAAAGGCATACTTTTACAAAAAAGACGAGTGGATGAAACTGGTGAGAATATTGATGAAATTGCGACCGAAGATCAGACATAAGAGCAGATTTTCGGTCTAAAATATCTCCATTTGAGAAACAAATATGCGACAATTTTAACATTATTCCACAAGTTAAAGCCATTATCATCAGGTTAATAGTGCCCATTATAGCAAAAATATTGCATAATCTACGCGAAATTTTGAGTACCAGTACTGTCTAGCTTTTGATGATGGGAACGAAAATATAAGACTTCTCCAATGGAATTACCGTATAGTCCCCCCCAAAAAAATTAATTTGAATAGCCCTTACATAAGAAGAAAATTCATATTTCTTGCCTCTCAGAAGCCTGGCTAAGGCATTTCAATCTTAAATCATGTGTGAGAAAAGTTTTAGAGAAAATGATTCTTTGTAGACTAGAATATTGGACTGAAAAGAATAAAATTATTTCTGAGTCTCAATATGGTTTCAGACAATTTAAAAGTACAAGGGATTGCTTGGCGATTCTGACCAAAGATGTTAACATATCATTTTATCAGAAGGATGAAGTATTAGCTTGTTTCTTGGACGTATCTGGACCATATGACAATGTTCAGATTGATATTTTATGTAAGAAACTCAATACATTGAAAAATTTTAAAATATAAAAGATGATTGAATTTATTGAAATGCCTATCAGGTATAAAATGAAGCGCGTACTCAGATTCATTTCGCATCAGTTAATCAAAATAGAAAGAATTCAGTGGGCGGCATTACCAACCTGTTTTGGTTTGATGCGTTCAATGCATACGTTAACTCTTGAAATTATGAGTGGCACCATGCCTATAGATTGACGGTAGAATTTCCTCAACTAAAGATTTTTCCTCTATGTTCGATTTAAGTACCAACATCCGTTAAATGCGAAGCTTCAGAGATTAAATGCAGTAATAAACACGACAAAGAGTCCTAAAGGCTTACAAGAACGTATGCATAATATAAATACAGATAGTACTACCATCATAAGAAAAAAACAGTTTACCCATTTATGTTCCAGATCTGGTGGCGATAGAATATCGTCAAAATTTAGGAAACATATATGACATTTAGGCGATTTTTAATATAAAAATATTTTGATTATTTTAAAACTATACCGGTAGCGACAATCTAACACGTCAATGGGCTAACATACTATGGTAGTACTATGTGTTTTTATGTTATGCCATATGTGCAGCGTACAAAAACGTAGAATACAAGTAAATTTTTCATTTCGAATTCGAGTCCCTTTAGTACCGTCCACAAGTCTTAGAGTCAGTAAGAAATATGATACCGAGAAAGAATGATACAGACGCGATAATGGTTAAACAAGCGTTTCTTTTAGGTATTGCGGGATACGAAAGCAGTAATATTATGTATATAGACTGAACGATTTCTATGGTGCTGGCATCTTTAGTGACCTATCTATCAGAATAAAGAACAAGCTGCACGAACCAAGGCCAGTCTTCAATGTTGAACTGACTCGACACAGCATATTTTCGCAGCTCTAGAGCACTCTGTGCTATAGCACCGTACTGTGCACTGTTCAAAAGTACCTAGGAAACTTTGGTCGAAGAGATTAATAGGAAACCGAGAGCTAGTAGTTACAATTTCGCGAATTGAATCACTGCTGCCTTAAATATCATCTGCAGAGTCAATATCGTCAACTACGTCATGTGTGATTGTGGGTCTGTCAACTTTACGTTCAAAAAACGATGCTCTTACGCAACTCAACTAGTTTCCCAGAGTTACGGGATATGGACACCAGAAGTCTTAATGGATGCCGCCATTATGAGTTTTTTACGGAAATTATAATGTTTTTGAAAAATTGGAATAAGTTTATTTAGTATAGAAGTTTTGTGTATTATTTTTATGGTCTTGGGAAGACCCGGATGTATTTTACGCCGCCTCAACTGTTCTAAAGCGGTTTGGCATTTTTTACCAAGGGCAATAATGTACACATGAAAATTTATTCGTGGATCAGTAATAAATTGGCCGGCGATCCCTAATAAAAAAAGAAAGTAATCTTCTTTAGGGAAACCTCTTTAAGATGCCTAGAGTAATCCTCTTTAAGATGCGTGCACATGGCTATCGACGGCGTGAAACAAAACAACTATCGGAAATATTACAAACTGTTTCGGGCATGTAGGGCTAAAAAATCGAGTTGCCATGTAAAAGTTTTGTAATCGGACTGTTTTTTGTGTTCGGAAGATGGTTCGATTAGACAGATTGGACTGTAATATGCATATTAACAGAGTCTTCTAAACCATCACTAAATAATTTATTTATTTATGAAAATAAAGGAAAATCGAAAAAAAATATTTTAATATGTCCAATAAGTGGAAAATTCTTTGTGATTATAAAGATTAGAAAACGATAAAAATTTTCCCATAACAATTTTTTTATTGGGTTATTATCGATCGGAAAATTTAATTTCTCATTTTTACAATTTTCTTGGTTATATTTTATTGTTGGAAAATAAAATAAATAAATGTTATATCTTGGAAATTATCGAAATTGATATGTTATATTCGGTTTAGGAAAATGTGCGTTTTATGACGGAAAATGGTGTAAGGATATATATATATATATATATATATATATATATATATATATATATATATATATATATATATGTATATATATATATATATATATATATATATATATATATATATATATATGTATATATTTCTATTTATATACATATAGTATGTACATACAGACGAGGTGGTAGGTTAGCGTGTTAAGTTAAACAATTTAATCGTAAGTGGTTTCAAATTAAAAATATTTTTATACCGTTAATTATATTATTTTGGAAAATCGATTTAGGTGTAATAATACGACCTATAGGCACACACAAACACCATTTTGGGATTATATATTAATATTAGAAAATTTAATTACTTTGCATCCTTTAAATAAACGTTTTATCTAAATATACCATAATCACTAAATTTCCCCCTTACCTAGAGAATATCTCCCTCGTTTCAAGGAAAATTCGCTAAAATCAATTTCCGTTTTTAATACTTAACTCACACATACACACTTATATACACAAGGTTAAATTTTTCCCCATTATGAAATCCATTCCAATTTTGCACTCGTCTAATGATGGTAAAGTACCCAACACTTTTTGAAAATTTAAGAAAATTAAATAAAAAAAAAATATAATTCCATTTGTCTATTAACGAAAATAATTTGTGGCTTTAAGGTATTTTTTTTTTGCATTTTGTACTAGGACAAATTATCTCTAACCATTTGCTCTGAAAAGAAAAAAAAGGTGATATACTCTCACCCACTCGTTCTCTGTGCTCTGTCTATCTATATACGATACAAAACCCGTATTAAATTAATAAAGAAATAGAAAATATGTTTCCATCTAAGAAATTGAAAAAATTAAAAATAAAAAATTTAAGTACTTGAAAATGTAATTGAAATCTAATGACATTATATAATGTACATTTTGTATATAAAAAGTAAAGAATTCAATTGGATAAAATTAAGTCAGTTACTTAAATAGGAATATGGTCAAAAATGTTCTTGGGTTTTAATTACAATTTAATTGGGACGAATTAAATATGTACATATATTATTTGATGATATAACCATTTATTGAATCGGATTGTTACCTAATAGTCGGTCGGTTAAAATAAAATCGTTTTTGAATTGATTAGGGAAAATTCCAATTTAAATAAAATTTTAAAGGCATTTACGTCTGGTGCGGTTTTACAATTGTATCATAATGACGAAGGTATAATGTCATTTCTAATTAAATGTAAAGAGTTATTTTAATTGTAAAACTAGAAATGCTATGATATTTTTTTAAGTGCGGTGAGCCTTCAACAATTAGCCTAAAAGGTTCGATTCGGCGAATCAAAAATAAAGTATGGACGATCCTTCGAGGCCGTTGCCTAATAAAATTTAATATTTCCGTAGAGAATCAACTACATCCTGAAGAAGTTCAGTCATTCTCTACTCTGAAGAGCCGTCGTCATCGACATTTCTTTGCCTGCTAAATAGTTGAAATCAGAACAAGTCGCAGATAATCCTGAATTCGCACAATTCAGCTTAATTCGCAGATATTAAAGCGCACATTACCAGCAAACTTACATTATCTGAATCACATTTGGCTACTAGAAACATCAATTCGAATATGCAATGTGCAAGGATGAAAATCGTACATTAATTCCCTATAACGATTTCCATGCCTTAGATATTATCGGTCACAGAGATTTTACCAAACGGACTAATCGATGTTATAATTGCCTTACCAGCAAACATCCTCAGTAGAAATTTATCTTAACGTCGGTGCCAAAAATGAGGTATAAAGCTTTTTTCCTTGCTACACCAAGAGCCGCAAGCCGAAAACCAAGCACAACCGCAAGAAGTAATATCTAGCAAGGACAATCTGTTCCTAGAGAGATAGTGAATTTAACCATTAAGCCAGATAGCAGTCCAGAATTCCAAATAGATGCACTTGTAATGCCGCAGATTACCAGCCAACTACCACAACAAAATTTGGACTTCTCAAAAATACACCAACAAATTAGATTAGCAGATCCGGACTTTTACAAGAATAGTGATATTGATATATTGGTTGGTGCGGATCACTTTTGCAATATTCTTAGAGACGTGCAAATTAGAACTATTCCATATGCACTTATATTGCAAAACACAATTTTTGGATGGGTAGTCTCAGGGCAACCTGCTCCTCAAAAGTATGCAATTGTCGATTCCAATAAAAGCTTAAAATATGATTCTGGGCGCTCGATTCGATAAACGCGCAAATAATTCTTATTTGTTAGGAGGAGGTATTTTACGAGGATTACTTTAAAAGCAACCTAAAGAGGAAGCAACATAACATGCAATTTGTTGTAGGACTGTAATTCAAGGAATCACCTGCTGGCTTCGAACAAGCCACAACTATACCTTTTACCATTCAACGCTGGTAATTATATATACCTCACTACGGCGTATTAGGGCACCAAGGTCCCCAGCAAAGATAAGACTTGTTTTCAATGGCTCTGCGGAAAAGGTTGAAGAATTTCCTTAAATGACTGTCTGGCGGTCGGACCGAGCGAGCAACCAACCTTGTTTTCGATAATATTGCTATTTCGATAGATGTCCAGTAGATGTATCATCAAATTGTCGTATCTTCACAAGATATACAACTTCTGAATATCGTAAGCAGAGATCATCCATCAACATCAATATGACATTTTAGATTAAACACAGTCACTTTTAATTTAGCCTGATCATCTTTCTTATGGCTATTCTGGTTATACAACAGATAATAGAAGATAATAAATCTCTCTCATCCATAGCTGCCGAGAAAACCTCTAGGAATATGTACTTGGACGATCTCATGACTGGAACTGACACAGAAGATCAATTACTGCAATTACAAGAGGAAATCGTGTCTCTTTTAGGCAATATCGGATTCCAGTTCAGCAAGTGGAAGTCCAACTGCAGTAAAATACTAGTTGTCCAAATAAAACTTAAATCACTCACCTCAAAGAGTTTCAAGATCGAGGTCAGGAGTCCACCAATTCTGCGAAAGTGTTTCGTGTAATATGGAATGCGAAGACTGTCTGTTTTGTATTCAGTTTGGAACTACCTGAAAACATGATATTCACGAAACGAATCGTTTTATCTGTAGCCAATCAACTTTTGATCCTATAGGTTGGCTAGCTCCTATGGTCATTAGGACAAAAATATTTATGCAAATGCTTGGGAGTAATAAGCTGGAATCGGACGATCCGATTATGGGGAAAAATAAGAAGTGATCTGAAAAGCATTACCTTAATATCAGTTCCAAAATTCATGAAGACGACCAACTAATGTAAAATTGATATATGGTTTCTGCGACGCGATTCAATTGTCCTATGCAGCAGCCGTCTATTATAGAACTATTCAGCCCGATGGCAATATATTAAACATTCTAGTTTCAGCAAAGACTAAGATTGCACCTTTCAAGCAACAGACATAGAAAGTCAAACAGACATTAAATCATATATATTGTCCGATTCACAAATAGTAGGAAGTCAGCCAAAATGATGGAGTATATGTTTGTCGGAAACAATATTGCAGAAATTGTATCATCGTTGCCCCGAACACATTGGAACGTGGTTCCTTCAACAGATAATCCGGTCGATTGTGCCACCCATGTTTTATTATCAAAACATAAACGCCCAATACATAAGCTATGCATTTTTCTGAGTATCTCGCACCGAACTCGATGATGTATCCCCGTTACCTATAAAAAGTTACTCAATGACTTGACTGATTGAATCAACAACACAAATTGCATGCAAATAGGCTGTTGAATTTACTAATTCAAGACCTGACATATAGAATAATGTATTTGCAAGTCGAATACCAAAATGCCGCAAGTACTTTTTTCTAAAATGAATATCGTTTTGACTTCATCGGCGCATTACTTGTGTGAGCAGAATATTAGCAGTCATACTGTCATGATTAATTTAACTATTGCCATCTGATGTTGTTTTTTACAAACTATTATAGTTGCGATTTAAATCATTAATTATTATTTAGTTCGGATTTGAATGATATTTAGTAATTTAATGTACTTTATTTAACACTGGGACACAACATTTAGGCAAATTTCTTATTTGAACATAATATAAATACATATAGTACCACCATCATAAGGAAAAAAAAGAGCTTACCCATTGATGTTCCAGATGTCGGGTCGCTAGAATATCAACAACATTTAGAATAAATATATAACATTTAGGCGATTATACATATAAAAATATTTTGATTATTTTAAAACGATACCAGTAGCGACATCTGGCAAATAAATGGGCTAACATGCCATAGTAGTACTATGTGTATTTATATTATGCTTGGTACAAGTAAATAATATGTATTGTATTCGCGCCTGTAGTCATACAATCATAATGTGCAGAAGCTATAGTTTTGTTTATTATTTTGATCTAGTGACATAGAAGAGTAGAAGTGTATGCTGTTGGATCTCGTTGTTGTTTGTTTTAATATTATTGCAGGTGAGCACTAAATTTTATTAAATTTTTAATATTTTACGTTATGTGAATCTAAATATACTCCTTCTATTCGGAAGAGAATAATGGGATACATTATCGTTAAAATCGGACATGTTTTTGGTGGTCGATTTATCATCTAATTGCAGCTGGTTTTAATTTGTCTAATGCAATTGATGTGTATTTTGTGTTCTTTTAGAACGAAAATGTTCTTTTGATTATGCTTTGGAGCAAGTAGTTTTAGTTCTCTCACGGTATCTCTTAATCTTTGTACGAAATCTACGTCGACGGTGAGCTATTATAGTCATTTAAAAAAACTGGACAAATTCAAAGGAGAATGATTGGGATTTCTCCAGCTTAATCGGTTGCATTTTTCCAAGGTGTATTTAATGCATGTAAGTGCCTATATGATATGTGCGAAATGCATGCCATGATTGGTTGCAATTTTAAATATTACTCTAAAACTAAAAACGCATTTTGAAACAAATGTCCTTGCCACTGTTTCAGTTGTAATATCTTTTAAGAGGTTTGGTTCGGCCCACCGCGTAATTCCCTCTATTATCGTCAACCCTGAGAACCATTCAATAGAGGCAAGAGGCCTACTGAGTTAATGTGTATATGTTCGAATCTACTATAGAATAAAGCGTATCCGAACTGCTGTCTAGTGTGACGTGTCGTTTTTGATTTTTGGCAGTATGCATGGTTTACTCCAATATCGACATTTATTCCAGACAAAAGCATCTGCTGGAAATGAGTTTTTTCGTAGTTTTCAAAATTTTTTATAGTCTAGGCGAGGAGCCAGAATTTTTTAAACCCTAATTTTCTTAGCGATATTCGCTAAATCGATTTTTGAAAATAGTGCAAGTATTTAGATTCGCGACAAAATTGTGAATGTGCGGACCGCGAATGTGCGGTTATCTGAGCGGGCGGAGGTGGTTAGAATGGTAGCCAAAATGGAAATATAATGAGTTATTGAGTAATCGAGCAGTCCTTGCAGGTCGAGTGGTACTCGTGGAAAAGAAAAGTTTTATAGTTAGGCTAAGATTCTGCGGCGATTATAGAAAGCTCACCATACCGCATTGGGTACACTAGCAGGAATACGAATACTCTCGACACTTGATTTGGAGAGCTGATATTGCCTGATGGAATTTTCAGATGAGATAAAAGAAAAAATAGCGTTTAGTGTAGGCAATATTTGCTTTTTGCATTATTATTTTTTTGTTGTAGTTTATCACTTTTTGATTAATTTTTTTTTATTATTTTGCGTATTTCCTATGTAGAGAACCAACTCGTATTGATTCCAGTGCTGTTGCTGTTTTGATTTCACACAAATTGGTGCGACATCCTTTCTGGAAGCGATAGAGCTGCGAACGGCCACTAATTCCACTTTGTGTGTTTTAATTTTAGTTGGGGTTCGTAGGTCCATTATTCTTAGAAGTTCCTACCTTTTATCTTTTCTTTTTTTTCATATAACATGTAGGCGGTTTGTGCTTGGACGTCGATCATGGTGCACTGCTGCTTCCGCCATCGAGCGTTGACTCCGGAGTGTCTCCTGATCGATGCAGAGCATGATTCACTCTAATATTAATTTTCGCCCCCTTCATTTCCTGTTTATTAACGAGAATTGTGGTTTATTGTTGACGTCGAGCGCTGCTGCTTCGGCCATACGCGCGAAGGGAAGCCAGCAGAGTGCGGTTCTCACGCTCTGATGCACTCACTTGTGGAGAATATTTCGCTCTAAAAACGTGTTTTACACCAAACTTAACTCATAGGTTTGGAAGGAGAAGAGACTCAAACTGTCTATCATTATCTGTAAGAATAACCTTTGGAACTCCAAATATTAAAAATATTTCGGACTCTAGGAACTTGCAAACTTCAACAGCAGTTACTTGTCGAACAGGTTTCGTTAGTACAAACTTAGCAAAATGATCGTAGGCATAATAAAGATTTCAGATACACTTGTTTGTCTAGATACACTTGTTGAACGGGCAAAAAGTCGTTGGAAGGGAACCGAGAGGAGGTTTATAGTTTTGGTTAGGAGCTTTAATGGATTTACAGTCATCACAGGAATTAACAAACTGTGTTTCATTCGCAGGTTTCTGAGCTGAAATAATTAGTAAGTTTCGAAGTGGTTTGTGGATTACATGTTTGGAGGAAGGAACATCTGGTAGACTAGCTCTATTAGGATATGGATTAAGATATATTTGATTTTGGATTGCGAATAAATTAAGGTAAGGATTTGACTTTTTGAGAGAATTGCCAAGTTAAAGATAGGAAGGATCAATGAAAGCAGCTGAATTGAAATTAACATGAATTTGACAAAAGTATGGCTTTGGAAAATACTCCTAGATCCAGCCTTGAAAGAAATGACTGCGTTTTCCATTCTATAGATTCAATCAGCCGACCTAAAGGCCCCTACAGTTTTCGCCCGTAGAAGTGTGCATTGTTCCGTAACTAGGATAAATATTTAGGGCACAAAGTAACAACACATGGAGTATATATGGATGAGGTAAATATTTCAGCAAGCCCCTGATCACAGAATCTACAAGAATTAAGGAGTTTTATTGAACTTTGCGCCCACTATCGGCAATTGAATCAAGTGGTTGCTTACTACTTTAAAGTACTGTTAAAGCCGGTGCAAAATTATTGCGCCTCTCAAAAAGAATTATTGGCTATAGTGAAATGCGTTAATAATCACTATAAATATCACAATGGTTAAACATTCCCCTTGATTACTGAATCATTGAGATAATTATTGCAGTTTAAAAACCCAGAGGGACAACATGGATCGTTGGATCAAGCTATTGCAAAGCTACAATTTTAAGATTAAACATAGTAAAGGAACAGCACCCATGAACACTGATGCTCAATCGAGACGACCATGTCGAGTAGATTGGAAGCATTGTGGCCCATCGGAAGACAAAGAAACTATCATCGACATCAGATTAATGAAAACTCTACCATCAGAAGAGAGGACTTCTGATGAAATTAGAAAGAAGCAAGTAGAAGACTCGGATTTATCGGTATTAATGAAATAAATAGGAGTGAACCAACTAGCATGGATTATTATTTTAGACAAAAGTCTAGTAGCAAAAGCATATTGGGTTCAATGAGACAATTTTCTGAAATAAAGGGTGTCTAAGTAGATTTGGTAGAGTTCACGTGGATTCGGCGCAACCTTTATTAGTGGTACCCAACGTTCAAAACTTAAAAATACATCTTTAGCGTCTCGTATGCTAACGCCAAATATTGTCAATATTAAAGTGATGAGTGATGAAAATTGATAATTATATCAAAAATTACGGTGTTACAGCATCCCACCGCTACTTTAATTCACGATTGAAGGGGTTAATGTAAAACCCCAAACCAGTAAAAAAATTTCAAGCATAATAGTCTGTTACGTTTGACAAAATTTAATGATATCATCTGTCGACAATAATAGAGCATGAACCTAAAATCTGTATTTTTATTTATCTCCACTACGTGTTTTTTTTTCTTCAAATTCTAATCATAAGAAACAGATGGATTAATAGATGTTTTTCCCAATTTTCTTAAGACCGTTATCTTAATCCAAGCGAAAGTTGGAAAAGAACGAATTACTAGACTGTAAAAAAAACTTGCTTATCTTAAAATTTTTAGACCAAAAACAAAATATATTTAAATTCGTAAGCTGGGCAAAAATATCTTAATTTACACTGACATTTAATAGCATCTTATAATTATTGTTGTTCTCGATGTTGTCAAAAATATCTTTTCTCCATTTTTTTTGCCCAGCTGTTCAAGATAACATTATAAACTGTGTTGAGAAAGGTTACATGTATAAATATAATACAATCTAATAATTTATTTATAAGCAACCACCCTTACTATTAATCCTGATTTTAAATTTCCTTTTTTCGAAACAATACCGAACGCAAAAAAAAAACCGAATGAAAATTCTCTGTGTTTCTGTTGACCGTAATATTTCAACTTGTTTATAAAATAAAGCAGGAAAAGACTACGACAACTGGTTTGGCAGGCAAGGAAACAAACAGCAGTGGTATAGGCAACACCACTTTAGCCTATATATTTTTATATCTATATTTTGTATTGGGTGTAAAGTATATAATATATAAGAAAATGGCATTTTTCACTAATGACTTTTTCATTATACAACTTATGGTGTATCCACAGTATATATAGTACGGATAAAATGAGACAAATAAAAATTTGACTTTGGTTAAAACCGAAAATGAAAACTATTAATTTAGTCCTTGTTTTGTTATGTGGTTGAATAAAATGTTTCGTTTTTGGGGTTTTTAATTGATATCCTTAGAGTTCTAAACATTTACAACAACAACAAAAAAATGTCCCTTCATTATTTTATATTTTAACAAAAAAATAATAAAAAAAAAATTTGCATAAATTTAATCTGTCATGTGATTAGTAGCCGAGGAGACAGTTGTTCACGATGTTGTTTTTTATCTCGTTTAATTTAGTGTTTTGGATTCTATTTTAGGTAGACCTATAGGGCAGTGATTTACATAAGTACCATTTGATAAAGCATTTTAATTTGGTGTGTCAACTAGTGTAATAAATTTATAACAAAATTGACACATTTCCTTAATATAAAGTATCTACATATCCTTTTACTAAATACCCAATTTAATTACGTTATCATGCACGATATGGTTAAATACATATAAAACACCTTATACACAAACATATCATGTGAGTGATGTTTTACATAAAAAATACACATTTTTTTTGTACATAATGAATCCGGTATCCATCAACATTTATGTATATATACAGGGTAAAAAATAAAAAAGCACTTCAAACAAATTAATGAGCTTTTGGTCGTTACGTATATTATATAATTAAAATTTCGGTAACCTCATTAAAAATAAATTTACATATGATATACGTGTACATAAGTTTATACTACTGTATTACTTTGTGAATATTATTATGTAGCATTTCTGAAAAGAAATGACCGGAAATCATATTGTAAAACTTCCGTATGTGTACATGAAAATCCATATAATATTTTTTCAATACAATACAACTTTTTATGTTACCATCTATGATTACACAAAAATAAAAACTTTGTTCGACGTCCATTTCACAGCAAAAAAAAAATGTTATTATTTATAGGAAAACCATCCAGCACATTTTTGTGTCCTGCTGCTTTTCCTGACCACCACAGGTGTTAGTTGTACCACACGAAGTATCAAGAAAAAATAAAATGTAAACTTTTTTATTTTTTGTGATATTTTTGTGGTGCTTTTCATTAAACGACATTTTTTTTTTTTTTAATTTAAAGTTTTGTGTTCGGTATAGGTTGTACATATATATTGTCAAATATATTAAACATCAAATAAATCATATAAAAAATATATATCGTGATAAAATCAAATTTAATTATATTTTTCATAAAATTCAAACGAATTTTGTTTTTGTTTTATGCCATTCAAATGTGTATCAATGGATTTATGATTTACAGTGGTAATTACTTGGCACAATCATGTGCAGCAGTTTATTTAACGTATAAGTAAATTAAAATGACAAAAAATATAAATGCGACATAAAACCTCGACAATTCGTCTGCACTATATAGTTATGCAATTAGCTTAATAGATTTGAAACAAAACTTAGCTTAAAATAAAAATTATTAACGGCGAACTAAAAAATTTTTTTGTTTTTTAAATTGAAGGTACTAATTTATACAGAGTGAACTATAGAATATTTTACAGGGTACTTTTTTCATCACTCTGATACTGCCTGATTAAATTAACTAAATTTTGACGATCGAGACACGGCGGGGTCAAACAGAACACCGAGAACCTAACAAATATTGGTTTTATCTACAACCCTTTACCATCTGGCTAGTACCAGTTGGTAGATGTATTATTATCAATGAATTAATGTAATGGATACAACGAAAAAAGGATACCGCAGGTGGTATAAATCAGCAGAAATGCTGAGAAATCGACCCTTTTCGGAGGTTGGCCCAAAAGATTCTAGGGGTGGTTATATGGTGACATAATAATTATGATACATGAGACAACAACAACAACAAATATAATCAAACCCACACATACATACATGAACTGTGCAAAAATAAAATATGCAACGTATTAAAGAGATTTGTTCCAACTTTAACAGTTAAGGGAAATATGTTGAAATTAAAAATAATTTTTAAGAGTGTATAACGACGGCAGAATTGTGTGTGTCGATATTTTAATTATTCAGAATTAGATGATACTGGTCTATGGATCCAAATAAAATTCCAGATCTTACAGATTTTTTGGAATAGTACCCCTAAGAGTCAAAAAGAAATTTGAACACAAACTAACCAATCATTGAAAGTTTAAGAATTGCGATTAAAACGTAAAAACGTAAAGCACGAACAACTTGGCAGAAAAATCGGGTTCGCGATATTGTGTGACCGTGAATTTTTTGTTTATTAATATCTCGCATGTTTTCCCCATAGTCGATAGAAGGTTAATCGGACGATAACTGTCGGCGATATTGTGTATTGTTCTAGCTGATGTATGTTGTGCTTATTTTTTGGTGAACCTGCCAATTTATCTGATGTCATCGATTAATGCATTTTTCCTTTTGATTTCAGTTTTTAGTGTGTTTAATTGTAGTGTATTTGGTTGCAGTACTTTGCAATTTAATTGTATTCATTTATTTAGTTTGATTCCATGACTACTATTAGTTTTGTTACCCAGTTTTATGTGGCATGCGTTCATAACAATAGCAATAATGTAATATGTGCATATATCATTTAGATCTAGTACTCGGAATAATTTATCAAAGTCTTTTTCAAATATGGCATCAGTTACTATGATGGTCGTTGCCAACCCGTCGTTTATTTTTGTTTTTGAGATTGTTTGTATTGTTAAAATTATTATTGTAGTATTTGTTTTTTTTTATTTATTTATGTATTATCGGCAATCAATCTATTTTGGCAGAAACAGGAACTGATGTGAAATTTTGGTTTTTAATTTTACGACGCTGGATCGTTTATGGCTTCGCAATTAGTGCAAAATATTGCAGTTGGAGATGTTTTGTTAACCGTGAATGTTGATTTGACACAACGGTAACCTAGGTTACAATTAGCAACGATATGGTTAATTCGTGAATATATAGTTTTTACATTGCATAATTTCATTTTTGTTCTGGATTTTTCCCAGATGACACGTTGGTAATTTATTGATTTGATTCCGGAAACTACGCCATGGTGTGCTGCTGCTGGTTCAAATTGGTATAATGAAAGCGGTAACGATTGCTCTCTTGGCATTGAATATTTTGACTGCATTTGCCTGATATTATTCAATGTTGTCCCTCCTTTTTGTTCTATTCCGACCTTGATTTTTATTTCGACCAAACTCTCACACTGTGAGATGACGCAACACTATCGTTTTCAATTGTTCGACCTTATTTCGTATTTACATCGTTGACAATTAATTAGTAATCGTTAAAAATAAAGAAAGGCAACTATGATAGTCAACGACTGTGAGAACTTAACCAGTTTTATTGAGTTTTTAATGGATTGTTGAAGTATATGTATTGGTGAGGGTCTAACAGGCACGTGGAGTAGGCAGTGTAGCTTTATTTGCGTAATTACTCGTTGGTACAGTTTCTGGCTGGGTTTCGACACTATATAGTAGTTTTCTATTTGTGTTGGTTTGCCTTATTTGTGATTTGAGGTGGTCGAAGAGAGGTAAATTGGTGACTGGGTCATTAAATGCATTGATGTTGATGGTGTTAGATAAATGAAGTGACCATTTCAATAGCTTTAAAACAATCGACTCTTTTGCTTGTGATGACGTTGGTATAGTGGTAATGGTTACCAGAATTGGTAACTCAATCGTTGGTGATGTATGGGCTCGTTGATTTTAGCTAAAAGTGATTAAGTGGTACGGCGTTTTTGCTTTAATGTCACAAGTTCTAATGGGAAGGTCGACTCAGTGCCAATATGTTCGTCTGACGTTACCACAACGGAGAAAACGGGTGTATTTGCATTGATCGTCCAAAGTGCTGTTTAAAACGTTTTTAAATGACCTGGTGGAAGCGATCATAAGAATCATTAGAATTCAAGTATTTGTTTTTTTTACGTTATTCAACTTTTCTTCCAAAGATAAACACTGTATCTGCAGTTTGTAATCCTAAAAACCAGCACTTGTTTTGCGTATCGCACAGAACTTCTACCTTTTTTAAAATAAAATGTGGTAAAAAATGTGTAAAGATACCGCTTTTGAAATATTAATACCAAATGTTACTACAATGAAGATCAGGAAAAACCAAGGCTCAATATGAAATTCTTGTGAAACTTCAAATGTTGGTAGAATATGGTTAGATTAGATGTTTCTATCAGAGTAAATAATATCAATTTGCTTACGGTTGTCAGCCGATTTCAGTTATGCTTGTAAATTCCACTATTTTAGTGGTTGACAATCTTTCAGGCATAAATCCATGTTTATTAAAAGAGATATAGAGGAATATAATGTTTTTGAAGGCATCAGACACTAACATTTCGAAAAGTTTGGGTATAATTGATGTTATGGCGATTCCACGATAACAGGAGATATGTACTAAAATTTGATGTAATTTTGGAAATTTACCATTTGTCAAGGAAGGAATACTTCATTGAAGATATAATTCATTTTTTTTATTAAGTTTATTAAGATGTCAACATACGGGATGAAGTCCTGATAACTGGAACGAATTGTTCATATCCTTGCAATCATTTTACATGTAAGATATCAAAAATGGTCTTTATTAAGCACGCAAAATTTACATTCCCACTTAATAATGATTAGGAAATTGCTGAGTTATCCTCTATTAGCTTTATTGAAATTAGTACAGATATTGTTGGTGTCCATTCGAAAATTGAAAACGAACTTTAAGATATTTGCTAGTTTATAGGAATAAATTATTTAAACCTTTTAATTAACATTTACTGAAAGAAACGTGGAGAAATTAGGGCAGTATGAAAAATCTCTGCTGTTTGATTAAAAATCAAACGGAGCCTTTTTAAATAACTTTTAAATGCTTTGGCGAAAGGCAACATTTTAAGGATTTAGAATTGCTCAAGCTAATTTTCAGTGGCATAATATTTACTAAGGCAATGAGACAACTAAAAAAGACAAAGCTAAAGAAAAGGCCTTTTATATAGCAATTAAAGATTTTCCCACCAAATGAAAAAGTTAATGACAGCAAAGATGAGTCGAAGACAAATCCGGTCAAATTTAATTGGAAAAGTGTCAATTTTATAAAAAAAGGTTAAGGTTAATCTAAAGATATCTTCAGATTATGATATTATTACCGGGAAAATTATGAAATAATTGCTAAATAAAAGCGTAAAATATAGGTATACTAACCTTTACACATATTTACCTCGTTTATAAGGTGCATATATTTTCTCCAAAAATGTAAAATATATTATCATTATTCTAAAGTCAGAAGAAGTTTACTGCTGATAATTTTAAGAAGCTTTTACACGGAATAGTAGAACAGGTACACAGAATAGCAAATACAACTAAGCTTGTTTTAGAAAAAATCGGCAATTTTTTGGATATTGCGCAAGCTTTCGACAATTCACAGAACTAAATTATATCCCATCACAACCCGAAATGTAAAATATTCCATAGACCATACTGTATACTGTGTGAGTGCCATGCAAATATGACATAAAAAAATACTCAAAAATTATGAGTTTTTAGAATACGTTTTGTACTCGTATCGTCGTATATGGCTTTAATTTTTATATATTATAATAATATATGATCTGGAATAAAAGCTTAAATTAATTTATTTATTTTTGTATGAATTGTATGTGACTTTTAATTTATTTTCCATTTTCTCTTCATGTGAAAATTTAAAATATTATCACTTCCACGATAAAGTATGAATATATGTGTATACATGTATGCAACACTCGTCAACATGTCGGTGGCAAAATTATATATATATATGAAAAAATTTGCATTGTAATTATTGTGATGTGTGGGGTGCTTTATACTATATGCGGTGATGATACATATTTTGAAATGGTTAAAGCTACATATTTTTTGATTGGTACAAGTGGTATGCATTTATGCTTAATTTTTAGAATGCGATTGTATAATAGATAACGTTGAAATTTTATATCATTTTTGTAATACTTAGAATAGCATATGTCATGGAATATAAATAGAGTGTATATAGTGTGATGACGATTGCAAAAAATTTAATTAAAATTTACTATGGTAATTGAAATGGTTTTACGAAATAAGGCGTAACAAATTTGTGCCTTAATAGTATAAATTTACCAAGTAAGAGCTTTAAAATATATTAAAAATACTCAAAAACCACCGAAAGATATTATCAAATTTAACATAACTTCAGTATACTATATCTTGTAAACAATATTTGACTTTTTTACTAGAGAACGTCGTTGAAATTTTTCAGATATAATTTGGTTGCATACACGTTGTCCAATAACAGCGACGGTCGATACTGATTTTGAAAGTAATAAAATTTACTTAGCCCAAAGTGTTGTTTAGGTTTATCTTTGTATACCACCATACTTGCTAAAACAATGTCAAACATAAGTAACATTGCAATGATGTCATTTTTTGGACCATCTAGAATAACTGACAATAACTGAAAGAAAAACTCAACTTCCTTTGTAAAAAATAAAATTTTAAAAATCATTCTGTTGTAAGTAGCCAGGTGTGTAATAACATTTTAAAATCTGCAATGTCTTCGCATATTTTTCAAATAATTTGTCAACTACCTATAGGACATTATTTCTCCATAAGCGCAACTTCCACATTAGACTCAATTTTTCAAGAACAAAAGGTATTATAAAACCATTGTTTTTATTTGGCAGAACATAAAATAGCTTATAAAAATGATTTTATTAGAAAATAGAAAGTTAAACAAAAGAAATCTTGGTTCTTTAAAAATTAAATATTTGGTCGGTGTGCGTTAGATTATAAACACTCTGTATATAGCAGGGTGTTCCAGAAATGGTGTATGAAACGAAGCAATGTGGTAGAGATTATTTTTAACAAAAACAACCAACTAAAGTTTTTTAAAATTGTTAATCTGAACTGAACCATAAAGTAAATCCAATAACTTCCAATTGTTATTGTAAATAACAATTGGAAGTTATTGGATTTACTTTATGATTCAGTTCAGATATTGTAAATTCGTTAGCCTCCGGTGAGCTCAAATGGAATATATATGAAACAATAATCACATTTAATTTAAATTCTAATCCATAGATGGCGACAGAGAAATAATGGTGTAATTTAAGTTTTGGAAAACATACTAAGTTTTGCCAAAATTTCTGAAAAAACAACTGAACGATTTTGCATTCACCTATTGTTTTATATTTGGATATATATAGTGTATTTTGTTGAAAAACAAAATAACTCTACTCAGTAGACTATGATTTTTGATAAGGGTCGAGGAAAATAATTAAACGTTTTACAGAATAATTGAGAAGGATCGGTCTAAATTTTAATACATAATCTGACTCAGCAATTACATTGATGAACCATTCCATTTTTAAATACCTGTATTTGTCGACGTTCATTAGTACTTACAACTTTTGCCAGTTACCATTTTTACAACTTTGATAAATTATATCCGAGAGCTTTCAAAAACCATTCAATGGTTTCAAAAATTCGTAATAATAAGGAACAAAACCCAATATTTTGTGGTAGACTATTATGAATATTACATTATGAATATTACATGATTGAAACAGCTCGTGCGTCCGAGCAAATATTTACGAGTACTTGACCAAGTTGCCGATTATTTGACTAGCCGAGTACACAATTACTTTCGTCAACTGTGACATAATTACTGTCATTTTGCATAAACTCACATATTTCTGAGGTAATCCCAGATATTTTAAAGCAAAACATAAGTGATATGTTGAGTCAAGGACTTGCTGAAAATTCAGTAATACCCTATGAAAGAATTAGCCGATGTGAAAAAACTTGATAAGAGACTGATTGATTCAGAAAAAACCCTCATTGGTATACACACCTATAGTTTTCTTTTGCGAGATGTTTAAAAAGTTGTTTAGTTAAGAGCTCCTAAAGCAATTTACTCAAAAGAGAATGGTATAAGTTTAGTGTCCACATAAACATGATGATATGAAATGTACATAGCTCTGCATAACTATATACATAACTTTACACGGATTACCGCATCGAAGGCAATCTACACAGGTCTGATTATAAAGGTAATGATGAAACATTTTAGCGTTAAAAGACATCAACAGGCTATATTACAATGATTAGCAGTCAGACGAATGCAAATTAGAAACTCTCCTGGACAGGATAACGGAGATGGGCGACCATCGGAAGCACTCCGTCATATACGTGTTTAATTCACTCTGGATTCGACGGATGCCAGAGATTTTAAAATCACCTTGTCGACCCAGCCAGAATCTTAGCAGCCTGATGATCTAGCAAAGATTCCGAACCAATTGTACGACGTCATGTCAAGCGGACTGCACATTGCATCAGTGGCAAATGAGTCGTATGCTTCTGCACAACGTGACTCCTTAGGGAGGAATCAAGTAGCATCAATGACAACCATAGAGGAGTGGTTTGTTTTAATTGAAGGCCTGCTCTCCAGTCTTGGCAATCCCGTAATAGCTAGGGAGGTAGTTCATATGAACATAGAAAATCGCAGGTAAATGTAATTACAATAAAGCTAATACGGCTAAATTATCATACTTAGACTAAATTATCATACAGCCACCTATTTACAAGGGATACAACAAATAAACTGACATTCTTAATCGATATCAGAAAGGAACTCCCTGTAATTCCATTCCGTAAATATATACCTCACTTTTACTTCAAAAATCACATCTAGACTTATCAGTCACCAATGGAATAATAATCAAAATTTATGCCAGTAGATTGCTTCAGATAAATATTGAACTAAAACGAACATTTGCTCATGCTTTCATTCAAGCAGATCTGAACCTTCCGATTATTGGCTGCTTTCCTCAGTAAATCTGTCAATCAATGCTTTAATGGTGAGAGTTGATACACCAACTCCCCTGGATTTCACGATCCATAATGGATATGAAAAATTTCCTTCAATTTAGAATAAAATTTACGTGTGAAACACAAAGTGGTACATCACATTGTTGCAGAACATCTGCATCTTCTTCCAGTTCATTTGGTAAAGAAGAAAGTTCTGGATTGCAGACTACGGTTTTATCGTCACCTAACCATATGGGCACAACACCTGATCGATATCCGATACCTCATTTTAAAATTTCTCCATGCACTTGCCTGTAATATTTTCTCAAAAATTGGCCTTGTCTACTATCTTATTCCCGTTGCACCTAAAGATGATCACAAAACGTAAATTACGACACCATCCTTTTCTAAAAAATTACCGGATGTCCAAAAGAAACACTTCATCGGGAATTACTCCCAATTTGTCCAGCAATAAACCATTTCCGTTATTTTGTCGAGGGAAGGGACTTTACGTTACTTAAATTACATCTCTCAATTTGCCACGGATATTCAACACATCCTAGGAAACTAAAGAGTTCTTCAAATTTCCTGGCGTGGAAAACTATTGTGAAATATCAACCTGGAACAACCGATCTTATATTGCAGAACCTCTCATATATTTGCGGGCATATCAATTTAAACATCGTAGGACCACTTCCTCTATCTAACGGGTATACATTTCTCTTAACGTTTGTCGATCGTTTTCATGCTGACCCGCAGCGTACTGCATAACATATATATCAGCAGCTACCATTGCCAAGAGATTAGTGTAAAATTACATATCTCGATTCGGAGTTCTCCGGTTTTTTACAACGGATCAAGAAACGCAATTTGAGTCTCAACTTTTCTTGGATTTATCTAACTACACTTATGGGCTCACATCGGTTACGTACAACGGCTTACCATTCGCAAGCCAATGTCATGGTTAAACGTTTCCACCGCCAGCTAAAATACCAATTGTTTTACTGGAAACCCGAGTAAAACTGAAAAAAATCAGAAGTATCTTCTCCTTACGAACGGCCATACTAGGTCATAAGTCGATTTTGCAAGCACTTCATCGTTTTAATCTAAGACAACAATCACGATATTTCAATCGATAGATTAAAACCAGCATATGGAATACTTTTTTGAGCCGATCAAACATCTGGCTCGCGAACAATCAAATCAGTATATATTGAGGTGCAAAGTTCTCATTAGTTTGGACTTTCTCGACAGAGAAGTACTGTAGCGAATGAATATTTCAAATAGAGAGTTCAATCGCTTCAAATCAGATAATGGTCAAAATGGCTCACCGCCCCATACATCGTAATGCAATTCAATCACAAGTTGTGTGTACATGATATACAATTGGTAAACAACCTGAACACATCGTCACTACCCACCTAAAAGCTGGGTTTATAATATAGACAATTATATTATAAACCCAGCTTTTATACCAAATAAATACATAGTAAATATGTTTGTTAAACTTTGAGTATTTTGTGATTAGCGTGCCACCTAGATGTTTATAGGAAAAGTAAAGTTGCTAGGAGCAACGAAATTCAAAGAAAAAAATTTGTCATACTAATTGTCACAAAATATCACAATTGAAAGAAAAAACTAAGGTAACTGTGTGAATTTTAAAATATATGCACGTCAATTGTAAAATTACCCGATGCAGATAATTTTAGTTTTAACGTACACCGCGATCTTTTTGCCGACTTGGCGCTTCTTTAGTAAACTTTTATGTTCGGTAACTCGATTCTTTATCGAACTTTTTGGCAGATTTTAAATTCTAAAATTAGCGTTCAAATCGAATTGGATTCACTTTTTAGTTATATTTTATAGTTTAATTATGATAAAAGTTCTAAAAAATTATCTTTATCAATAAAAAAGGGCTTAAAATATGATTTTTGAATAACAAAAACTTGTATCGAATGTGCAGTGTTCACTCAAACGCATTCCATTTGGTTATAAATTATAAAACACTAAAACTTTTTTAAAATTCATCTTACAAATTGAATATATTATGGTAACGAACATAATTTACTTTAAATTGTGTGGTAAATTTTAAATTGCATTTACCATGTGTGTGTACTACATAACATATGTTCCCTTTCAACTCAAAGCACTCACTTTAAAAGTGTCCATTATACATATGTGTATAGATAAATAATCGTAATAGCATCGACGACAATATAAAGAAATAGTTTTTCTTCTAAATTGATGCGCAAATTTTAGTTTATATGACATTCCACGTTACACTTATATAATACCGTCACTATAAACGTAGAGTAAAAATCAATTTGTGTCTAAACTTATACATACCCTTAGCTGATTATATATAGGGTGAACAGATTTAATAGAGCAAATTACTTTCAGAACAAATTCAAATGTATTTGTTAAAGTATCTGGTATACCAACATACAAATCAGCCACCATTCATATATAATAATAACTTTTTGATTTTCTATCTCGGTGGGAGTTCTTCGTTTTACTTTTCACTTAGTTTTATTTACAGTAGTGAAATACAACAACAATGCACAAAACGTTGCTTAACTATTTTATAGATTTCCTACAATTTTTCATACAATACCACTAAGTATATTCTCTATCTATTGTTAAAAGCTCTTCTCATTTTACACAAAAACGAAATTCTTTTGAGTTGTTGTAACTATATACGGCATTATACGTCTATTTTTACATGAGTTTTCTATGTAATACATAATCCGACTTCTACTGCTTCCTTTTTACTTTTAATATTCGACTGTAAATTGATTTAAATTTTTATGATATTTAGATAAAGTTTTTAAAAGTACATAAAAGTTTTTTAACATAATATCTTCTTCATACTCATGCGGTGGTATAATAAATAGAAAAAACATGATGGTATTTAGAACATATGTTTTGACGCGCCACCAGCTTATGCCACTAACAGCAATTGACATACAAACAATATAAGGATAGGCAAACTTTAATTTAGTTGAATGGTTTTTCAAGTTGTTAAATATGAAATAAAACCATTTATTGTGATGGCAAATATTTGCTTTTTATCATATTACCACGTTTTAATAACAGCAAATTCAAATTATCATTATAGTGGAAAATGTATTGATATTGCGTGCCATACTTCATCATTAGATAATTAATTTACTTACTCGTATGATAGCATAAATAGCTAGGGGATATATATATATATATATATATATATATATATATATATATATATATATATATATATATATATATATATATTATGTTTTAGTTATAAGCTTTCTGGACCCCAATGGTCCAAAGTTCGTTATTTTGGTTATATCATTTTTCGAGATCTAATTTTTGACGCCCACATTACATACTGTATTTTTAGTATAGCCCAGTTTTTACCAAACCTTAAAACTTCAGAACAATCGGAAAAAATATCGGCACTACCAAAAATACTTAAACCAGTGCTATCAAGGTGTGTCCAGTTCATTAATATTTTGTTTTCCAAATCATGAGTAGGATTTGGTGGATCAGAAAACAACAGTATATAACAGATTTTCCGATTTTTCAAGAAAATCGAGTCCGCTTCCAAAAACAAATGATATAAATGTTCCTGAACCTAATGAGGAACGAATTCTAAGGCAATCTTCACGGCTCTAGACCAAACACTTCCTCGAATAAGTTTTCTCATCTATACTTGAAGACTGCGAATAGTTATTTGGAATAAACCTCGCTGACCTCAATGCAAGATATGACCAGTTGTTCGTTGAATGTAATATATGGAATCGTATAAAATGGCGTCGGCTGCGAGAATAAACAACTATGCAAATAATTACTGCTCCAGAGGGCAGAGCCTCGTTCAGATTTTCGTTAAAATGGTCTCGATTATAACTACCGAGAAACGTGACGGGACCCAGATTAAAAATAAACTAAAATAAGACGATATAGAATACCACACATACACGCACTTTGATGACAAGAAAATGATCTATGCCATGCGGGGAGTACATTAGACTTCTCTGGATCTAGAAGAGGTAAAAATTACTTTAAGAGATTCACCACTTCGATGAATCTGTCTCACAAATGACCATCAAGAAGAATCAAAGGGAAAAACTACTTCAAATTCAATAAATGGAACTTTACAGTTTTACCTGGGATAAGAAGTGTAGAGCCCAATTGACTCAATGCCAAAATTGCCAAAATTGCCAAGGATTTAACCACTCATCATTAAATTGCGGCAGGAGTTTCCGCTTCCTAAAATGCAAGGAAACCCATGAGAGGGAATTGCAGAATCACCACTGTATACCGGCTACCCGCAGAATTTGTTTGATGTGTAAACAACTCCAAGCAAACTACGGCCCGTGTCAGGTGAGAAAAAGATATGTATCTAATATTTTTCCACCTAAGCCAGGTTCTACCCAGTTTCCATACGGGTTTGGCTCACGAAAGATATAAGGGTTTTCTATACAAATGCTACGGCAAGCAATCTTCACGGCTCTAGACCAAACACTTCCTCGAATAAGTTTTCTCATCTATACTTGAAGACTGCGAATAGTTATTTGGAATAAACCTCGCTGACCTCAATGCAAGATATGACCAGTTGTTCGTTGAATGCGATCAAATCCTATCAACTATAATTCCGTTGCAAAACGGTTGTTCTATATAAAATTCATTTCTTCACTTCCAATCTCTTCATGCTACAAAATAAAATTTGTCTCTACTTACTCCTCCGCGGATCTTGCACGAATTTTGTACAGATCTTTCACCAATTGTATATTCACAACCCATTCTTAGACCTACGCAGAAGTAACAAATACATTTCGTAGCGACTCACTAGCCGACTGGATGAAATTTTAAATGCATGTCTATCAAACCCTTCTAGTCGCTCTCCAAACTCTACCAATACTCAAATTGAAGAGAAAAAGAAAGTATATCTGTCATTCAGAGCAGAGGCATTTTAAAAACTCCTCACGAACTCCTAACATTTTTTTTATAAACCTTACATAGATTCTATCCAAACCGGTTGCTGATGAAGGGTTTTAGCAGTTGATATTTTTTATTTATTCAATTGAAATGTTTAATACCATAAAAGGAAAATTAATGTTACCACATAATTCTTCGTCCTAGTTACAGGCTGCGTTGATAAGCTGCAGTATTGCTAAACAAATATTCACCAACACTTAAATGGGTTTAAAAAATTGATGCAACTTCAATCTTTTCAGATAGCAAACCATTATCAAATTTGAGTAAGTGCAAATAGTGCAGTAAATGGTCGTCGTTTATAAAATAGAAGAATATAGGAATACAGGTGCAAAATTATAGATTAGAACCACTGACATCTTTAGTTCCGTGTGCGTTTCAATCTGCTAATTAACTACTATACTTATTTGACATTGATAATTTTCGATAATTTAGTTTCGTTAAGTTTAATTTTAGATCATTCTTGTCTGAATGGCACAAACACCAAACATATTACAATCTAAACTTAAACTGTAAAAATTTAAGGTGCCTGTGCAAGAATTTTTAGCCAAATTACTAGTAATCTATTAAGTAAAAAGAAAAAAACATTTGATATTTTCACGGTTTCCCAATAATGCAGCAAAAATTGTACGACCTTGTTAAAAATGAATTCTCTTCTATAGATAGCTTTTATGATTTTATAATTGTAAATTAAATGTTCGTTAAGTTACTTGAATCATTGAATCACACTAAAATTAAATATAACAGTTGTTTCGTTAAGTTTTTCAATGTTTAATTAAAGGGTTAAGTTACAATGATATTTCTAACTGCCATTAAAAACCATCATAATTAAGTTTAAATTGGTTATCAAATTTATTTTTAAGTCGCCTTTGACTCGCATTAAAACTTATCATCTTTTGTTTGTATTTTATATTTTTCATATCAACAGCCTATAATAGCTAATAATAGTTCTAAAATATACTTGGAATGAAAAAAGTGATTCGAATTCATAATTCTTTAATTTACTTGCAAAACCTTGTACGATGCATTTTTAACAGACTTCGTTAAATACTCGTTAAGTTATTTGAGTACAATATAATTAATTTTATTGGTAAGTTTCATAATTTTTTTTATGTTTATTGGTTAGTTATTAACATTACAATCAAAATAAATTATTCATTGGTTCGTTAAACATGAAAAGTTTCGTCAAGTTAAATTAAATTGGAAGTTTTCTTTTTTGGAACTAAATTACTATGAATTACTAATAATATAAATAAGCTTTGATTTAACTTTTGTTTAAATTGCTAATTTTCTATAAGTTATCTTCGTTAAATCCGTTTTTGAATCGTTCTTGGCTTTTTGGTTCAAACAGAAATAAGTTTAAAGATATTAGTATGACACTAATATCGGTCGTGACTCTATAATTGTTAAAAAATTAGCAATGCCTTGAAGTTAAAAATATAATAATTATTTAATAATAATTAGTTGAAGTTTAAAAATTGTTTCGATCTTTAAGCCCAATCAACTTAATGGAAAAGTGTTAAAAAAAACAAAAACAGCATAGATTTTCTAAGACGCTAATATTAAATGAATTAAGAATGGATCAAATTAATAATTTTCGTTAAGTGATTGGAAGGCCCTGCAAAATATTTACAGAAACCCTTCAATTTGCATAACTGTATCTGACCGAGCAATTGGCGCGGTCAACGGGCGTCAAAATCTTATTATTTGAAAAGATGGTCATATTTTCTCTCAACTGGACTAGCAAATCTGAAAAATTGCCTGCTTTATTAGAATAAAATAATTACTTTTACATTAAGGCCTCCTCCAACTAAGAAATTAATTTATTTTACCATCAAATATATTCGTTTCGGAACGGCTCTCAGACCTAATTGGGTTTCCTTTGAATTATTCAAGAGTGCTCCCGACAACAAACTTGCTGCGACAAATTATCGGAAATGTTTTTTTGCCTAATATATTGCGAGTAATTTTCGTTTGAATTCAGAGTATTTTATTTTAGCATCCGAGAGTTTCTTCGAAAAGAATCCCAGAGGCTTCCAACATTTATTTGTTTACTGTTGTAGTACTGCGCTGACAGCTGCGCTCGACAAAGTCGAGTTCTCTGACGGCTTCGTTCATGAAGTGTTGTAACGTTTTCGCTGCGTTGCGAAGACCAAATGGCATTCGTGTGAATTCGAAGAGGCCAAATAGAGTAGTGATAGCGGTCTTATGTACGTCTTCATGAGCTTCTAGTATGAGGTAATAAGCTCTAACCAGATCTATTTTAGAAAAAATTCTGCATTTATGCCCGATCCGGTGTCGTATAATTGTATTGAGTCTACGATAGTCCCCGCATGGTCTTCAATCGTGTTTTTTTCTTTTTGACCATGTCTAATGGGCATGATACTAGAGATTTTGATGGTTGGCAAGTTCTCAATCCTACGATATGTTGAAATTCCGAGTATGCGACTTTATGTCAAATACTCAGTAGTGACAATATCATGAACTACATTATGTCGGACCGAAATTTTGTAATTTGGTTCTGATAAGGACGGATACTTCTTAAACAGATTACCATAACCGTTTTAGGGCGACAAAGAGTCCGAATTTATTGAAAAAATCGGCGCCAATGACTGCTGCTATCATAAAGGCATGTGTAAACCTTCGTTTGAGTGCGATATTCATCTGGAGCAATTCTGATCCGAAGCTGTTAATTGTTGAGCCGTTGGCTGTCGAAATAACTAGATCTCTTGATTTTTCACTAAAGTATAAATTGTTAGTGCAGGTATTGACGGGTATAATGGCCGTGTCAATTTGGAATGTTAGTTTGTTGTTGGAATCGTATACAAATAAATGGATAAATTGTCGAATTGGAGAAGAATCTACTCGACAATTGCTGGAAAGATTATTTGAAATGATCATATTCCATGTAAGCGGACGAAGCTTTCGTGGCCTGACACTAGCAAATTGCCTGTAGTGACATTAATTTATATTGGTTTATAAATATGAAATACCGGGTGATGCACATAATTTTTTGCAGTGCACTGAGTTTATTGTAAAAATGTACAGTATTTTTGCAGCTGTTACAATTGACTGACTTTAGCAAAGGCTTTTGATACGGTATTAGATTAGGTGTTTTATTTGAGCGCAGGGTCTGTCTTTGGTAGCATACCACAATTAAGTGGTATAACATCTCTAATACAGCCAAAGTTTAAACAAACAAAAGCATTAAGCAAGGATATCTCATTTTTCAACATAATTTTAAATAAAGTATTATTAACAGAGGCTGATCAATTTCCAGAGCTGAGACTCAATAAATGTGTGACATTGCAGTTTTTTTCTCGTTTTGGCTTATGTTGATGATGTTATTATCAGTTGTAGTTTAATTAGTTTAGAACCCATTCTTAGTGAAATGGTAAAATATTTAGAACTCATTTAGCTGAAATATCTTTCGCTACTGTAGAAACTTATTTTTCTTCTAGATTAAGTCAACCCCTTACTATCAGCGCTAATGATAATATCAATTTTGAATAGCGTTTGTTGCTTATATGCTTATTCATACTGTAGCTTATTTACATAATCACATTTTCGGTTATATACTTTAAGGTCGATGAGAACTTTATTTATATTGCTCATTAATATGAGCAGTTACCTTACAAACGATTCATAGAAAATTAACTTTAATATTAAATGCGATATTCTCTGAATTAAAGTCAATTTATGATTAAAACCATAACATAAGCATTAAATTATATCACATCAATCTAATCACCACTATGAAAGAGTACATAATACATATATATACATTTTAATTATATTATGTGTTTTTCACTACACAATTTATATTTACCCAAAAGTATAAAATAACAAAAAAAATGGTTTTAAATATATTTTCGTAATTAAAATTTGATAAATAAAAATGATAAAAATAATAATTCCAATTAAATCATAAAAATAATTAAAATAATAATAAAAGTAATGTTTATATATGTGTGTATATACATACAACATTTATATAATTTGTAACAACCACACACACACGTTAGTTAAATATAAAAATTTATTTTTTTTAATTAAATTTTTATTTATTTATATAATCTACATAACACACATACATATATACATATACATGTGAGTAGAAGAAAAAAGATTAAGTTTGCTCTTATCATCAGAAATAAAAAAAAATTTAAATTAATTTAACTTTGTACTGTGTATGTATAAAGTGCAGGAGAATCTAGAAATATTATGTTTTTAACTTTTAAAGAAATATTTTACTGTACTGTATGCACCTAATTGATGAAAAAGCTTTTGTAAGCTCATCTAACCATAAATTTTCACGAATATGATATGCACGTTCTAAATCACGTTGAAATGTAAAAAAAAAACTATACTGCATGAATCATAAATAAAGCTCGTTGGTTATTTAGGAAAATACAGTATTTGAAATTAGGATTATATTTCATAAACTTTTTTTTTTATTTTTATTTATGGTATTCAATATTTATTACAACTAATATCTAATATTTATTATTGGATTAAAACACTCACATACACACGCATCCATAAAAATTTTAAAATAATCGGTAGACTAATAATAATAATAATATTTATGGGTTAAGCACAAAAACAACGAGCTTAATTTTTTGTTCACATCGCGGATAAAATGATTATAGAGCAAACAAAAACTTTTTTTTTTTACAGATTATCGTTACGTTGGTTTTAGCTCTATGTATATACCTGTAAATTCTTTTCAATTAATTAGCTGATTAGTACATGTTTAATGCTAGTTCACCATTATGTAATAAGCTTTATGGTAAATTAATTTTGTTTTTCAATTTTCTAAAAACCATTAATAAAAACATTAAGCTTTTAAAAATGTATAATTATGAAAATTTTACTACACCATTAAAGCATCAACACAGTAAAAAAAATTTAACCGAACGATAATGATATTGGTAAAAAATGCTTACACATGCAACTAGCTAATCGGCAATCATTTGTTTTCAAAAGCTATTATTTGTAAAAAATAAAAAGTATTTATAAAAATTTATAGATGGCCATGAACAAATTTGTAAATAATTTAGATGCTGACTTTGGTGATAAATCTGCTAAAAAACACCTATTTATAAGTTCACCAACTTATATATCAAAATATGATTCTGTTCTCCTGATACAAACTAGAAAGGCTGGATAATAGACAAAGAATTATATTATTTGTGATCGCATACGATCTTATTGTGACAAACAAATTATTTCTTTAAAAAAAATCCTCTTACAAACATGCTATAATCCGAAGTCAAACTAAATATAAGTTAATTTCAAAAGGACGATCTAAGCTCATCCAAGGTTAGTGGACAATGACTCGAATGCTAAGGTGGCTGTTTTCATATTATTCAGGAACGTGCTTTGTAATTTATAACTTTGAAGGTGTTATAATAAGGATGAAAAACCCCAGTGCGAAAATTGTGTTAGCAATAGCATTGTGGAAACAAAAAAATATAAATTAACGGTTTTTACAAGCCATCTATTCCATCGGTTTCAATCTGCGTTTTTATTTCACATTCCACACGATGTAATTCTGTTTGTAATGATGCATTTCACGAAAAATAAATACCAATAGAATAAAGAGTAACATGGACAAAGCATCTCCTTGCCATACACTAGAGCTGACTGCATAAAATTCTAATAGCAATTTCCAACTTTGACATAGCATATTTTTTAGGTGTTCCTAGACGGTTAAAAATCGGGACTTATTTAAAAAAAATTTTAAACCACAATAGTTTTATAGAATAATAAAACATTTCAATGATAATTCTTAAACTTCAGAAAGTTTAAAACTTATATAAAACTACTTAGCATTAATTTTAAACATAAAATGTTTTGATCTAACTAAAATAAAACCAAAAAACAGTTGAAATTTGTTTTTGGTAACTAATAAAAAAAAATTCTAACAGTTTGATTTTAAGTATAAAAACATTATATGTTTGGTCATACTAAATTTAAACATAAAAGGTTTAAAATACCCAAAATTTTCCGTTAAGTATTAAAATTTAAAATATAAAAGATTTAAAATTGTCCATAATGGTTCTCAACTCAAAAAAAAAAACATAAGACTTAGGTTAATTTTTCCGTATTAAAAAATTTAACGCATCGAAGGTGTAATAAACAAAATTTGCATTGTTTCTTATAATTCACTAGAACAACGTGATCGTAAGGAGAATAAAAACCTAGTATGTAATTCAAATGTATTGTAAATAAAAAAAAAAATAAAAAAAAAATAAACAAATTAAAGAAGTTTTTAGTTTTTAAGCATATTTTTTAAAATGCAATTTAAATAATATTAAAATATGTAATGTAATTTTTAATAACAAATCATTGTATTTAGTTAAGTTTTGCCATATTATAAAAAAAGTATTTTGTGTGGTTTGGTCGCTGCAGCCTGCTAGTGATGAGAGACCGGATTTTTTTAATTTGAAGGTATATTAAATTTAATTCAGATTTTCTCATAAGCTCGAGTAAAGAAACCGAACTACAATGAAATGAAGCGAGTTTCGTCTCTTTTGTTTCATTTTGTTTAGTCAATTAGGCAACATATCAAATTCAATGGTGGAAGTGAAATGATAGAGCTGTTGAACAAAAAACAATACCTAACTGATCAGATCAGAAAATTACTGACCTTTTATTTTAAATAAAAAAAAACTTTTTTATCAAATTATAAATTAACGTTATTTTAAACCAACCCTGTTTGATTTTAAACACACAGGTTTTCTTTTTGAACCAACAGATACTATTTTACAGACATTTTTGTTTACATTTGAAACCTTTATAACTCAGAGTAAAACTTTTAAGTATTAGTTTTAAACATTATATTGGGATTTTTTAAAGTCCGATATTAAACCGAAATAGTCTAGCCGAAAACATTTTGAAAAAAATAAAACTGACAGCTGAAATTAATACAAGTTTAATTTAACTTCAGGACATTTTACCCTGAAATTCATATTTCCAAGTTGATATTTGTTAGTAAACTTAGTTTACGTACACGATTATTAATTGGTTTGGAATCAAACACCTCCTTTTTCACCTGGGCCTAAGAAGGAATCTAGCATTAAGGATGCTGAGGTTGTTACCACTGTAAAATAACGTATAGCGTTGTGATTATGGTCGCCTCCTTCGACAACCCAAAGAATACCTCTGACCTATATATAGGGATTAATAAAACCTATAAGCTTCCTGATGAGTAAACGCTTTGCGGAAGGTATTGAAAATATTGATAGCAACGCCCAGGATTCTCTAGGTATGGGACAAGTTAAATCTATGAGTACCATCATACTAAACAAAACAGAAAATAACTTTAAAAGATGCAAAAAGTGAATTTGTAAATTAAAAAAATCCTGAATAATGGAGTGCTATTATCTTAATAAATGGTACTAGACCCTTGCAAATAAAAGTTTGTGGGAATATAAGTTAGAGTCACACAGTCATAATAAAAAGGTTGCAATTTTAGTAGAAATTATACTGTGTTGTGGATTTTGTGAATTTGTGTTGTGGACATTCCTGATACTTGCACTAGAACACAAGCTGGTGAAGTCACTGAGTTTATATGTAATTTATTCGTCAGTACACAGGCCATTAGGTTAAATAATGGTTGATTTTAATATAAATGATGTTTACTTGTTAACAAGCACTAAACATTTTGTTGAATAGCTTTCATCACTATTAATGAAAATATTACCTTTTCCAACACTAGATGGAGTTCTGTTCTGGAGGATTTGATTATGATTCCAAGTACTAAACCCACCAGATAATTAGTATAGGACAAATATCTATATCTGACCATACTTTTGGCACTATTATGGTAATTCCAGGAGAATGGAAAATTAAAATTTCTGCCAGTTTAATTTCTTTTTCCTCAAAGTGTATTACAGTGTTTTTTGAAACATTTTTGTTGGGAGAACAAATTCCCAATTATTGAAGTTTTGACATTTGTACTTCCATACCTATATTATATGGGAAATAGTGAAGTATTGAGATAATTGAATCCTATGGCTTTTAGCAAATCGCTCATCAAATTGAAAGTGGTGACATATTTAGTGGTTCTAAATTTCCGATATGTTTGCATGTAACAACTTTTATGACCTAGTAAAATTAAATCTCAAGCCCTTTAGAAAGAAATAGCTGCGATCCAGATGGTTTCATTACTAAGAGACTACAAAAATTTGATAACTCCCTAGTTGAAACTAGGAAATTGTCTTCAAAAAAGGAAAACAACCATAGAGACTCCAATATTCAAAACAAGAAACTCGGAATGATACTTTATGCTAAAAAAATATATCGTCAATTTCATCACTCCAATTGCAAAACAATGAAATGTTTGTTTTTAAATAAATTTAGTTTTTGCAGCTTTTTTGGCACATAGTTTAAATTGAACCTGAGCAATTGCTCTAAGTTTAACGAAGTGGTAAAAAAAGTTTTTAATTTGTTCCCGCAAATTGCGGTGTACCTTATTGCTCCCACATTAGCCCATGGGTCTTTATAGTTTTTATTAACGGAAAAAATTTTTAAATTAAAGGACCAAATGTTGGCAAACGGGCATAATATTTTCAAAACTGTGAAAAACGTAAATTATACCCATAAACTGCAATCAAATATCGACCACTTTGTTGTTCAAAGAAGCGAGTTGATAAATACTGAAATTATTGGAAAAGTATTACTCTATCATATGGACGCTCCATCTATGTTTGAATTATTAAATATATTAAATATGAAGGTACTAAGCAGAAATCTTTTTGACCAAAATCCGATATATTGGAATATGCCTGGGTTAGACAATATTGGAAGCCAATATTTATACCAAATACTCATATCGTAGCTAAGAGGTTCACATAAAGGATAAGATAAAATCATAATTATAATTCTAATAATAAGACCATGTTTGGAATATACGTATATTCGGCCTATTATAGTGCATAATATAAATACACATAGTACTACCATGGTATGTTAGTCCATTGACGCGCTAGATGTCGCTACTGGTATCGTTTTAAAATAATCAAAATATTTTTATGTATAATCGCCTAAATGTCATATATTTATTCTAAATTTTGACGATATTTTATCGACCTGACATCTGGAACATCAATGAGTAAACTCTATATTTCTTATGATGGTAGTACTATATGTATTTATACTATGCATACTGTTAAGAAAAAATAGTCAAAGTAACATACTCATCTCGGGTACATTTTAGATCAGTACATATATAAAATAATTAAATCAAACTTCACTTTGAAAGCGACTTTCACAAAAAAGATGATTCATGATTCATATCCATGAACATCAATTTTAAAACCGAAAACTTCTAAACTCTCAAAATTCAGCGAACTTTTTTTTTATATAATAAAATAATTCAACAAATAAACACAAACAAGCGATATCGTTTGTCCGTGTCCCAGAAAATTATGTCAGCCTTAATAAATCTATTTTTAAAATTGCAATCTCATATGGCGATAATATTTTAGGAGACGAATATAACCTTGCATCAATTGTACCCGAAAAACGAAAGAGTTGAAAATCCCTAAAATAATATATCTCGTACAATTTTTTCATTTTACAATATTTGATACGACAGCTAACCTTAACCCAGACGACAGTATTTTTTCAATGCTTTCGGATATCACATATATGAGGGCGTTTATTTTATATATATATATATATATATATATATATATAATATATATATATATATATATATATATATATATAAATATATATATATATATATATATATATATATATATATATATATATATATATATACATATATATATGTATATATATATATATATATATATATATATATATATATATATATATATATATATATTTATATATATATATATATATATATATATATATATATATATATATATATATATATATATATATTATATATATATATATATACACATACATATATATGAAGAAGACATACCTTTTGGTGGTAACCTTGGTATTTGTGGACAGAACATTTGAAACAAACTGAAGAGCCATAAGAAGTTATGTACTTTGGGATTTATATTACATTCTATTTAATGTTACATTTGGGTAATAAATTTCGTTTCTGAGAGTGATTTTATTTTTTGTGCTGGGTAATAAATTTAAAGTACAAGTTAAACACAAACAAAAAAAAATTAGGGCAAACATGAACGAGGTGTTTATTTTGTTGCTAAGAGAGAGAGAGAGATAGAGAGAGAAAGAAAGAAACAGAGTGTGTAGAGCTTTGGTATTTAAGTACTTTTATTGTTATATACATAATTAGATTCGTAATTTTTTTCTTAAATTCCTAAGATAATATGTTAATAAAATTTCAATCAGTGGGATTGAATATAGTTCATTGAATGGTTCATCTAAATGAATAACATTTTCGTTAGGCAACGAAAAATGGCAACAAAATTTGTAACGTTCCACATTTCTTTGACTCACATTTGGTATGAGTTAAAACATTCTAATTATTATTACTGGCAAATCCAATGTTATTTCCAAACTATATGGAATGGTAAGGACACAAACTAACATGGGATTGTCGTTGAAAAGATTAAAGCAAAAAGATGTTCCAATGTCATAAATAAAGAAAGCTCAGCCAAACACCGATTACCACAATTGTGAATCAAATTTTGTGTTACATTTCTAATTAATGGGTTAGTAACCAATTGGAAGTAACCAATTGGGCAGTAAAATATTTCTATAAATTCTACAAGCGTATATGATAGCAACGAACCTTGGAGACAATTATTTCTGATAAACACTCAAACGTGTAAATTAAGGAAGTTTCGATAACTTGTTGTTGGGGAAGGGTAAAATAAAAAATAAGATCGCTTAGATATGTGACTCCAAGTACTTGTGACGCAGAATTTATACAAATGCAAAATCACGTAAGCAATAACGTCAATGAAAAAGGATAAAGCACGTAAAAAGCCCTATAAAAGCGTCTCGTGTCAAGTTCTTCTTATCTTCTTATACTATTGTCTAAGAGTAGTTTTTCCTAAAGCGTGGAACAAAGACAAGATATAGATGATAATTACCATTGAACGAACCTATATCTAAAAAAAAATCTATAAACTTTTGAGAGGTGAACCCAACCAAAATCCTAAAGGTCAATCATGCTGCTACCAACCTTTGGTAAATTACAAAAAAATTCATCAGGTTGATCAGCGTGTTCCAAAGAAAATCTAGTGAAAAGCAAATGGAATTCAGCGAAGAAGGTCAAAACAAAACTACTTACTTGGAGTATTCCTTGACGTAGTTGATGCTTTCGGTAATATGTGTACTATATGAAACTGTTGAATTGCAGGTTCCTTGTAACAATACTGATATTCAGGAGTGCTTTCATGCAGCATATGGTCGTGGTAACAAGAAAATAAAAATTTGAGTGAAGTTGTCTGGATCATGTTTTAGTCAAGCAAAATATTTTTTAAAAAGTTCAGTTTGTAACCGAAATTTTGAAGTGATTTTCAATTAGGGTTTGAATCCTGAAATTTGTGATATACCCAAATTTAAATTTACATAGGAAAATGGGTGACCTGCTTTTGCTGATGATACAGCGTTTCCTTATCAGGGTGAGCACTGGAACCAAATCTTAATTGAACTAAATAATGAATTATTAGCTTTGAAAAAAGGGTTTCTTGCCACCATAATCTGAGGTCCAAAACTCGTTTTATGTCGTTTCTTATGGGCAACCAAGTTGATGGTACTTCTGATATTTTAAAATCACATTTCGTAGGTAAGCACAGTAATGATAATTGATGATTTTTTAAACATTTTTACGTAGAGGAGGGTATAAGAGGACTATGATTTTTGATAGATAATATCATCTTCGACTTAAAAATCATTAAATAGTAGACTTCTCAAAATTAAATAACACTTTAAGGCAAGCGAGAAATTTGAAAAAATGGCTCTTTCTTTTGATAAAGCAGTTGAAAATTAGTTTAATAATTTGTAAAGTTACTCTCAAGACTGGAATAATGGGGCATTAATAATGGCTGGGATACTGTTTCGCAAATTACTCAGTCAAAGTTGCATTTGACTATATTCAAATCATCTGAGTCAATTTAAGAATATAGAGCTTCACAAATTGCTTAGGAAAATTTAAGAAGCCTCTGAGTCTGGACGGCGAAATAGTTTATTATGGGAACTATAACTTTTGAAATCATTTGGCTTTGAGATTTACTATTTGCAAAATGTCTACAGGAGTCAATAGACTGTATACCGCAAAGCCGTTAACTCTTATTATTTTCGTCACATTGCATCATATTACTTACCCCATTGTAGGAGGCTATTGGGCAATTTAGTGTTATACTTCGTCGTTTTGAGCATATCCACTTGGGTATTGTAGGCTTACTGTCTTCAACCAAGAAATATCTAAATGTATTAACTGTTGTCGGGATATATACTAGTTGGCCTGCAGCATACTGCAAGACCGATAAGTCTGCACCAGCCAATGCACCCACTTTTGTTGAAAGTTATATTTGAAGATATGAGGTACCAATCAATATTGCTACTGACCAGGGACCATAATTTGAGTCCAAACTTTTTGCAGAGCGGACTAAACTGCTGGCTCATAAAGGATATGCACTACGATGTATCACCACCAAGCTAATTGTATATCATTAAAAGGTTTTATCGGCAATTGGAAGCCGCTCTTGTAAATAAGGGTAATACTATAAATATGAGTTCAGAAGTTCCTATCGTTTTACGCGTCATTAGAGCGACAGTGAAAGACGATATAAAATTTTCCCCTACGGAATTAGTTCAATGGTCAATATTTCCAGTAAACCTCTTATTGAGAATCCTAAATCAACTTTATCAACTCATAGAAGAAAATTTAGTAGAAAAATATGTGGCTCGACGTGACAGAGCTGGTAACAGGGTCTACCTGCCTAAGCATACTAAGTAGATTAAGTAGTGACAATCAGTACGATTGCACAGGAAAGTATATAAGCTAAGCTTTGGGTGACATTTTGTCTCAAGAAAACTGTTAAATGATAACAATGAACTACATGCAGCCATTTTTTTGTGATGACCTATACCAAAAAGTAGTTTCTAATCTTCAAAATTTGGTAAAGTAATGATGATGAATGAATATTAAATCGATAAATATATTTTTATAGTACTAAATGCACTTGAAAAAATGATATTTGATTACGATGTGAACACTTTGATGGTTGGTTTAAGAGGAATGATTTTAATATTTACAATAATTATTACAATAAATTTAAATTGATTGATTTTATTGATAAATATTTATGAATACAAATTTTGACATTTATTTGA
This sequence comes from Tipula confusa, assembly GCA_963556175.1. Taxonomy (NCBI): domain Eukaryota; kingdom Metazoa; phylum Arthropoda; class Insecta; order Diptera; family Tipulidae; genus Tipula; species Tipula confusa. The sequence goes on from OY744475.1 coordinate 16,378,378, forward strand.
AAACATATTCCCCTACATTCCCAATTTTTTATTACGCGGTCCGAAAATTATAATAATTGATTGACATATTTCCTCGCCTTATTTGTTTTTAAATTAATATTTTGTGATGTATAAAATTTATGTAAACAAATTACATCTAATTGGCATTGTTTATTGAAATTATCATAGCAACGAAAAAGTTCAAATTTTTCTTATATGGTTTTTGATTATAAAACCAAGTAGTGAATTTTATGTTTTTTTGTATATCTGAGTATGCTGTGCGATGAGTTTAGCTTTTAATATAGAAACTTTGGTAAACATTATCAAAGCAACAGTGACCGTGATAATTTGGGTGTTTTTGTGAAATAAATCAAAATATTCACAAATATTTACCATGGTTTTCGAACACAGTCCAATTATTAAAACTATTCAACGCATTCATCATGCATCTGAAATAATTAACTCAACATTTCTAAGGTTTTATATCTGTCAAATTACATTAATCAAAAATAGAGATAAAATAAAATTTAAAGAATTTAAATTTAAATAACAATTTATATAAAATATAATTATTTGAGTTGTAAAACATGGGCTACTAGGATACAATTTATATAAAAGATAAGTTTTAAATATAAATTATACATCTACTTTAATACGAAAGTATTAGAGTTGTTACTTTGTTTTTTAAAGAACTGCTGATATTTGGACACTTATATATTTATATTATTGCACTAGATGCGCAGGTTTTCTGCAGATCTATACACAAACATTTGAAATATTTCTAAGAAACTTTCATCAAATATACATATAGAAGTTAACATAATATTATCAAAACTTTCGACTCGCATCTAAATATATATACATATGTACTGCTGGTAGGTATATTAAAGGATATACATAGGATTCGCATGAAAACCAAATCTTTATCGTTAAAAATATATTTACAGGATATTTAAAGATAATATGGTATTTCATTTTAAAATTTAAAATTCAATTATAGCTATCAAACCCAAATAGTCTTGTTCGATATTGAAATAACATATCTACATAATATTATTTCGATTTAATGTAATTTAAAAATCATTTTTTCGGATATATATATGTATACATAAAATCTTTAAGGATATGAATATAAATTAGAGAGAACCCTCATCATATATAAATTTATGTATTATATGATATCATATAGACGGAAGGCCATATATATATATATATATATATATATATATATATATATATATATATATATACAAAAGGGTTAACTTTATAATTTACAAAACACCAGCAACTCATAATTTATTAATTTAAAATTTTTCACAAATTTCGCAGCGTACACAGCTATCCTCTTCCTCATTTGCAGCGTATATACGAAATACGCACGTCTTTGAAACATAATTTTTTGTAATTCTTAGAAATTGGTACATGGTACGTTTTTTTCTTGCCAAAAATTTTAAAATTAGATAATACAAATAAGTATTAACACCACCAAAGAAATACAATTACCAAAATGTAATTTAAAAATGGTAATTGAATTAATGTTTAACTTTTAAATTCCCAAAGGCGAATTTTAATGGAATTTTTTTTATATTCAATATAGCATGTACTTGAAAAAGAGCAACATGATTTCATTATACAGATAATAAATTTAAGACGTTGGGTTCGCTGTTTAAGTGAGAATTATGAAATTAAGAGTCTGGTGCAGAATTATTACATAAAATTCAAATTCGGTTAGTGCAACAGACATAATAATTGGGAAATACAATTTATGCAAAATGTGAAATTTTCAGAAATTGAAATATTAACATAAAATATTTTAAGTAAAATTGCGTGTCTCTGAGCCATCGTCAGAGCATTTTTATTTACTACATTACTTTATTGTAAAAACTGATTCAAATACAACGAGGTTACGTGCAGTGATTGTGTTTTTACGTAGACGATCTCCTCGGTACACATCGAACACTGTACCTACCAAACATACATTTCTTTCACAGAAGCCTCAAGATTGTTTGATCCATTTGGATGGCTAGCAGTTATGACTGAACAATATGGGATGATCTTTTACCAAACCGATTAGCAGAAAAATGAGGGACCTTTAAAATGAAAAGCCGCTTGTCCCGGTGCGTTTATTATTACTACCCAGAGTAACCTGGGTGGGTTGAAGCGGCCTATTCATAATTTAATCATATTACCAGTTGGATGAATATGATATGGTAGTTCATGGGCAGGAGTATTTAAGATGATCCAAAAAGTTATCTAAAATCAAATCAAATTTATGTGTCCCAATTTTCGAGTAGAGTTAATTTGACTTTAGAGTATCGGGTTTTAATACTAATAAACCTTGACTTTGGTTTCTTGCCATTCAAGGATGAAAATCTTCGTGTTAACATCGATGTATGGTAATCGAAATTTAAAAGAAGGATTTCTTTGCCATGTGTATATCGCGAGCAGGGACTAAAAAAAACTTCCTACTAGGTTTAATTGCAATATCTCCGATCTCTTGATATTCGGTAGCGATACTTTGTAAACTATGTTTTAAACATTCTCCTATTAGAATGGCAAAGCACAGTTTTGCCCGATGAACGGAAATCATTTGAAAGAAGGCTGATTTTGGTAATTGGCTTTTTATGTAGTTCTGCATTACTGCTTTGTATGGTTACAACTGTATCTGAGCCATCGTTTCTAATATGAATCTCTTCAACTCTATAGCTTATTTTTAGTACATTTGCTTCGTTTTTGTAGCAGGTACATATTTTTGCAGGAGCTTCTAACGTGATAAATGGATCATATTGCTGGTCAAATGCTTAATTATGTGCAGTGTTATTGCAAGTTAACGCATTTACCCATATGTGGTTAGCTTGGTGGTATATAATGCCATTATGTTTTTCAGGCTCTTCCATTCCGTTTCGCGATTATGGTTTTAATGGAAGCGTGAGTTTGTTTAACATAATTTTTAAACCGTTTAAGAAATAAAAAGTTTATTCATTATAGCGATTCTAGGGCTAGTTTCGTAATGTGAAGTGTCTGAATATTACTATTAGTCCTCCGATTACTACTACTTCTATGTATAAGTATAGCTATATACAATTCCACAATAACCTGTAATGATATGCTTCAACGCCTAAATAAACCTGAATTACTACCTACATCAAGAGCACATGCTACAAAAATATTGAAAGAATTCAGAATCGTTTCAATCGAGGAAGTTAATAACAACAACAAAAAACCTCAACGATAGAGACAATCAGGCAGATGCTACAAAAATATTGAAAGAATTCCACAATAACCAGTAATGATATGCTCCAACGCCTAAATAAACCTGAACTACTACCTACATCAAGAGCAGATGCTACAAAAATTTTGAAAGAATTCAGAATCGTTTCAATCGAGGAAGTTAACAACAACAACAACAACAACATCGATAGGGACAATCAGGTAGCATCGACAAGCGAATTCCGACAAGGTCTATTACCCAAAGTATTAGAGGTTGGGCTTAGCCTTAAATTCAGCCAGTTACTAAAAACTAGGAAACAAGTAAAGCCACAAGACGACAGAATGAGAAGTTTATATCAAGAAATACGATGGAAAACAACCGATTCAGATCCAGTCTAGCTTTAAACCTTAAAATAAAAACCATGCAAAATACGCATAGAAACTTCCGAAGAACAGGAAATTTAGAATATTTCGTACACCAATACTACGAAAGTGTAAGCAACGCATATGAAAACATTGCAATACAATTATCAACACTGTCAGAAGAAGAACAAGTATGCAAACCAAAACCATTGCAAATTCGTCTACCCATATTTTCGCGGAAACTATATGAAGTGGATAGGTTTTTCAACTTCATGACATCAATACATAAAATGAACTGCCATAAAAGACGCGTAGAAGGGTCAGTTGGGAAATTATTGAACCATTTAGAACCGACTGAAGACACTTGTAATGCAGCTTGGCAGATTACTCGTTTCCAATCTGCTCAATACTTGGTTTAATCAACATGGTTAGCAATACGGAATCCACTGGGCAAATCAAATCATTTCATGAAACCACAACCGAGTATCTAAACGCCGTAAGGAACACAACCATCAAGTTTTTATGAAAATTCTCAAGAAAATCTAAAAGAGTTTTAAGACATAAGCCATTTTTTCAAATTTCTGTAAAATCGTGTCCAATCTTAGAAAGCAATCGGTATAGCAAAAATCAATAACAATTTAACAAGTTTCACATTCTAAGGACCTGAGTATTTTCGAAAGGAATCAGGTGGCCATGCTGCACAATTTATGTAGAAATTGTTTAGGTCGTAGCAGTAAAATAAATAATTTATCTGTCAAGGCAAGTAACATACTTTGATTCACGTGAAAACCCAAAAAGACAGCATTGCCAAGCTGAACATATCAACATCTTACAAGGATTGTGGCCCGGTACTTGTTGCAACAGCCCTAGTAAAAAAACTGGTTATTTATGGTAGTTTCATTATATTACGGACACTGATCGCCAAGCTGAACGTTTCCGTAATATCAGCAACAAAAAGATGCTCGTCACATCAACCAATAGCAATAGGCATAAGTCCAAATTGTTCATCGATCTTCAAGATATAAGCTAATACTTTAGATCTGGAGACTATCACTAAACCACTTCCAGATAAAAGCTTAACTTCCAGACTCTACTTTCGATATCCTTGCTTCTATTGATCCTTTAATAGGCGCTGAAATATATGGAGAAATGATGTTAGAAGGCGTAAAAATGATGTATTTCATAAGTTCATAGCGCAAAGAATAGAAGTATATGATAAGCAGCATGCAAATCATTTGGTTAAACAGCCAAGTCACATTAGCGGACATAGAAAAGCAATTAAAATGCTTTTGGGAATATGAAGAACTGCAGTCTTACCAAAGCCTTCCTAAACTTAGGAAGATATCGAGTGCGGTTAGAAAATGAACGATTAGGTGTTCAGATACCATTCGACAACAAAAAGCTCAAATAAATGGGAATAGGAGAATTTAAAGGCAAAGCTGCAGCTAGGTTACTTTAGATGGAAAGAAGATTCAAGATGGATGAAGACTTTAACAATCAATATTACAAATTCATTAAATAATATATCCATTAAACCACTTGGACCTCAATAAACCTTTGTAAAAAAGGTAGCACAACTACGAGATTGAGGGTAGTGTTTTACAACTTACTAGCAATATTGCACAGTGGACATCGATAAAATGTTTAGACAGATCCCACAGCAGTTTTAGGCTGGATAAAAGGAAAGCCACAACATCATAAATTTTTTATTGCCAACAGAATAACAAAAATACAATCCAACTCCGATCCTGGTCAATGGCATCACGTCTTTTCTAAAGAGAATCCTGCTGAATGGGCACCTCAAGGATTAATACCAGCTCAATTGATAACCCACATAATTTGATGGGAAGGTTTCGAGCTGAACAATTAGAACACTTACAACAAATCAATAAGAAAACTTACAACAACAACGAATAAACCAATAATTAAATTCGGTCGATTCTCATCGTTACAACGGCTCATTCAGAGCATTGCTATCTAGCTAATGCAACGTCAAAAACTAGAAATGTCTCCCATTTGCAGATAGCTTTCGAACCATAATTAAAGAAACCAAAAGCAAATCAAAACTTACAAAGGTGCAGTACAATTATAACGCTAACTCAATTTCTAGACGGAAACAACTTAACAAGAGTCGGGGGAAGAATAACCAATTTTTTAATTTTTAATTTGTAGAATGATCCTTTGAGGTGCTCTAAACGCTTCTGGCTCAAATAGGCAAGCTTAAACTCTAAACCATTAGCTCTTCTCTTGAATGACTCAGATGATGACGGGCTTTTATGTCGGGTACCTTTCTTGAAAGGAAGTGCCATCATATCAATGCCTTAACCGGATATTGAATTAGCTGACCAAACTTTGTCAAAGATTTTGGTAAAAAATGGGATATGGATTATCTCTCCCGGCAACAACGGAGGCCAAAATGGTTGCAAGAACAACCGAACCTCTAATTGGGAGAACAAGTAATCCTCAAATTACCTTCAATGCACTCACTAGCAATAGTCATTAAGCTACGTCCAGGATAGAATGGCCTTGTAAGGGTAGTCGCAATTAGATAAAGAAATATCATGTTTAAAAGGAGTATCAATATGCCGCCTACCCATATCTATATCGAGCTAAAGGATTACATAATCAAGAAGTATAATCCTGAAGCCTAACATCAGACAAACAAAGAAAGGATTTAAGGTTAATCATCTTGAATTAGCGATATTCTCAATTTGCTGCTTATTATAAAACACGCGCAAACCCAGCAACAATACTGGACTAAAACAAATTGCGAACCACTTCATATATCACCCACAGACAAAAGGCGTGGTAAAAAGGTTCCTTAGATAATTAAAATGATGTTTAATGGCTTGAAGTTGAAGAATTTCCAATTGTAATGTAAAATATTAGAAACACTGTCAACGGTAAAAATCAAACAATACTTGTTTCTGTTAATTCACTACAACACTTCGTTTTAAGCAGAATAAAACTTTGCTGCAATGGTTATGGCATTGAATAAGTGAAATAAACGATTAAATCGGTGAAAGACAAAAGAAAGGTTTCTGAAAAAGTCAAAAAACTGAAAAAATTAATTTAGCAATGCTCCGTTAAATACTTTATATTTTCCCATCGACTTATTGTAGTTGTTAGAGCGATTAATTCAATATAAAAATGTTAATTAAATTACAGTGAAGTATAAAAGGACAAAGAAGTTAATTAGCTAAAAAATTTAAATAACTTTTCTATTTTCAAAAGTTTAATTAGTCGTGCAAATGCACTCTTCATACCTTAAATAAGATACAACATCAACAAAATTTTAATTGTACTTACATTTTAAATCCTCTTTAATCTAATTTCAAATTTTTAATTACATCCTCTAGTTTTTGCAGAGATTTTTAATTTAAATCACAACACCAACACACACTATGTACGAATATTATAATATTTCAAATTTATCCAAAATCCAATTAGTTTAGCACCTCTAATAGTTTTTTTGTGAACAATTTTTGTAATTCAACTAAATTATGTAAAGTCGTCAGACGGAACACTATGTCTCTTCATTTTTAACAACTTTGTCGTTTGTATTGTTGTTGGGCCCAATGCAAAATTCCCAACTTAATTTATATACCAAAATAAACATTAAAATTTTGTATTGAATTTTTTTTTTACTTTATGTTTTCATATATATGTTTGTCCGTATATGTATTTAAACCAACCGGGAGATATCGTAATGTTATGTTGCCAAAGTTCTTTCTTCCCGCTTTATATATGTTATAGCGGTTATAACAATTAACCTTTCAATAAATAAACAACATAAATTAAAAAAACTAAAAAAAAAAAATATTTGGAATTATGTTGTTGTCGCTTGATACATAATTATATAACTTTAATGAAAATTATGTATTTATGTTGGTGTATCCTGGAACGATTAAAAATAAAAACAAAATATGTTATTAAACTTTTAAAAACAAAAAATAATAAAAAATTAAGTTGTTTGAACATTTTTTTTTTTTATTTTCCAACAACTACAACAAAAAAGCTTGAGGGAACATTGTTTGTTAGTGACAGAGATTAAAGTTTTTCCTTTTTATTTTTACTAAAAAAAAAAAATGGTTTATACTTGTTCCTCTCGTTTAATTTATTTTTTGGAGCTCAAATAAAAAGGATTTAAAAGGATAATTAAAAATTTTGAAAAAAGCGGTGAGCTTTTAAATAAAAAAAGAAAAATTCTTTTAGATGCTAAAAAAAGAAAATCATGAATTCACAGTCTTAATTATAATTATAATTTTTTTTTGTTCTTTAGTTTTGACATGGCAGAAACTTGTGGTTTAGGTTAAAATTATTTAATGCAAAATATAAATACGTTATTTGCATATGTGTTAGAGTGTGTTTGAGTAAAAATAATAAATATTAACCCTGTATGAAATTTCAAACACATTTCAAATAGCAGTAATATTCTCAGAAGTTAGTGCCCCATTTATTTATGACAGGCTCGAAGAAAGTGACCAAGTCAATATGTACTCGCTGTGCCTTTGAAACTAATTTGTTCTCAACTGTGTTACTATACTGTACTTTAACATAAACGGATACATGTTTAATATATTTCCTGATATTACCAAGCAACCTATAAGCTTCCCGATGGACATAGTAAATTTAGGAATAACAAATAAATCTCATATACAGTGTTTCGTAATATTTAGAGTGAACCGAACTTTGATTTCCCAATAGGAATCAAAAACCATCTTTCTCAAGGTTATCTCCATTGTAAATCACTGCCTTGGAACACAAAGTCTTCTCTTTGGTCATAAAGTTATTTATACTATTTGATTACTGATAGGAATCAATATACATGCTTTATACATGCTAAATCGAGTGACCAGAAATGATCCATTTTTCTAAAGTTTTTTTACATATGTTAATTGTCAGTGGAGCAATCTAACCCTTATTAGCCAACTTCTGTGACAGGCAAATTGAACTGAGGTGAGAATTTAAAGAACATCACACTCGTTTAAAAATACTGTACGAGACATGCGAGTTTCAAAACTTTATCGGTTGCAAACTAAAATCCTCTCTTCTGGACCACCAAAAAAGCTATGTATTAAGTTATAAAGGATTGAATATAGGCACAAAACTATATAGAGATTATAAATCGTTTTGTGTTTCTAATTTTGCTCAAAATAGTAATAAATCTCATATGGCGTTCATTGCATATAACTTGAATATCTTGGACGGAAGGATATCGCAACGGATAATTTTGCCGAACAGATGCGTGTATACTTAAAAAAGGAGTCATTCGTTTTACATATTTTAGCAAACATGCAATTTTATTTTGCAATATTAATAATTGTAGTATTAAATTATCAAAGGCTATCATAAATTGAATTATTCATAAATTGAATTATGCCAAAATTTGAACCTATAAATGAGTGAAATTAATTCTGCTCAAAGGGTTAGGCCATAATATATACCTTTATAACAGTCATTGCCCTTCACAATATTATGGCTTACATGTTTTTTAAGGATAATTTGGATAACCAAAAATTGTGCGGCATCCAGTAGCTTTCTCATTGAACCAAGGGACTAAAGTTTTCAATTCATCATACAGAGCATTTTCATCACCAGGATGAAGATTATCTTCCACAATTGTATTTCCCACAATATTTTGATATCGCAATTTTTTAAATTCGTTTGGAAGATTTGACGAACATATCCAAAAAATCCCAAACAGCATTTTTTTAGGTGGAGACCTGAAAGATTCAACACCAAAATTGCATTTTAATTGAACTAAAATCCCTGGAATTGATCGCTGACTATTGGTTATCTTTTATTGAATGGAACATTTCATATTTCGTTCCAGTTTTAAAAGTGTTAATCGATCTTTAATTGAAAATTACACATCTAATTTTATATTATCTGCTACTCAAAAGGTAATTGGTCTTGGGTAACGATCGAAACAGTCGTGTGTTTTGGTCGCTACCGAAAAAAATAATAATACATACGAGATAAATAATAAATGCAAAACATATTATGTTATAGCATAGAAAAAATACATAAGAATAATAAATTACGTATATTACTATGGCATTCAAAAAAAAAAAAAAAAAAAAAAAATATAATATTGGTTATTGCATGCTAGTAAAAAACGAAACAACAACATATTTTTAATTATATATCTATCCTTGTTGGACATTATTTTGCATTTAATTTTTATTTTCAGTTTTGTTTGGTTTTGTTTTTCTTTCTTATTACTACGATAGAGAAAAATGAATGCGGATCGAAGTAGTCAAATGGAATTTTTTTGCTTTGACGTTTTTGTTTCTTTTTTTTAAATTCGTACGTACACATTTTGCTTTATATATAGGGTATACACATTTTGCATCATATATAGAGTATACACATTTTGCTTTATATATAGGGCGTCCCAATAACCGGTTCAGATTTGACATATCGATTATTTTGGAACTGGCATCATTAATGTTATTCTTTCTTTGGCAGAACAACTAATGATATTACTGAGCAAATTATTTCTAGTGGACAAAATGAGTCGGTTAACGTTTCAACAAAAGTTGGAAATGTTGGAAATTTCCTTCCAATTTTATATGGCTTGGCGGCATTATTGGGCTGAAGATGAGGCCGGCGCGACCGTTACGGTCAACATAAACTTAAGCACCCGCAGCTCCTGAGTGTGCTTTATCGTGACTTTATCGTGCTTTATTGTGACTTCTTTACTGCCACTCAACACATTTTGAGCGAATTCTTCAATGGTGTTTGCTTTAGTTTTATGACCATTAATCTTATGAAAACGTTGCCTTGAGGCACTGTGCCAACAATTACGGTAAGGTTTTTCTAAATTGGTTCATCTTATTTAATTTGGGTTTTGGGGACAAATAAATCCAATAGTAAAATATCAGCTTATTTGTCGACAGCACTCATATACTAGCCTAGACATTAAAACGATTACACAAAAATTCTGGATTTACCTTTTCAGGTTTGATCCTATAACCTTGGCCAAAAATATTTTGTTGATGGGTATAATAACTACAATTTGAATTATTCGCACACGATAATCACAAATATATTGTTTATATTTTAAACACTTTGACTGACATCTAGCGGCATAATCAATGCACTAGCACATATACGTGTAAAATATACCACTTTCTATAAGATGGCAGCATTTTTGTTTGTAGTATAATCTTAACAGTCCAACATGATCTATTGAGGTGAACATACACTGTTCTTTTCATTTTTAAGAACTTTTTGTCTCTTTTATTATGAGTACCGTTATTTATTTGAATTTCAATATGCACATATTGAAGATACCAATATCTTTCGCTTCGATGATAACCGTACTCGGAATTTTTGATTTTTATTTAGAACTTTTAAGATGACATCTTAAAAGTTCTAAATAAAAATTTAGAAACAAATTACTGTGCCCTTAGCGATAACACCATCAATGAGCAGCTGTTTCCATTTCATGGCAGGACCAACTTCACTCAATATATCCCATTCAAACCCGCGAGGTATTGGATTAAAGTCTGATAGGCATGTGATCCTAGCACGCATTATCTTACAATGCATATTCATTAAAAAAATTTGCGTGAAGCTCTCGGCAAACAATGTATGATTCTCAATACTACTTTTTGTATAGACATCAATGGACTAACTTCGATAAATAAATACCAACACAACATGTTAAGTCGTCTTACAGTTGGGAGTTAACTAGTGCATAATATAAGCATTTTAAAAGTTTTGGACTGCAACTATTTGACACAAGTAAACCACAGTTTTGTCACCTTGCAAATTCAATTTTGAGTCTAAATGTACACCGAGTTATTTAAAAGATGTTACATTTTTGTACACCGAGTGGATCACAATTAATTTGATTGCATGAATAAAGTGAAGGTACCATCAAATCGATTTAGCCTTTAAGAAGGACTGGTCGAGCCAGCCCGTAATCCCATAGCTGGTGTAGTGTATAAGTTTACGCCTTTATTCATCTTACACATATACAACAGATGATTGATTATATACAGTTTTTTTTTGCTGAAAGGAGCACAACCAATCTTTAGATTGAAAGATCGGATCGGTTTCTTAATAACGATGGCCTAATATGTAGAATCCCACAGTTCTTTTGGGCATCATTAAGCTTGTATGAGAAAGCTTAGTTTGGTGCTTACCTATGGCATCGCACTGTGCATAAAAAGGCTTACTGCAATCAAGGATGGCCCACATATTCTAATGCAAACATAAAAGCAAGTTTTACAGAGTTTAAAGGAGCTGCAAATCATCTACTTTAACTGACGTTCCGGTTAGGCAGTTGAGGAAGCTAAAGAGACAAAATTAAGAATGTCACGGTGTTACCTTTCCTGCACATATACTGCAAAAATTTCAAATTTTTACTTTGAACTGATTCAACGGTCATTTAGGTATATCATAAATGCCGCCTTGCCTTTGAATTGTTGGTCACGATGCATCTGCTTAAGTATGCATCGTAGCGCTTAGGAATCAACAGACTTTTTTAGAATCCTCGATGACTCCCAGACCTAAAAGCCAATCAAACTTTACATGTCCGACTACATCGTTCTTTGTTCAGCTGGTGATACCGCATATACCCGTTGTTTTATTCGTCTTGCTACCTATACAAAAATTGTAAGGGACCAGAGAGATGTTTGGCTTAGAGCCTTGAAACTTGACGGAATAAGTCGAATGTCGAATGCTCTTTCATCAATTATTAATACAATCGCTGTAAAGTAAAGACGCAACAAATAATTTCGCAGACAAAATAATCGCAAATAAAAATATTTTTATTTGTAAATGTATTTCCTACCTGGATTTAACTAATACAGTCATATTTTGCAAAGCGCATATTTACGGAATATTTGATTACGAATCAATTTGATAACGAAAAAGAGAGAGAGGATTAGAAAACAAGAAAGAGAAAGAAAGAAAGATAAAGAAGAAAAAGAAAGATATTTTTGCATGTTAACTTTCTTTGGTAGTTTATTGAGCTTAAACCTGATAAAATAGTAATAATACAAATTCGAAAATAACAAAAAAGTCCAAACGCAATCAATTTTACTAATTAGTATGACAGTCTAATGGGACCAGTATTACTATTTATAATCCATATTTCCTTAATTCAAAAATTTGTGTTTTTACAATAAACCTATTAAAACTAACCTATTGCTTCAGGTCAACATAAATGTTATGAATTAGTTTTAAACTCAAAAATTTTAATTCTGTTGATTTTCATCAAAAACAAATTTCAAAATATGAAAATTTTGTTGAAAAGTTTTACTTCAACAATAATCTAATGAAATGAGTCTATTTGTAGTCAGGTTCAGGTAATAAAGATATATTAATTAACATATTATTAAACTAAAAATAATATGGAAATGTTAATAGTTGGACTAGTTATATAGTTGAAATTATATGTTAACTTTATGTTTTGATAACGGACATAATGATTCCCATCAACAGAAATATTTTACTATTACGTAATTTACTACTTTGTTATGTTATACCATTTGATATTATTTGGAGGTACTAGGTAGACACAATAAACAGGAAAATCTGATGCTCCCGAAATCAACTTGGATAAAATACAACGGTTCTATCAAATTTGCGATAATTTTTTCTTATGGTTATATTTCCATTATTCTACCTTCCTATTATTCTTCGTTGCCAAATCACCAAAATATAATGGTATCGCGTGATTTAGTGTTTATTGTGTATAATCTGTTGACAGTTATTCTGTTTTAAATTATAAAAACGATAAACACTTATAAACTACCATTATTTAGAAACATAAAAAGTTGTATGATGAGCTTTTATAATTTTTGTTGACAAAAATATATAAAAGTTCGTTTTCACGAAAACTAATTAGAGCTTAGATTTTTTTTTTAAGTTTTTCAATATCCTTGACATTTAAAGCTTTGGTTTATTTCAAACGTAGGACCTTCTAAATTGTTTTAATTGCTTTATTTTAATTACATGGAACTAAAATATTTATGTAAAATTTACTATACTTTCGGTTGAAGACTAGAAAATATTATACAAATAGCTTTTAGCTACGTTTAGCTTTTTTGAAAAAATCTAACTATTAAATGATAGTCTTCAAATTATATATTTATTAAATGCATACTTTATTATTAATTTGAAAAATAAATAATGGTTTGCCTCCGTCCACTTTCTTTAAATTAATTTTTTCAAATTATTTAGTGCGAAAAAAAATGTCACAAAGTTTTTTACTACGCCATGCAGTTTTATTTAAAATTAAATAGCTATTTATGATATAAGTGTTAAAAGTGAAATTTTAAAATTCAATCACTGTTAACACGTATATCATATAGTATTTTTTCTACCAACATCGTTAAAAGCCTAACTAAAGGTGTGAAAAGGTGCGAAATTAATAGAAATTGATACAAAAATTGCACTTTGCTTATGAATTTATTTCTATACAGCAAGCATTGCTTAGTTGTTTTCGGTTATAAAAACAGCAAGCGTTGCTTGATCGTTTTCATTTATACAACAATTGGAATTCGTAAACATTTGACATACTTCCAATCAAATGGCAAATATTCCTGAAAATAAAGATGCCATTCCGGCTGAAATTGAAGAAGTGGCAAATATATATATATATATATATATATATATATATATATATATATATATATATATATATATATATATATATTTATTTATTTATTTATTTATTCATCATCAACGGGATGAAGATCCTTTTTTGATTACAATTATAATTCACAATTTTACAATTTTGCTTTGACAAGATTTTTAAAAGTACATTAGGAAATATTGAAATCAAACACATCAAAATTTTCATTAAATGGACGACAAATAGCAGGGATCGAAGCGTTATATGCGTAACTAGAATGAAATGTTGGCAAATATATAAAATTTCTGACGCGAGCAGGGAAGTCAATAGAACAATTCAGCAAATAAGCGATGAATGTTGAAGCAGCACATCTACGTCTTACAAGTAATGAATCCAAATCATCAATTCTACAGCGTTCGCCGTAGGATGGCAAATTATGTTTATTCAGCCACATGGGAAGGTACGGATTAAATGGCCAATTCATTTTAGGAAGGTAGTAAATAATAAATTTCTTCTGAATCCATTCAATTCTATCAATATGAATATTGTAAGCAGGATCCCAAATAATCGACGCATATTCCAAATTAGACCAAACAATAGAGCAATACAAAGTTTAAATTGAATTTGGATTATGAAAATCCTTTGTGATACGACGAATGAAGCCAAGTAGAGAACGATGCCACGGTCAAATCAATATGGTTACGGAAATTCAATTGATGATCCAAGATAACACCCAAATCTTTGAATGTTACAACTCTTTCAAGCTGGTGATTATCAATAAGATATTGAAAATAAATAACTGATGTTTTCTTGGAAAAGCTCATAATCTTCCAAATTTAAATTAAATCTGTTTACCATTTATACAGTAAATCTAGATCACTCTGCAATTCAATATATTTTTGCTCGTTACCTACAGCTTTTGATATTTTCAAGTCGTCTGCATATAATTCACAGTCACATTACTGGAACAGAGAACCAATTTTATTCATGAATATATAAAACAACACAGGACCTAGGTAAGATCACTGAGGGACTCCAGAATGAACTTCAATCATCTTAGATGTAAACCCGTTAATTTTAACTATACCTGCTATGGTATAGTTAAAAATACTATGCTCACTCCAAATTTATCAAGTTTGGCAAGAAGTAGCTCAAACTAAGGTGAGTCAAATGCCTTCCCAAAATCAGTGAAAACCACATCTTGCTGAAATTTGGAATCGAACATGTTGAACGCTTTTGATGTTAAACTTAATAAATTTGTCGTTGTAGAACGATGCCTGACGAATCCATGTTGTTGACGTGTTAATGAAGATTTAACATTGAAATACAAACAATCAGAAATAATAAGCTCAAATAATTTACGAATCGATGATAACATTGATATACCACGACATTTGATGTTACACCGTTTTCCTGATTTAAAAATGGAAATTATAATTGCCATCTTCCATATCAACGGAAATATACCACTCTCCAGAGACGCATTAAATATCCGAGATACAAGAAATATTGCGGGTCCATAAGAACTATTGCGGGTATATTATCGAAGCCACATCCCGATTTCATTTTAGATATACCATTATCAGAAATATGAGTTATTACAGTTAAATTTGGATGATGCGTAGTACATCATTAACCTTATCATTGTATTTCTTATAGACTAATTGGAAAAGTTCAGCAAATAAATTACATATGTCCTCAGCATTACAGGCATTAATATTAACGACATCGTTTGGGGATAACCGGAACATTTTCTTTTGACATCAACAAAAGGCCAAAATAGTTTAGGGTTTAAAATTAAATTATTTTCCAATCGCGAAATATAGTTTCTATAGGCTCGGCGTTGTTCCTTAACAAATGCCTGGCGAAGTTATTGGAAAGAATTAGGACAATCTGCGTTATCACCAAAAACTTTGGCAAATGTATGTGCCTTATTCTTTTTGTTTCTCAAATTGATTAAATTGTTGTCAAACTATGGAGGATGGTTATTCCTACGCTTATAGCATTTAGGTACATGTTTGTCAAAAGCCTCATGTAAAAACACATAAAATGAGTCAACTAACGCATTAACGTCACTCGAAAAAGAATTAAATTTTCATCCCAGTCTACCTTATCAAGAAACCTCTGCAGTCCAGCAATATCAGCCTTCTTAAAATTATATCTTATCTTTGGTTGAGTATTGTTGATGAATTTACAAAACAGCTCTTGGCAGTCAAAGTTGATATCCAATCCACTGTGGTGCAATCTATCGGGAACAAAAGGTTCTAACGACTTAGTAACTAATCCACAATTAGGATCCTGTAGTAAAACTAGATCCAGAACTGTACTATTCAGGTTAGCGACTTTGCAAATTGTAAATTACAAGGCAACACGGTATCAATAAAAATGTATTCCACATCACTCGTAACATTGAATGGAAAAACAGAAGTAGCATCTTCATCCTCAGTGCACCAACATAAACCCGGGAGATTGAAATCACTCAATACACTTATGATGTCATACAAAATAATAAACATTTGCACAATGTAAGCTATAAACCACAGCAGAGCTTAGAGGTGGGACGTATGCAGCATATAAATATAATGATTTTCCATTCCAAGATAATTTCACAGTAACATATTCCACAATAATATTGGGACATACAACATCACAATTTATAATTGAATAAAGTACAGCTACAAGAAATCCACCACCATCAGATTTATCACTAGTTTGACTGGATCGGTCACATAATACGATACATAATTATTATCAAAAAATTCAGAGCTTAAAACTCCCGATTTTAACCATATCTCAGATAAAACATATATCGGGTAAGAAGACGATGATAGAAACAATGAAAAATGCGTTGATTTTGTGCGCATACCACCAACATTTTGATAATAGATTAAAAAAGTGTTTGAATTTGAATTAAATGTAGACCTTATACCGTTAGGGCCGATCGAGGTACTAAAAAATGATTCGATGATTGCCGACGATAATTTATAAATTCTTTGATTAATACAGCAGAAGGCCACGACGCTGAGTCCAACAACAGGTTGAATTTATTATCAGGAACTCCAATTTTGAACGATATGTAATCACGATCATCATTAATTTCAAGGTTGGAATTTAAAACAGAAGTTGTTTCATTTAATGCAAGCAAAGTTGTAGAAATAGAGTTCTTAGTATTAGTAATGTGATCATTTTTTTCCTTCATCACTTTTAAAAGATCAATTCACTCATTACAGCACCATAAAAAATTAGATTGCAGATATAGTATCAAACACTGTTTTTTTAATTCCCGTACAACCATAATGTATTACTTTTTTGCATTTCCCTGAACACGAAAAAAAGTTATCAGTTATATTCACATTACACTTGCAACATATAGACATATTCACTAACACAAATAATTATCACTGTCCACTTAAAGATTAATATTAAATTCTTTTTATTATTTTTATTTTTTAATATATAAATAATAATTAAAATCACAGAAATTAAATGTATAACGTTTAAACACACTATTAAAATTTATTCAATAATTAAACTAATAAATTATTTTATTTTAATTAAATTAATTCATTAATCTATTTTATTTATAAAAGTTTATTAAATTAAATTTATTATTGACGAGCACCATACACCTTGACGGACGAACGAAGAATAGTGTATATATATATTATATATATATATATATATATATATATATATATATATATATATATATATATATATATATATATATATATATATATATATATATATATATATATATATATATATATATATATATATATATATATATATATATATATATATATATATATATATATATATATATATATATATATATATATATATATATATATATATATATATATATATATATATATATATATATATATTTATAAATTTTGTGTATTTGTGTAAGTAAATCACTTTTAACACGCCGTGTTAAAAGTAAAACAAATTTCAGAATGGTGCCTTAAACAACACAACATTTTTAACTCATGTAAACAAAGCCTACTTTTTACAGCGTTTATAGAAAAAATTGTTTTTCTAAAACAAATACAACATATCGGCGATCGTGACATAACAAAGTGCACTCTGATTGTTCATACAACAGTTTCTGCATGAATAATATTATGTTCATTCATAAAATTCAAAAATTGTTTTGATATAAAAGGTGAACCGCGATCAGATCATTAAATTTTCTATTTACAAGACCGTTACATTATACTTGAAGTAATTATCATAACATTTTTTTGCTTCCTAATTAATTTTTACTTCGACATCATTTTACTGAAAAGCATTGAACAGCATTGAACAGCATTGAACAGCATTGAAAACGAGTAAATTAGGTAAGAACCAATATGTTCGGTGTCCGACTACTTGTTGTTAATTATGTGTTTTTTGTTATCAAAATTCAAAATTATAACCGTTGAGTCAACCGCTATAATACCACCCAAACAGTTCATCACACGTCACAAAAACTAATCACACATAACCAAATGCACACCAGTACCAGCTATGATTCGTAGGCTTTCACCTGAAAACACTTTAATTGTCAAAAAGGAATTCAAATATTTAATGAAATTGGGATATTTTTCACGTACCAAAGGTTCCTGGAAAAAGTTCGTTGCATCTCGTTCAGAAGAAGGAGGGTGATTGGAAACCCTACGAAGATTACAGAACTATCAATGCCGTTACTAGACTTCAATTTCTTCTAAATTTTACTTTTCCTTATATGGACAACGTATTAGTAGCTTCAAGGACCTTTATGAAGCATTTTAAATATATTAATGTCTGACATCATTCGTTATATGAACATAGAAATATATGTGTTCATAAAAGCCGAAGTAAATTTTATAGGTGACGTTTTCGTCGATTCATTACACTCTCTGCTGCAGGCAAACTTGTACACAATAGTTTTTAATTGGTTTCGTTCAGTGGAATCACTGAACCAAAATTTACTGTGTGGACAATACACAGAGCATTCAATTTAGCAATACATTCATCACGTGACGCTGCTTTGGTAATCATGGTGTTTTGGGAAATGGTGTTCATCATAAATTATTAAAGATGGGCACCCACTTTTAAACTTTTACTCAGTTAAATGAACGAGCACCTACTAAAATTCTATTAGTAGGTACAGATACATTTATTTTTTGCGATACTTTGATTTGATGTTAGATACCGTTTATCCAGCAGACTTACAGAAAACCAATTTTTTGTAGTAATTTTTTTAAATTTCCATTAGGACTTCTTTAGGTTATTGCTTAACCATTATTATCGATAGATTCACTCGTTGGACCGAAGCAATTGCTCTGCTAGATTTCACGGCAAATACTGTCCCATTCGCATTATATTCAAACTGGATTTGCAGATTAAGAATTCAATTATTTGTTGTTACTGACTAAAGTCGTCAGTTCTGGTCCGAATAGTTTAGAAAATTCATGATATGATGGGTTTTAAACAGAAGCTGATTTTTGGTGCGTAGCTCAGTCTATGATGGTAAAAACTGACTACGATCTCCTCCGACACTTAACTCCATTCTAAACGCGACAGCTGCCTCACACAAACAAAGACTATTGTTTAGTCACTGACTGCTGCAAAAGAAATAGAAATTAAAAAAAAACTAATTTTAGTTTTCTAACTTCATGTTAGGAGCTAGGTAAGGCTTACCATATCTAGATTTTACTTCATTCATTTGTTTCATTGTATCGCCGAAAAACATCCACTTTTGCCATATATTCGTATACGAAACCAACTCATAATATGTGGTTTTCTGTTGCATTGACTCGTTTGTGTTTCCCGAACATTGGATCGGCATTTCTTTTGGCTGCACTTTATTGCATTTGGGGCATCGTTCTCTTTGTAGGGCTAAGGACATGCAGATGACATGTGCTCGACAGTGTAATAATTATAACACATAATGATATTTCTATATTATTAGATAGTTACTGTGTGTTGGAAACTGTGGTCTCTGATCATTACTTACTACATATATTCTCATCAAGTAAACTTGCTTATTTTGCTGAAGATTCTGCAATATTCGATTTTGTTTCTAATTTTGATACATAATCGCTATTCGTCGTATTGGTATCATCGTATAATACCATTTAACGCAATGGCAATGTTGCTTTTTTTCGCATGCTTTAATTCTCGACCAATAGCTACTGGTTCGAATCAACCTGACGATTATACAGTTTTATCGTCAGGACATTTCTTGACTGGTCCTCTACTTTAAACATAATTGAGCAGATAAAGATAATTTAAACACAACCACAAATACAAATTATCATTAAAAAAACAAAAGCCACCAACAAAAAAAAACGCAACCTTCAACTATAACGCCAAAGCAAACACTGAAAATAAAAAACAAAAAATGAGAACTACACGAAGAACATGATCAAAACATAGTTCTATAGAGCAATTTTTGGGCTATAATCTCAGATCACATAATCTCAGATATTACAATATAGTATGAGCCGGGCACTTTGCAATGAACTGAAATATCATAGCCTTTAGAGCTTTTTACTTTTTTAAGAACAAATTAATTCTCAGTAAGTCGATGACTTAATAGATTTTTCCTAAAACCAAAAATACGTAGAATTTTTAAATTCTAGAAATTATATAATAACCAAAAAAACGAAAAAATAATCGTAAAACTGAGCAACAGTAAGTTAAAATGTTTTTTCTTGATTTTAAATTGAAATTTGAAAAACTTTTTTTTTACCACAAGCAGAATTTCAAAATTATAAATTTTCATGTAATTTTTTTATTCATGGAAAATCATTCGAAAAATAAAATTTTGCGTATCTCGAAGTAAAAATATTAATTGGAATTTATTTGTCAAAGTTTAAGGTTGTGTGCGTTAAATTGGGCAACAACTCTTGCGTATTTTTAAAGTAAACATTCAATGTAATTCAGTACATTGATTACATAAAAAAAATTATAAAAATAAGTAATTAACTTTTCAAGTATAATATACAAGTTTTTATACTGGGCTTAGAAATTTGCCACATTTCTGAATCAGTATAGCAAACGAAAAAAACTGTACTCTGTAATTAACATTTGTCTAGCTTACTTTCAGTTATATTCTTCCATCTATTTTTATTTATGGCAAATTTGTGAATTAAAGCTTCATCTTGTTTAACTCCTAAAACTAAATTATGTGTAACCGTCCCAGAAAATCGAAACTTTAGATACCTAAAATTATTTAGTCGTTGAAACTCACATTTTGTAATAAACTCAATTGGTAAAATTTTTCACACCTAGTGAGAACATACTGCAACAAACCGCAACTATATTTATATTCTAAGATTCCCAGCCTTGGTATATGTACAATATACATAGCCATTACTAAAATTATGTAAATCTCAAAACACTCAGTGGTAAAGAACCATTTTTATCATGCTTTGTATTTTTACAAAAGCAAACCATTTTTCTAAGCTTAATACGGATTATGCTCACCCTCAAATATCATCTGTGTTCGTCGTCTTACCACAAACAAAAATATCGATCCAAAATATTTTAATATTCATCACAACACATTGATGATGTGTATATTTCGTATAGCATATATATTATGTACAAAGATGAACCAACACAAAATGTTCGTCTCCAAGGACGATTTGAAAATAGTACAACCGTAATATGTAATACTGAAAAAAATTAAAGAAAATTCAATTGCGAGAAAAACACTAATAGTTCAATTGAATTGTACGGTATTATCTCCGTATAATGATAGCTATAATGTTGATTTTATTCAAAATAGTATAAGAAAATCGAATTGTAACATCGAAAAATTGAAAAACTTTCAAATTATTTATCAATCCAAGTTCGTCGTTTTCCTTTTCATCCCGCTTGCCTTATATAGATCTCTACACAAGATGAACAAAATTATTGCAAAAACAAAAAAAGTTTTAGACACTTAAAACTTGTTGAAAATTTAACAAATTTCGAGATACTATACTATGTGTGTATGTAAATACGAAAGCGAATATAACTTTTTGGTTCAGCGGAGAGGAATGGGGGAAAATGTCTTTCTAATTCCTTGTGGCAATTTTCTTTTGTTTTTCTAGTGATATCTAAATTATAGAAGTTCTTTAATATAAAATATAAATACACGTATCTCAATAATATTTATACTTGCGTGTATATAGATATATGTTGTTGACAGATTTTTTACGCATTATTTAAAGGCATAATTAATTTAAAGTGTATGTTCTGGAATAATGAACAAGCACGTGTTTTTGGTTCCTTCCAGGCACATAACATTTTTTATACATAAATAACATTAAAAAACAAAATCTGTAGACGTTAAATTCCAAGAATTAATTTACATTAAAAGTTATAACTTTTGTATACCTTTACCGAAAAATTATTACAATTAAATTGAGTTAAAATTAGAAAGATATAATTAGAAAAATACAAATTTGCTTTTTTTTGACTAATTTTAAAAAATCTTAAAAATTTTTAATTTTAATTTTTATAGAACTTAACCACAGTACCTTATTCATTAAAACTATTTTTATTTTTATTTATTTGTGAATTAGGTAGATCGTAGGTCCACACGGGTTTTAAGATTTGGCTATATAGCAAAAGTTTATTACTGGTAGACATTTGGAATTATCTGATTATTAGCTACTTACGTAATTACTTGACTGAATTATCGTATGGAATCTGTAATTTCATTTCATTGCAAGTTTGATGTAAAATTACGGTTACCAATAAATGAAAAATCTGAAATTGATGATAGGTTATATAATTTCAGAAAATTGCATATTGCGACTGAAACAGAAAAAAATCCGTTTTTCTCTAAAGTAAAATTTTGAATTTCAGGGTGATCATTTTGTGGTGATGCATAACTCTGAAGGTTTTATATGAATTGCTATCTTACCTAAGGGGTATTTTATTTGCCATAGAATTGAATATCAAATTGGAATTCAATTCCTGATCCAATAAAATGACCAACCAATTCCTGAATTTTGTTTTTAAAAGTTGGTAGTGTATTTTAAATTGATAGTAATTTATTTTAATTCAAACTCAATTTTAATATAAAAAATAAAAGTTATGAAAGTTATTATTAAAAGTTAATTAAAATTTGGAATTTGACAACATTTAGAACAAAAATTATTAATTATGTGGCATCTAGGAACGAACACTAAAATTAAAATTTTGTAATTGAATTTCAATACCAACAAATTATTTGGTATAGGGTGAATTCCAAATTGGAATTGGATATTGTTAGCATTGTAGTGTAATTTGGCAAATAAAATACACACTAGGTAGTGGTATACAAATTTTTCATACTGTTGAAATTTAAATTTTTTATTTTATTTTATTATTAAATAAAATATTCAAAATAACGGTAATAATAACAAAAACGAAAAATTATATAGGTAAGATAGCACTTCATAAAAAACCTTCATATAATTAATTTTGAGGTTATGTAGAAACGTCAATATATAACTATTATTCATCCCGTTCTCCACAAAATTCAATTTGCAGGGTTGAAATTGTAGACTTTTTGGTTTAAATTTTATCACCAATAAATTCTACAAATGTGATATAAAAGTGTGATCTAGCGCCACAAAATGACCACACAGGTTAGACTAATTACTATATGGAAATAGATTTAAGCCTAATCTTATTTTGATCAGAAGTAATTTTTGAAAATATTTGCCTTTTGAGGGGTGACCGCATAATTTTTCCAATTTCATTAATCTCCTTTAAATATCTGCACTGAAAAAAAGAAACAAAAACAATAAAAGCAATTTCCACAAATCGGAAAATTTCGACAATTCGGAAAATTCATTAGAGCCGGGTTACGTGAACAAAATCTTGTTGTAGAAAGTAGCGGCCACCACGATCGCAGGAGTGCTCGAACTCGAATAACAAATTAAACGTTGCTTTGGCAATTATCGCCATGTAACTAAAAATTACAAGTAATTTTCAAATTACAAAAACTCCTATCGGCAACGTTTCGACGACGGTGGAGCAGATAAAACTTAATGGCCTCAAGATCGACAAATGTCTGTAATCAAAAGACAAAAATTGCGAAAAAATTTACCTTACGAAGGATATCCCTGTCAATATGTATAACATCACAAGATCGACTATGGTTCGAACATGATCTTAAAAATCCTCCACATGGTTCGATATCCATTCTTCAGCTGAATTTCCAGAACTTAACTGTTCTGAAGTTCTCGATTGTAATGATTGTTACGCCTCGCTGAAAAAATTAAGAAGTCCATTACTTTCAAAATCGAATAGTTTTGTGTATCTAAAACGACCTGCCAATTTATATTCGAGCTCGACTTAGTGACGGAGTGGTTAATCTCGACAAAACTTCCATTCATATGACAATAAGCAGACTTCGACATGGTAATGGGCAGTACAAGATTCTTTTGAGTTATTAATGTACCTGTATCTATTAATACGATGGTACATCGATTCCCACAATTGACATCGAAAAAAGTTTGATAGCGCAACAGCGGACTCTTCTTTGGAATGAAGATATATTTCTACGTATTGCTTCCGGAGAGAATACCGTGCCTCAGAGTAGTATATTTAATGAGCATGCCGAAGAACTTTCTTTTCCATTCAGAAGGTGCCCGGGTGAAGTCATCCATGATGGATACCAGGGAACTTTGCAGATGTGATCGGCGAGGAGTGTCACTATATTATCAGTTGTTATGTATGGCAATAAATATTATGCGTCTGCGTATGCATGATGCACTTACGGTATAGCTTTCAAATTTATTAGCAAGGAAACCAAGGTAACTAAAGCTAAATCCAAGGTAACTGAATCGAGTATGTAGACTTTATTTAATGGATGCATCAAAAATAATTTGGAATTCATATACGATCAATTCCTTTCGACGTATTACTGGGGTCAAATAATGCGGGACTTATTTACCATGACTCGGCAAATCAGTAAGAGTATCGGATGGCCAATACATTTGCTCTACAAATTTAAAAATAATGGAATAGATATTGATGATAACGCTGTCCGTGATCTCCATTACAATATTATAGCTTCACGTATTAATAATGATCTGGTAAGATGTGCCCTGTTTTTTCAAAAGCTTGTTGATGCGATCATTAAAATGTTGCAGCCAAAAAACTGATAGTTTATTCGGTTACAATTACCTGTGCCACTTCTTTAAACGGCTTGGGTTCCAGCACCGTGGCAGTCCACATGCACACATACTACTCTGACTCAATGACACCCCCGAGAAAGTTTTCGGTTCAGATCTGGTTGTGGCTATGGCTTCAATTAATTGCCTAGTGTCTGTGTCTGAAAACAATGCTTCAGGCAACGTAAAGCTTAACCGTCAAAAGCAATAGTTTTACTTGGGTTAAAAAGATTAACAACACATCAGCTCAAAATTGCCGCTTCAAAAGTAGTTAAGTAGGTAAGTAAGTAGGTAAATAGTTAAGTAGGTAAGTAGGTAAGTAGGTAAGTAGGTAAGTAGGTAGTAAGTAGGTAAGTAGGTAAGTAGGTAAGTAGGTAAGTAGGTAAGTAGGTAAGTAGGTAAGTAGGTAAGTTGGTAAGTAGGTAAGTAGGTAAGTAGGTAAGTAGGTAAGTAGATAAGTAGGTAAGTAGGTAAGTAGGTAAGTAGGTAAGTAGGTAAGTAGGTAGGTAGGTAAGTAGGTAGGTAGGTAAGTAGATAAGTAGGTAAGTAGGTAAGTAGTTAAGTAGTTAAGTAGTTAAGTAGGTAAGTAGGTAAGTAGTTAAGTAGGTAAGTAGGTAAGTAGGTAAGCAGGTAAGTAGGTAAATAGATAAGTAGGTAGGTAGGTAAGTAGATAAGTAGGTAAGTAGGTAAGTAGTTAAGTAGGTAAGTAGTTAAGTAGTTAAGTAGGTAAGTAGGTAAGTAGGTAAGTAGGTCAGTAGGTAAGTAGGTAAGTAGGTAGGTAGGTAAATAGGTAAGTAGGCAAGTAGGTTAATAGGTAGGTAGGTAAGTAGGTACGTAGGTACGTTGGTAATTAGCTAAATAGGTAAGATAAATGGAATTTATCTTAGGACAATTTATTACTGTTAAGAAGACAGGTAACTAACTTGGAAAAGTTTATATAAGTATTATAAACAAAAGACTCATTTGACTGTTTTGATAGTGAAATAAATACCATTTTGAAAATAGGTGACAGGTAACATCTTACTGACCGTTAGTAAGTAACATTAGACATTTTAAAAAGTTACTATTAATTAGAAAACCAATGTATCAAAACAAAACATTATTATGGATCATAAATTTGGGTCGCGAAATAATTAAACATTTTCCAATTAGGCTAAAAAACATTTGCCACATTCATTGCAAATTTCTTAGAAAAGAATAAATAGGAACGTATATTACCTACAAGAAAAATTAAATGAAACGAATTCAGTTCATTGCGAAACTGCTCTATCCGGCAGGATATCAGAAGCTAAAGTTTGCAGGAATGTTGATGTCACAAAGATACGAAAATATGGCAACAGCAATATCCACACGGATCTGGAATCAGTCAACTACAAAATTGTAAAATCTGCTAGAAGTAATATATAACATCCAGCTGCTCAAAACCACTACAAAAATATTCAACCATTGATGTCTTAGAATTATTGTCTTACAGACCATAAAATGTAATCAATAATTAATTTTATGATTTCTATACAATATATGTGACGCTAACACTTTTCATAATACGAAATATTTATGTTGTATAATTAAAAATGTATGCATCAATTTACGAACCCTTAATTGGTGTTATTATGTTTAATTAGTATTGTTAATATGCTTTCAACATTACTATATATAATGTATGATGAAAATGTTAAAATAAAAATTCAATTACAATTAATGATTTCATTATAAAAATAAAAATGTCGAACCGATAATCGAATTTTCCCCAATTTGCTACATTTTAGGAGGGTTTGGTTTTGGGTGTTACACTGGTCAATTTTTGCTATACCTATCGAATTATAAATCTAATCATTAGTATATTTGAGTAGAATCGGAAATTAGAAACACATAATGACTTTAAATTAAATATATTAAATGCGAACCAATTCGAAACAGTTATATACATCTGTGTCCCGAAGTAATGGGTGGGATAAAATCGATTTACACTCACACATAGAATCGTGGGTAAAAATGATTTTTTGGATAAAATATGTATAGCAATAATATATATTATTGACTTTTCCATATCATTATTTATTATTTAAATGACGCGTGCGTTTAAAACTTTTAAGCATATCCTACATACAAAGTTTTAATTAATGCATATTCTATATATTTTACGGGAAACTAAAATCTGCATAAATAATTTCAATGAAGCTCAATTTTGCTTTCACCACAAATTTTTGTATATGAATTTTAGTTTCTCTGTATCACATTTTATTTTGTGTTCTATGCGCTGTGAATGGCACTGAAATCTATTGTACTGGTTTAACTTTTCGAAGACTCTATAAAGCTCTTTGTACCGCTTGTTAAATATTTACATAATATCTTCTTTTAACTCTATAATAACATTATTCTATAATATAGTCATAACTATATATATATATATATATATATATATATATATATATATATATATATATATATATATATATATATATATATATATATATATATATATTTATATTTATATATATATAAATATATATATATATATATATATATATATATATATATATATATATATATATATATTTATATATATATATATATATATATATATATATATATATATATATATATATATATATATTTATTTATATATATATATATATATATATATATATATATATATATATATATATATATATATATATATATATTTATATATATATATATATATATATATATATATATATATATATATATATATATATATATATATATTTATATATATATATATATATATATATATATATATATATATATATATATATATATATATATATAATAATAGTTCTAAACTATTATGATGTTGTTGCTATTGAAGGAACTTTGATTTACATTCAAAACTTTTTTGGTAGTTTTTCTCTAAGCATAAAGTTTATGAGTTTACCAAATTTGTTTATACAATTTTCCTATTAATAGTGTTTAAGAAAAGCACTAAATTAAATCATCGTGGGCTAGACATGATATTGTAGGTAATTACAATGTATAAACCCTAAAAAAACAGGTGAAGCCTTGCTTGAAATTCTACACTCAGGCTGTGTTCGAAACCCATGATAAATATTTGTGAATACATTTTTTGACATTTATTTGAATCATATTCTCCTACTTTCCAAATTGATTATTACACTGTCTGAAAAGTATTTATCGAAATATTTATAATTTATCGAAATATTTCCCCGCCGTTAAAAAAAATTATATGGATTTTGAATGGTACTATTCCAAAATAATGTAGTGAATTTTATATGTTTTATTGTACATATCCGAGTGTGCTACGCGATGAGTTTACCTTTTATTATAGAAAGTATTTTAGTATTGGTCTAAAACTACCATAGCAACTGACCGTGATAATTAGGGTGTCTCCGTTTTTATCAAATAAATGTCAAAAATTTGAATTCTGAAATATTTATCTTAAGAAGAGTGGAAATTAGTGACGACAAAAATTAAAAGGTAAGGTGGTTCAAAGGTACTTTGATTACATTTATTCGCATTTCTTGAACAATCATGCAAGTACCATCATGAGGCTTCATAACCTTTTACGGCCAACAGCAAGAGTCTCAAATGGTACAGTTCTACATTTTCTGGTGATATTATAGGAATATTTCCTACTGTGCGTTTCTTAAATCTTAGTAAAAGTAGCCGTGTGCTTCGGGATATTTTTGGTTGAGTTGAAAATATGCTGTGAATGATGTATGTGTGACAGTTGCTCGACACAGAGCTTCCTCCTGACGATTCTTGAAAGTATATAGCCTGGCAATTTTTTACATGTATAGACAACTGAAATTTTGTGTGAAAGTGTCCATACATTGACAATTCTTGCAGTTTTCAGCAAGCTTCTTGAGAACTGATATACCTTGGGAAAATTCTTAACACAGTTTAAACGCAATATTGTATAGCCTTAGTTCAACCTCACGATTGGGTATTTCCGCTTATCGAGTTGAGATAATGTAAAACGACAATTTGCATGAGGAAGATCGTTTTTTAGCTCAACTACGTTAATTTTAAATGGACCACTCCAATTACCACATCTGGCCGGTCTGATGTAATTTCTTGCCATTTTGGATTACAGATAAAAGTTAAAATAAGTCAGGACGACCAAATTTTCTCAAAATAGTCATATTGTTTTGATACAAATTTGCCATGAAGCGTGAACCACCGTGATACGACGAAGGAAGAATGACGACGTTTCCAACTCGACAATTTTAATATCTGCCCATAATATTTACAAGCTCCATTAGACCTGGATATGACTCAACTCTAAAATCATTTTGATGCGTATGGATATAATTAATTTTGTTAGCCTCATACATACAATAAGCATGCACTAAATATTCTTGATACAGTTCACCTCCAAAATGTAGAGGATTGAACTGATCTCTACGTATTGCTATTCGATATGCATAATGTTCAAGGTTGTTCACTTTATTCCTAACCTAGGTTGCTCTTTCTGCAACATGGATTTTATTCAATGAAAACCCCAAAATCACCACGGGAGAACACAATGGAAATGTTATTGGATCGACATGTTTCGACAATAAACTCAATTTCGGTATCTTCGGTTCGCCAGATGTAATTGGTGAGACTGCAAAATCAATACAGCCTTCTAGACATCAATCACGATTCATTTCAAAAGCCACACCAATATCATCGTGGGTAATGGTTGGAATATAAAGCTGTTGATTATCATTAAAACTACTATTGGAAGTTAGCTTAATTTCAAGCATCGTGAGCTTGAGTTCTTAATTTCTCATTATTATATTCTTCACGAAGATTCCTATAATGAGCTACATATGGACACACATTACATAAATCATCAGCAATTGTTTGCATTATTTCAATTTTGCAATTTTGGGTAAGATTGTGACGCATTTGAGTGTGTAGTGCTATATCTCTGTAGTATATGAACAATCCCACATAATTCGAAAGATTATTTTGATTTAAGCTACCTACAGCTTGCAGGTAAAATTCAGTATTGAATTGCATACTTTCGGAGGTGTTATGATAAACTTGACTACAAATTTGGAAGCAATATGGCGTATTACTTATTTTTTATACATAACCTGTTTTCGGATCTGTTAAAATTTTGGCTAATTTGGCAATTTCTCCACACACTTTTATCAATAATGCCATATCTATCTTGAAATGATATTTCACAAACATTATTACTCGTTCCATTATTATTTTCTATTTTTTAACAAACAAAAAATGTTGATAACAAACTTTTTCACGTTTACCAGTGAAATTAACCCTTTAAATCAACATATTTTAGCAAACTAGCCGAATTTGACAAATTTATTTACCAAAAAATTCGGACACTACTGGAGGTAAAGGGTAATAAAATTTCAATTTACTATACTATACAATTTACCCGACTATTCGGCTGCAGCCTATGTAATCAACAACAAAAAAATATTGTGCCATGAGAAGTATTATTTTGTGATGTTACGATGCTACGTCATTGTTACGAGTTAGACAATCATGTATAATATTATGTAGATTACACATCAGTCCTTTCAACTAAAGCACAATTTTGAATATGTTAATTTGACATTTTCAAATTTAAACAAGCAATTATAATTTATATATTAAACAATTAGGAAGTCGGATGCCCATAATAAAGCATTTCAAAGGTTATGATTGATTTTCTCTATTATATACAGTTATCAGATGTAACAATGATGTACCCGGATATATTAAATCATCGAGCTGACTAAATTTTAATTGACCTTCGTGAACAAAATGAATTTAACTATCAACATGGACTAACCCAAATGAGACCTCTGGTTTATTTTCGCACCAGTATCGAGAACGTTGTTGTTTTCTCTTTTACCCAAAATCGACAGTTTTTAATTTTTTTTATTTATTTGCGAAAGTGGTGTTCACTTGTTTAGCCTCTAATTTTATCGAAAAATTGGACCCTTACAATATAAAATGAATGAGTGAATGATTTTTGGATGGATGTCTACTCATGGTGTCAAACTCACCGTAGGGATTTTAAGGATACTTTTTTGTTTGTATAGAAACTTAATTTACGTTAGTTCAAGCATTAGATCAGCTAGATAATATCCCTGACAACGTCCAATGCCTAGTGATATTTATTTGGAGCCCCCCGAGTGTAATGCTGTAAAAAATAAGGATTCTGATGACGAAGATGGTACAGAAATTGATTCTTCGCAACATGAAAATTTTGCCAGTTTCCAACCCAGTCAACATTTTTGCAATTTTTGACAATTAATATGGTAATTGCTCCTTTTTTCATATCAAGCTTGTGGTTAACTTCAACGGTTAAATGCGACGTAATTTATTCCTCGATGATAGTAAGCATTTTACGATTAATGTTGTCAACGTCCAAACTTAACGGTAGTAGGATTGCTTTATTAGCAAATTGGATGACATTGTCAGCTGCCAATTTTCGACTAAATTTTTTTTAAATTATATAATCAGTTAACATGTAGTCTGATATTTCATTAAAAACTTCATCCAGACCATCAGACTTTGTACGTCATCCGTCCCAAGAGCCAGCAACCACTTACTGAATTAAAGATTAATGGAACGGATATTGTTTACCATTTCAAATTTTTTGTCCACTGATCGTTAAATGTTATTTATGTTTCCACAATAGTTACTCGGG
This sequence comes from Tipula confusa, assembly GCA_963556175.1. Lineage (NCBI taxonomy): Eukaryota > Metazoa > Arthropoda > Insecta > Diptera > Tipulidae > Tipula > Tipula confusa. Next base: position 16,410,320 of record OY744475.1, read on the forward strand.
TGTCGGTTAAATTTTTTATAGTAACCGACCAATACCATGTACTGCATGACTTGAAGCCACTATTTTTTTTTCTTAGTTCTAAGTCAGTTAATGATTTTCTATTTTCGCAAAGATTGCATTTTTCTTGATGATTCTACAAATATTTTTTCCAAAGCTTATCAGTCTCGGTAAAGAAAAGCCACACATTTGTGAAAATAACTCTCTGAGTGTTCTGGAAATTGACACTGGTGACTGACTAAAAAGCCAAATAGCTCCATAAATATTAATTGAAAGAAAAATTTATAAGTAAAAATTTGAATGATGTCAAAACAAAAACACGTTGGATAATGTTTGGTGTTCAATTCTTAACAACAGCATACTCTTTTATTTTTATTGTTTTATTTCAAAATTTTTTTTGTTCAAATGCTAGCCTACTTGATCAAAAAAAAAATTAAATTTTTATGTATTATTTGTAGAAACAAAATTTGCACATATCGCTTACCGACTCAATAATCAATGACCGTGCCCAAAAACGTTTATTATAACAATCACTTATTATTTATAAGGATATACTTTCATATTATAGTGTATAGGGTCATTGAACAACTTAATTCATATTAGAACAAATATAAAGGAGATTCTATTCGTAGAAACTACGATTTTAAGCTTTCCAACTAAACTGATATTATTAAATCAAAGGCTTAACTTAAAACAAATTGCAAAAATGAAGAAATTTTATGATATATGTACTATGTAATGTTTTATTTAAACAACATTAGAACTTTGATGTATCTACTATCAAAGCTAAAGGTAAATTCCAATAATAACTATGATTCCAAGAAACGAAAATTTGGATTTTATTTATTTGCTATTAAATTTAAATTAAAACGAATTCTGAAAGCACCAAAAAGCATTTTGCCCTTAGGAAAGTAAAAAAGTACAGTATATCATATCCAAATTCCTCTGAAACTTGTATGTAACATCTAAAACCCAAAAATATTTTAATTAAAAGGTGTATTCAAAATAATTCTTAAAATTTCAAATTCTAAATACTTTTGTCAAAAAAATAAACATAATTTTTCATCAGAATTATTAAACGCAAATATTTTTCTGTTATAATACTATTTAATTTTTTGGAAAATTTTAAATTTTCTTCCGAATTATGTTTTTTTTTGTTTTTCTATTAGCAAAGCGCTTTTAATCTTGATTAGTTGATTCTTTTACTTCCTAGGATATAAATTGCGATGTCGCCGTAGGGTGCAGTAATTATTTTTGGTATTTTAACAGTATTTTAATTACATTATGCTTTTCGAATGCGAAATTGCTCAATATGCAGCAATGATTTTATTAATTTAAAAATTGCTCTGTTTGATTTAAAATACTTTTCTGAAAATTACTTTTTAGTTGGAGCAAAAATCAATAAGACTGTGTCCGAAACCCACGATAAATATTTGTGAATAAAATTTTTGACATTTATTTTAAATATATTCCCCGTACATTTCCAATTTTTTATAACGTTGCCGAAAAGTATAATAATTGATTGCAATATTTTACCGCCTCTTATGTTTTTAAATTTACTTTTTGTGAGATACAAAAACTATGAACAAAATTACATTTAATTGTGTGCACTTTGTGTTTATTGAAATTGTCAATCATTACTTTGAATAAAAGATTAGCTTCCGTTCTTTCACAGTAAATAGTTTAACCGTTAGAAAAATAAAAAACGATTAATTTTAATTAATATCACTATGGTTTGCAAAATGATAACAATTTGATGTAATATAATAGACTTTCCACGTTAACACATTTTTTTGGCGTCCAATAGAGTCCTTTATTAAGAAATCCATTAGCCAAACATTAAAAAGATACTAATACCCTTAGAAGTGTTTGTATTGATTTGACTCAGTCCATTTATATATAAACAGGCTTAACAAAATTGAAATATGAGAATTTCAATCATATATAGTGCCAACATATCTTATATTCAATGTGAATAAACTTTATCAACACCCTATACATTTATCTTTGTTTTGTACGAAATTAGATTTTCTATTCCCAGAAGCAGATTAGAAATGTTTAAAATTTTTTTTTTTTCGTTTTTCCTTTTCGAGAAAAATCATTTTTTACGTCTTAACTACTAATACTGCTTGTCTTTTAATATTTCTTTTCCATCATCAATAGTTAAAACGAATGGAATAACAACAATAACAAAAAAAAAATAGAATGGAACATTAAGAATTTCTTCAATATTAACAGTAGTATCAATTTCAAAGAAGCAACCCAAGAAGAGTAAAACGACAAAAAAAATGGAACGGTTATATCTTTCTCTTCGTCGATGTCTTGTGTAAGTGTTATTTTTTTTATACATACATACACAGATCAAATTAAATTATCTCATTTCGTTATTATTATTATTGTTATTATGTTACACGAAAAGATGGAGGGCGATGATAAGTTTTCCATGGTTGGGAAATATCATGCTAATTGAAAATATCTGTATGATTCGTTTAGTATTAGATTTGATTTAGACATCAAGTTAAATAAAAATGTCTACATTGTTTCTCCCTCTTTTGCTCTATTTTCTATGTTTGTTTCTTTAATATTACTTGTATAAAGCGATTGTAGTGGGAGAGAAGTAAAATGGCTCGTAAAAGCGAAGACACTTTAATATCCCTTACCTCACAGAAAATATTTAACTCTTGCACACAGACTAACCATCCTACTATAAGGTTGACTGTATCTAATTCTTCCAAACCTTAAATCTTAAGAGAAACAAATTTGGGAAATCACCTGACATGCCAACAGACAAATTTCTTTTATATCAAGCATAAAAAAATTCAAGGCCACTGTAACGAACATAAAATATCATCCCTGTTAATTAATTTGGATTCAGTACATGACATTCGACTACTCACGCCGCCGTAATTTAAAAACGGACATTAAACATAAATCAGAAAATATCAAGTTAGCTTGCTTTCTAGGCAAGCTCAAGGAGTAATTTTTGAACTGATCAAAATAAAATTTGACCCACATCTTATAAGAAGCATACATATAGTAGCTAATTCTCAGGATCATGTCACCAATCCTTTATTTATGCTTAATGACTACCATTGCGCCCAGTAACTTTTAACGATTGCACTTTCAGATGCGATGTCTTTCCACTGTGCTCTTCTAACTTCAGCTACTCATTTGATTATTGTTACAATAGAGCCGTCTTATTCCTGTTCCTGTCTTAGCTGATCCTTTGCCCACCGTTCCTCTACGTTCATCCAGATTCGTGCCTGAAAAGCAATTCTTCTTGTTTGACACATTGCTTTGTTTTTGCATTGGTCTTCGCAAGGTCTGTTGGACATTTTATCCGTCTTAAAAAGTGTAGACTTGCAGTCATTTAATTCATCATGCTGCTTGTCCCGTTGACCGGTTAGACAAATAAATTCTAATAAAAGCTTTACACTACCTACTACAGCCAAAAGCTCTTTTTGGGATACACAGTAGTTCTTCACATATTTAGATAGTACACGCTTGTAGTAAGCTACAATCAAGGACTCGCGCCTTCTTTTCCTGTTTGTGAAATAAAACTGCTGCACAAGTATTGTTGGCATCGGTACATAAAATGAAGATCAGCCTGGCTTGTGAATATGTCAGAATTGGAGAACTACTCAGTGTATTATTTAATTGATCAAAACATTTGTGTTGTTCCAGGGCCTAACTATAAAGTTGACTTTTTTCGGTAAGGCGCGGCAGGCCTCGTGCAACATTAGCAACTTTGGGTACAAATCGCCGTTATACTGGTGACAATGTGATTTATTTAGTTCTCTCTGCCTAGAATATAGCAGGTGCATTCCATAGTGCGAAAGGCTTGACTTTAAATTAGTACAAGCCATTTTCCGTATGATGATGGATTGCTACTTGTTAATATTCACTTATAAAAATGATCCTGATAGTGTCCAATGCGTTATCGTTGCGTATGGTAGTAAATAAGAAAGTGGCATTTCTTTTGTCAATGTTGGACTTTATAAGCTCTTCCATCGTCATCATCGTTTATAGAAAAAGTTCAGCCAACTCTCCTATAGTGCCTCTACAGCTGCAAATGATTGTAGTCTATTGATGACATTATACTCGCACTGGTATCTTTGACATGAGGTTTATCAGTGTTTTTCCGCACAGTATAAGCTATTTATCGAGACCGTTTTTGGCTCAACTACTCTCATCTTGCTCCCACTAGGGTCGCCGTCTATTCTAGCATAGATGGTTGCTTCATACATCGATGGAATTATTATCGCTTCTTCAAGGTTTACTAGGCATTTTAAATGGAACTTCTACGTTTTGCCAACTTATTCAACTTGGGTGAGACACGTTCTCAAGTAGCTCTTGAGATACCATGTCAGGACCACACAGGGCTAATAAAACAGTGATTTTAAGCTTTTTCCCGATTTCACCAACTTTCACCCCGCAAAGCTGGTGGAATTTAGTTTTCCTGCTTCTCACAAAAGAGAGCGACGAAACTATCCTCTTCGGCCTCTCGCTGTGTGTACATTGTTTGCATTCCCTCAGTTATCTTTCCTTGGTTTGCAGATTGCGTTATTAATTTCTTGGTCACGTGCTCCTTACAATCCCTCAAGAAATGTCCAGTTTGACGACATCTTAAGCATACCGAGCGGGTACTTGATCGGCGTTTTCCATTGCTTTGGCAGCTTTCAATTGCGTCCGCAAATTGAAGTTAGCTTTCCTAATATGATTGGATCTGCTCATACAGCTTTTATAAATGCATTTATACCGTTAATCCAATTAAAACATCCATAGGCGCTTTTCTGTATCTCTCTCGTTTCTTTCGCAGCGCATTTCTGGTGGGAATATAGTTTGCAAGATACCCGCTGCTTTTCCTTATAGTGCCAGGATAAGAGCATTTAGTTGTAGCCCATCCGTTATGCCTCATCTCCGCTTGGAGAGAATTGCACTTTGTAATTCTCAAACAGTGTCTCGCTATTAAATGAGATTTTTGTAGTATTACTTTGTGGCCTGCGACTGGTGACTATCCCTTCAGTGTTCGAGAAATACTTCTCTTGTCGGCCTTTGGAAGGTTTAAGCCGACTGTCCAGTGCTTGGGTTTTCTCTTCCATATCGGCTGATGTAATTTGGTGTAATAATTTATTCTTCGGGCTGAACTTCTAGTAGTTCTAAGCTAGCTGGAGAATGCGATTCTGTCGACTGTCGGTCGTCTTTCGCAAGTCCTTCAGCTTCCTTTATTTCAAACTTCATTGGTTTCTTAATCTCACAAAAATCTATATTCCCACAAACGGTACGATGAAGGCACTTAACGATGTTTCTTCAACCACGTGATCGGGAATAGGTCGTTCATAAAGTAAATGGTCTGCGAGCCGACCATAAATGGAGGTATTTCTAAGAAGGGAACCGTCATTTGGCAAACGCAAAAGTCGCTTTCGACGTCAAAGACTCGTCGGTGGAAAACGCATATTCTTTTTGTCTAGAATAATTCAAAGAGCATGTTCAGAATTGAAACTATTAAAATCGGATCACTAATTTGTTTTCCGGACAGCAATAGCCTGTAAAATCCATAGTAGTATTCTAATTGATTTTGATTACCATTCAATGTTGTATTTAATAAAAATAAAATTTAACCATGATATACACTTAATTTCCATAAATAGTTGGCTAATAATAATTACATAATTAATCATTTGGATGTTGGTTGAACTTTTGTAAATCTACAAGAAAAGCTAAACAAAAATTTGCTTTAATTATATAAAACGTAAAAAGAACTTAGTATTATATAAATAAATATAGGATTATGTTGCATGCGATTAGTTGATTAATTGATTTTTTCTTTTGGTGTTATTTTCTCTTCTCTCGTGAAAAAAAAAACATAACATTATTTGAGGCAAATCAGAATAGAAAATGTTTTCTTGGAATAATTGGTTTATCAGTATGTATATAGTAATATATAGAAGACAATGACATACAAAGCCACTTAAACGATTTATCACAAAAAACATATCTACATAAGATTAATTGAAGAACTTTTTAAAGCTCACATTCATTGGTATGGGTATAGGATATCTAGCATATTCAATCAAAAAGTTTTATGTAACTTTTATTTTTTATTGCAGTAAAGAGGGATTTTATACATAAACCAATTTCTTATAAAAATAAAACCAAACATAATTACATTTATACGAATTTATCGCTCAAACAAAATTCTTGTGAATAGAACCTAATTAAAGAACGAACTTTTTAGCTAAACTTTTTTACTTGTTGTATATTCTATAATATAATGTAACACCATAATATATAGCTGATATTTTCAATAATAAAAGAAAAATCATAAACTAATTAGATTGCATATAAAAGAAAAACTTGGACAAGAAATTAAAAATGTAAACTTGAAAATTTCAAACGATGTATAGAGTGAAGTAAATCTTATTTCCGATTTTACTTTAGAGCTAAAAAAAACTTAAGTACAAGATTTTCTTCCAAGAACAAATTGAATTAATGCTGAAAAACTTATTAACGTTTCAAAAGAAAACTAATTTTTCCCCGGTTCTCAACGATTTCATTAAATTTTTTGTAACTTGACCTGCGGGACATTTTCATGCAAAACGGTAAATTATACCCAAAACAATTAAATTTTGCTAATTTGGTGTAGCTAAGCAATTATTTTGTCTAAAAATATATTTCTAATTACCGTGATAATTTATTAAAATCTACACATCTCGAGATTATTTAACTCTTTTGGTTTGGGGATTAGGTTAGACAAACGAAACAAAAAAGTTTAACCATAAAAGATTTATTGGAAAATGTTAATAATTTGTTTTCTGCGCTTGCCTCCAAAATAATACAAACATTTTTGTTTTGAAATTTTGGTTTTGTCTTATCGCACTTCTGTTTCCCAGCTAATACCATATACACACAATTCGTTACAAAAAATCAAAAAAAAAAAAAAAAAAAAAAAAAAAAAAAAAAAAAAAAAAAATCGGAAAACTTTGAACATTTTGTCGTGTTTTGTGTTATGTTGTGTGTATATATATTCGATAAAGAAAAACCGACACAATAGCAATAGAAAAATTCATTAAACTTACTTTCAGTGTATAAAGGTACTATAAGCACAACAGTAAAAAAAAAAACAGAGAACGGGAAAATAATATAAAGTTTTATGAACATTGCTTTTGTTTTGTTACAGGAAAATTTAAGTTTTTCGTTTAATTTATGTTTAACTTTTTTTGTCGACGGAAATTAAATAAAAAAAAAAAATTCTTCTGTCGTGACTTGACGATTCTTGTTTTTTTTTCAAAGACAACGAGTGATGCAAAATTATCACGATTTTTTTTTAATATGCTGGTTTCAATGTTTTGAAGATTGACGTAAAGTATGGAATGAACATGTAAATGTTATATAAAAATGTTGAACTAAACGTCATCCATGTGGGTGTATCAAGTGGGAAGGAAGGTTCTGTGACTTAAGAAACTTAAATCCAAACTTCATTGCAAGACTTCATTTATATAAAGACACAGCGGTATGTCTTAGGAAAGTTATATTCTTATATGTCACAGAAACTAGGATAATCTATATTTTAATAGTCAAGTATTCAGTAACTTTTATTTATTTACTCCAAAACTTATACTATTTTGTAATACTGATCTGTAACTAAAGTTTAAATCTATAGCGTTTTGGTACTCTGTAAATTTTAGGGGTTTGCATGATCATGGTGATGCATCATGATACATTAGTGGGGCAATAGCACATTGTTTTGAAAATATTCATTTGTATCATTTGTATAGATTTGTCAGTTTAACGGTTGTTTCATTTGATTTTAGTGTTTAAACATTTAATTTTAATCTAATTCTTATAAATAAAAGATTTTTGTACAATTTATATGCCTTTGATGCCAAACTTCAGCGAAAGCTTGTGCTATAACTATAAAAAATCTATTAAGTCTTAAGAGGCTTATTTTGAGTAGTATTTGTCAAATAATTTAGAAATAACAGGAAGTAATAAAATCAGCCTATACTTTTTTTATCGTTTGCTGGTTTGGGGATCATAATTACTGCAGCAACTTTCCATTCTCAAGCGACCTATTTTAGTCTAAAGATAGCGTTAATTATTTTATTCGATTTTTGGGGGTGGTTTTTAAAATTTGACCAGTAATTAATTTTAGTTAAAGTTCTAATTCTTATGCTTTCATCAGCTGTTTGGCTAGGTTATAGTTGAAAGGCATTTTGGTTCTTTTCAGTCTCTTTGTTTAGTTAGGACACTTAAAAAGATAGTGACTTATCAGACGTGTTCCTCATACCTGGAGACTTTAATTTTCCAAGCATTTCATGGTGTTTCGCCACCGATCTCAATTGTAATGTCCCATTTAATGTTCCTATCGAATCTGAAGTTTATTTTATTTACACTATGCTCAATTAAAATATGGTTAAAATTAATAAGCCCACTAACAATTCTTGACCTTATATTCTCCAATAATACTTCTCTCTTCGATGTAACTGAGTCGCAGGCTCCATTTTTTTGAATAATGGTCTTTACAAAACGATGGAAATTTTGCTTAACCTATCTGAGATTTCACCATACGTTCAGCAAACAGATGTAAGCAACCAGGTAGGTATCAGTAACAATTTTAAGAACGCCAACCAGATTGAATTGGGCAGCTCTCTTAACAGCGCTGCCTGGCAAATGGAACTGTCTTTAAAGGATTTTTTTTGTAAAACAAAAGGATATTTAGCTACAATATATTATAAAAACGAGCTGTCAAACTAACTACAACACACCGCAAAATTGTTAAATACTTGTCTCTTCAAACAAGTGTACTCCCAAAACAATGGAAAGCTGCTAAAATAACATCATTTTTTAAAGCTGGTAAAATAGCTCACATTTCATGCTACAGGCTTCATTCTAAATTAGGCTTCATTCCAGTTAGACTTACCATAAAAAGTTTGACTGAGTTTACATGTTAAAATTTGAAAGCCATCAAACAACACAGTCATCAGTCACGTGAAACTAACTTAATTTTTGTAACGAGCAACTTTTTGGCGCTCGTTCCTTTGAGACTAAAAAGAATTATATGTTGTCCACGCCGATTTCATTTTTTTTAATTTAATTTATTTTGTATCTTAGCGTTGTTGTATACCTACTCATTTCCCCTACACTATTTTTTTTAAATTGTGTAACGGGTTATTAGTAGGTATATAAAGTCGTGTTTTATGTTATGCTGGATCAATCGGATCAGAAAATTTGAGAAAAAAATATTGAGAAAAGAAAAAATAATTATTTAGAAAAAACAAAAAATATTCATAAAATTATTAGTAAAATAAATAAAGAAATTAAAAAAAAAAAAAAAAAATTTAAAATAAATTAAGCTTTTTGTGAAACTATCTTACTAAAGATGAATTGTGCTCCGATAATATATTTAAGTGCGAAAACTAATTAACTGATACCAACAACGCATAATGTAAAAAAACACGAGTTGGCACCAGCGAATGTTACTTTGTTTTATTAATTAAGTTTTGTTTAATTAAGATTTCTTTTGTTAATTTATTTAAGTTTTTATTTATTTTGTTTTTCACTTAAATTCGTTGCGTTTGTGTTTTTGTTTGTTTATTTATTTAACTTAATTAAAATAATTGATAATTGAAATATTTTTTTTGTGATCTTGATTTTTGGTGATGTGGTTGCGTGCCGAGACTTGCCAAGTGAACTCGGCTTTCCCATCATTTCCGTTCCTTGCAATTACCTCAGCTTCCATACATGCCTTGCACACCCCACCTCCATCAGTCCCTGAGCTTTATCCGGTTACTAAATGCGGATCTCAACGGTGTCATTTCGGTGACACTACTGGGACTCGCACCTTGATCCGTTAGAACTTTTGAAGTGATAGACAGCGCAGTACATCGAAATATGCAATAACAATTTGGGTCCAATATTAGCACTAATGTTAGTCTCTTAAGTCTTGCACTTAGGGCCCAGGCTATCAATCATCTTCATAACCAAGGGTATTTAAAATTCTACCTCGAGTTTGTTCGTTTTTTTTTGTAATTCTCATGCGAACGAATCAAAACCCTCTTTATTAGAATCAAAACACTTGTAATAGAGAGAGGTTTGGTACGAATTGTTAACCAAAAGGTTTTAATATTGGTATTTGTGTTCGTGGTATTGTAAATACATGCATGTATTTTTTTTTGTTTTTTTTCTTCGGTACATCATTTTGGAAAAATTCGTGCGCATCTAAAGTTTTAGTTATGTTTTTAAATACACAAATAATTAATTATATTATAAATTTAAATCGCTTTTAATTTTGTAAAATAAAATAATTTGTCATTTACCATTTTGAAAAATATATTTTATCTCTCTTCGATTTTCGATCAAACTAATATAGTTCCGTCCATAATATGTTTCTTTCAATGAAAATACAAAACAACATTTGATTTAAAAAAAAAAAAAAAGGTAAAAATTCTCATGCGAATCCCGATTTTTACCGCTTCGTCATTTACGCTTTTGTGAAACAACATTTAGGCGTAATTTACATGAGAACTAAACTGACACATTAAAATAAAATTGAACCACACAATAATAAATTTGTATATTATTATTAAAAATATTATTATTTTTATATATTATTTTTATTTTATTTATTATAATTAAATATTATTAAACATTTTATATGCGTATACAGTGTACGCATACAAACTTTTTAATATCTTGCGTTAGAATAAATGAAAAAACGAACAAAATTGAGGTACTGATATTTTATTTATATCATTATCAAATATCTTTGTTTGCTTTCCGACAGAAATTCGTAGTTGTTTCTAGGACCTGCTTCGAATAGTTCTTTTTCATGAGCTCTAAGTATTGGTCCCCAGTAAGTGTTTTTTGCATTAAAGTCAATACCAATTATAATCTTCTTTATTTAGATTAAATTGTGGAGGGCAGTAGATAGAGGATATAGTGGTTTTATAGTAATACTAGTTGCAACGGTGTTTTTTTTTTAATATGTATTACTGTTGATCCTTCTCTAGCTTTTCCTTCTGGATAAACAGCATTGTACCACGATCGTGGTTTAAAGTGGTGTTTTTGCATTTTATGCTTCGACATGTTCTTCAGAAGGTTTTCATTAACAAAGTTAGGTGATTGTTTAAGAGTTTGTGAGGAAATTTACCTCTCTATACCTATAACTAATGGGTTGGAATCTATTAGGGTGTTCTTAAAGAAACTGATTAGAACTGAGTTCTAAGTTCTTTGGCTACTTCACATTATCTATATAGTTTACAGTATTATGCTCTTTAAAGTGTTTCCATTCGCAGGGTTTTTTCTACTTCCAGCACATTCGCTTACATTGTGTTTCTCAGCACATTTTACGTATTTAGGCTCCTGTCCAAAATATTTCCTTTACTTTATGTTACAACGCAGTGCCACAGTGACATTATAAGACGTAACAAAAATAAAGAGAAAGAGTTCGAAGTGTTTGTAAGTCATACGAAGAGGTTGTGTTAATTGTGTCTTGTCTATTCATTGAATAAAAAGATAACAACAGAAATTAGTGTATCGTCCATCCTACCAGAAATCGAACTTGCAAATAATAGTAAAGACAAATACCTAATGCCAAAAATTATGAAAGAGAGTGGGAAGAACTTTCTGATAACGATTTTTATGAAAACGAAAGCCATACAAAACGAATTTACATCAAACGGTTTTTTTGAGTTGAAAAAAGTAAAAGACGGTTCAGTACCTTCGCTGCAAATGTTTTTGGATGAGTTTTCCAAAATTTATAAGGCACTATAAAATTTAAAATTAGATATGGATTCGTGGGATTGATTTGTGGGTTAGATAGTGAGTGGATCAAGACAACGGGTAGAAGAAAGATACACCAGTGATAAAATCATGAGCATCAATTCAATCATCAAACAACAACATTACTCTGGATCCAAAGATGGAAACCAATATCCTTGCCGAATATTATGCCTTTGGATGGGTATCGCTAGGCCTACTGGGCGTCATAAGGACGTAGTAAAAAAAATTGAGATGAATCACATCCTATATCATATTATAAAATAAAAAGTCAAACACAAAACTATTTCTGCCCTCATCCTGGAGTATTTCGTGAAAAAAGTACAACGACAAAGTCTCCGGTGGTATTCAATTGCCCCTCAAAAAGTGACTTGGGCATATCACTAAATGATACTCTTAAGGTAGGACTAACTGAACAACAAGATTTGTTTTCGATTCTTCTTCGGTTCCTGAAACACAAAATTGTTTTAAATGAAGATATTGCCAAGATATACCGAATAGTACTTATAAAGCCAACTGACCGCAAATATAAACAAACTTGATGGCGTATAACTCACCTCATGAAAAACAGCAATATTTTCAACTTATTACTGTTTCTGGCTATTCGTACTCTGGCTATCAACTATTTCTGGCTATTCGTACTCTTCAACTACTTGATACTGACGTAGGACTGATGACTTCTTGACTGATGAATTGCTAACGGGCGCCGATTCAACTGAGAAACTTACATAAACCTAAAAAAAGATCTCTGCTGATCTAAGGGCGAGATTGAGTAACGCAAATTCCATTTAAATGAAAAAACTGTTGTTCCACACGAAGATTAATTGTCTCAACACGAATTAGTACAGTTGAACTCTTGTGTAATTCAACGCCAGACACATTTCCAGTTTGATTTAGTAAATTGCCTCCAAATATAAGATTAACAAAATATTGATTATTTCAGAAATTAGGCAAAATATTGATTCACTCGGTGTATGTTTTTTGTCATGTTGACTGCAAAATTTATCATGCAAAAGCTATGGTTTGAATAGGATGATGAAGTTCTTAAACCAACAAATGATTCCTTGTCATTATATTGCCTTGAAATTATATTTCCGAGAAAAACCTTTGGCCATACAAATATAGAATCAATAGAACTTCATGCGTTCGGCAACGCATTGGAGTCTGCATATGGTTGCTGCATCTACATTAGAACAAATTTAACAAATAAAATATATGAAATGAAGCTACTTTGTGCCAAACCGAGAGTGGCCCATTAATGAAAAAGTAAATATCTTTTTTACTAGCTATACTATATCAAAAAGTAATATCATCAAGCAAGTTTACATTTGATCGCATAACTCTCTAAACAGACTTAGAGATAACGTTGTTTAGAATTAATCCATTGTCAGCGAAGTTCGCCACATTTGTGGCAAATCGTACTTTCCAAATTTAGTAAATCACGCCACCTGAAATTTGTTCCTATATAAATACTAAATCAAAGCCAGATAATCTGGTATCAAGAAGATTGATGGCTTAACAATTATCATCGTCCAATCTGTGGTAGCGTGGACCCCAATTCCTGAGTGTACAAATTCCAAACATAATTAATGATAATGAATGGCGAAAGATGCCAAATTCAATAATCTCTGATGCTTCGCATCAGTGCTCTTTATTTTCGATTCTCTCATAATGTGAAAACACAAGGGTGGATAGAAAATTTGGACCACTTTTATCAGAAGAAATCGAGAATGTCACATATTCACTTCTTAAATAGGTACAACATCAATTGTTCATAAATAAATTTAAAATGCTTCCGTTATATTATCAGGTAACAAAGAGGACGCTAACTCAACTCAATCCTTTCCTGAATATGAGCGATTTAATTTGCTTTGGTGGCCGACTTAAACAGGCTGATTTGACGTTCGATCAAAAACATCCAAGTGTGGTTCCAAATCTTTCCATATTTACCGAATTATTAGCAGCATCCAAACTTTGCAATCTTAATTGTAAACGTTGTGGAACAAAAATTACTCATTAGGAAGTGGTAAAGGACACAGTCGTTTCTTCGAAAATTTTCAACAAATTTTATTGGTGCTAACAATGAACTAAACGAACCTAAACGGTTATTCAACAATGAAATCCATCAACAACAACTCACCAATTTTTGAACTGATAAAGGAATAAGTTGGCGGAATTTCTTCTCGGTCCCCACATTTTGGTGGATTGTGGGAGGCCACACAATTTTAGGTAACCGTATATGGACTCTGGCAGTACTCACTACTCTGGTAGAGTAAAATGAATTTGGTTTGAACTCCCATCCATTGACACCAATGTCCACAGAGCCTTTCGATTCTATGCGTTTCCCGAGCTAACATTGTAACATTTAAATTTCAATCGTCTTCATTAATGAAAAAGGTAGGCGATATTTCTGTAGCCGATTTTATTGCTAAATTAATAAAAGCCCAACTTGTTGTAAACATTTAAGAGGAATTTTATGTTTTATATTCAGGCTAAATATCATAAATAAGATGTATTTGGTATTGTTCGAGCCTGGGTTTAATATTTTAAAGACAAAAGAATTAGAGGAAGGTACAGAAACTTGCTATGGTTTTGGAAGGTCTAATCGTAACCCTCAATGTTTAAAAAAAATATTACATAAAATCTAAATTACAAGCATGGAACTTTAATCGAAAATTTTCCACCTTTAACTTCCAATCTGAATATGTTTCATTCTAGGAATATTATAATTACTTTACTTAAAGTATAAAAATACAAACCATCAAAGACTTTATTATGTACACATTTTTTCAAATGTTTTTGAGCAAAACACAATAACATAATTTAGCTACTTGTAAGTTACATTTCATGGATACCAATAACAATTTACGCCGTATCATATTATAAATATCAAATTGAAATATTTGATCAAAGATAATTTTTAAAGAAGGTACTCAAGCATGGTATTGTTAAAAAAAAAAAAATTTCGTTGAAATGAGTTTCTATCTAAATCATTATGATCCTTGTTTGACATAATTTGCACTTTTGTATTCACAAAAATCAAAAAAGGAAAATTGTTGGAAAACTGCTATACAAATTGTTGGGATAATTTATTTTATTTATGAAACTTTTCAACAAACAAAGTCTAGACAGGCACAGGTGAATTGTAGATGATTAAAATAATATTAAATTCGTTGGCACATTTCACATAACTCAACAAAAATGTCGGATATGATAAAACATCAGATCTCACTAGAGAAAGGTAAAATGGAAAAATATATTACATAACTTTTATGGTTTCACTAAACATTTAAATCAATATTAAAGTTAATCTACCATAAATTCCAGTTTTTACCACAATACAAATTCCATGATTTGTTTTCATGGTTTTCCAGTTTGTTGGTATATCTAGTATACATCCAGAAACGGAATGTATAAATAATACGGATTTTGTGTATCTCGAAATTAATTAATTTTAACACCGATACAAGCGGAAAGTTGTATTTTACCGCATCTAAAATACACCCCCATGCGGTAAATTAATTCTTACTAACATTTTTGTTGTGTGCGGCTGTGCGCGTAATAAAGAAACATTATGGACATACATTTTTATACACCTGTACAAACGAGAGTTTATCAAGGTATAAAAATCGTCAACGTAGCAATACTTAATTTTAATGAGTAAAATGAACATACATAACCCTTTTCTGTTTTACATATATTGCACCGAAAACCCCAAAATCCATCCAAATGAAACTTTAATAATGTAAACCAGAAGACATGCTGAACCGAAACACAACAGCAACAACAACAACAACACAAATTTAAATTTATAATTTTTTGTGCACAATAAGAGTTCGCCTTGGGTTGGTTTGGTCTGTTTGTTACCTTCTAAGCCATGTAGTTTTTACTTCGGTTAAATGTTGTCGTTTGGATGTCGTAAGTTTAAATTGTCCACTAGGGAAATTTTGGACTTTTTTTTTTGGTTGTATTTTATTTTATTCTGTTCATCTGAAAATAAAATATTAATAAAAATGAAGAATAAATAAGCAAACCAAATGTAAGAAGGACGAACAAAAAAGTTGATATCATTTTCTATGTTCCAAATGAATATGGCCGTAGAGATGATATGATCCTTTTTGTACATTGCATAGCAAACACAAAAAAATACAAATTCAAATTCAAATTTTGAAAGCACAACATATGGAAATTACATTACTGTCTATATCACAGTTTTTTTTTTGTATTATATATTTAAGCTAAATTTAGGCATGTAAGAGGACTACAGTGGTATGCAAAAAGGTTGTTTAATTTTTGGAAAATATATGTTAATTTCTTTTACGATAACATAATATATTGTGTGGCTTTTTTTTTGAATTCAGTGATTTTGAAACCAAAACCTGTATTAAATCTCCATATTAATGTACAAAAGGTCTTCGAAGCTGGCTTTATTTAGATCCAATTTGGTAGCACAATATATTGCTGATCTAATTTATCTACGGTTGAAAAAGCACTGACATTTCAAATATAAATTATCATTGTATAGATAAATTACAGGAAACGGCTTTACAATCAATTACTGCCGTTAGTTTTAAACGTTTCGACTCTGAGTTCTCACTGTAATGGAAACCAGAAACTGATTCGTTTTAAGCCGATAATTTTGTATGTCGATGAGTTTTTGTCACTAAAGGTAACTAAGTCCATTTAGTTGTTCTCCTTTAATTTTTTGATCGACTAACAGAACCCCCAGCCAATTCCTGTTTTTTATTAAAGAGAATTCTGTAATGTTGCGTTTATCAGAGATCCAAAGAGCTAATTATTTACCCTAAGTAGGGTCAACGAGGTCTCAACTCGATTAGAACTTTTGGAACGCGCATTCAATTAAAAAGGCTGATTTCAAACTAACTTTTTATCAAGCTCTACAACAACCGGTATATGTCGGGCATGTTTTTCAACACATTTGCTTTGTCCAAACAATTTTGAATCAATCGTCAAAAGCGCCTTATTTCACGACTACCTAGGCTCCCTCAAATACAAATTCTCACGTTTAGTGGTGGTTATAAAGAGTTTCAGAATTTTATGATCTATTCACAGTATCAATCGATAAGAAGATCTATCTTTCGGATGCTGAAAACTTGTAGTATCTAAGAAGTTACCTTATGCGATGAACCAGAAGAAATTTTCCGTCATATTGCCATTTATGTAGTAAATTATCAAGTTGCTAGCTTCAAGCTCTGCGACCGATACGATGAGAAAAAACTAGCATTCAGCAATTTTATCGATAGTTTGATACCAAGTGTAAAAGAGAATATCTCCAGTAAATTACACGCACTCCATAATACAGTTGACCACGTGGAATAAATGCGTTAGGATCGCAAATTTGAAACCTGTGAATCTATTAAGATTCATGGTCAACATCAGTATCAAAGGCACACAACATTGGTCCTATTTACGATAAACCTTCCAGTTTACAAATCAAACTATGCTGGTTATGTGGAGAGCCTCATCGAATACACGAATGTAATAAATTCATCCGCAGTTTAACCCTTAGATTAAGAGAGAAAAGGTGATCAAGATGGATGCATGTTTGAAATGCCTATCGATATCTCCCCGGGCGAATAAATGGCAATATTTAAGTTCCTGCCGGAAGTGCAGACGCAGAATATTGAACACCGCCATCACATCATAACTAATTAACTTAGTTCATCGAATACATCCTTAGTAATTGCAGAAGCGAATTAGACAAATCTAATATCAGAGGAAAATTCAGAAATAATCGTATCCCATTTACATTTGATCGCTATTGTAAATATTCCTGATCGCGATTTATGGTCGCTTACACAACATTAGTGTTTTGTTCGACTCGGGCTCTCAGATTTCGTTCATATCCGAATCAGGTGCTAAAAGCCTCAGTTGAAGCACTATAAAGCCAAGATTCTAGTCAGGGGATCTGTAACATCAAATATAACAGCCTAAAGAAGAGCGACCATTGAAGTTCACTCCAAGCATGAAAAAATTATGCTATTAATCGACTAGTAAACAAAATGTCATAATTACCTAAATTAGTAAGTGTAGTCTCAATAGTTCTACGATTTGTATACAACACTCGTCATATCAATAATAAGCTGACTAGATGGATAAGTGCAAGAGAACTAAAAGAAGCTGAAATCACGATTAGTTAGCACATTTTGCTTAAAGCTATGTATAAAGGCAGTGCACATAGAAGTCCTCGGCGACATGGCAACAGCAACACTTTTGGAAGCTTTAAAACGGTTCATTTGGCGAATGGGAGTACCCAACAAAATTATTTCCAACAATGGTTTAAATTTCGAGGCACAAAAATTTGTTATCTGATATTTACAAGCTAGTTCAATCAACTGAGTGGAAGGCTGCAGTTCACCATTATGCAGCAGAACACCAAATTAGGTGGTCGTTCATATCACCCCTTGCAAAATGTTGCATTCTTCAAAATGTTGCTTATTATTATAATGTAACCTGCCATCTACCAGATCTTAGTCATCCTAACGTCAAACTAATATTATTAACAGCTAATACGACATCGATACTGCAACCATTAGACCTATAAAGAAATTTTTTATGGGTCAGCTTTGAATTCATCATAAATAAATTAAATAACCAACTGATTTTGATATTCACAGCTGAATATACTCCAAGGTTCCTGGAAAAAATTGTGGCCATTGGGAGTTGAAACCTTATATGTTGTACCATAGATAGAGGCTGAATTAAACTAAGTGGTGACTTTGGTACATTCGGTTGGAAGTAAAGAATCCAATGATATTACATTGAATGAGATGCACTAATACATGAGATAAGAAAAAGACTTAACTGAGGAAGATCGTCTGATTTTATATGACGAAAACTAAAATTTAATGATAGAGAATGAATTTGAAGAGACATCAATACATCAGAATTGACAAGTCATATTTTGATGTAAAAGACAAATACGAACATAATAGTGGCCTTTAGAATCCAACTTTATACAGTGGTCTAGGGGAAGTTGTATATATTTTGTTCATCCTATTTTAACTCCGACGAATTTTAAATTCACCGTAGGGTTTGTTTAAGGAACATTGTAATACTCTTTTCCGAGTCTTCGGTACTGCATTTTCCCACTCAGGCATCAAACGACTTATTTCATCATTTTTTCAATTGTTTACTAAATTCCGTGTTGATTCTGCTATCTGATTTGTAAAGATGTTGTTTTTTGCAATAGGAAAAAAGTTACATTTGAAGTTCTCTGCAGTGATCAATTAAATGACAAGTAGCACTTTCCATTTGTTCTTCCTCGCAATTCAGCACTTTATTAATCGCAGGAAATATTTTATTTAACTTTAAAAACTGCTCTGTGCTGCAGAACATCTCTATATTAACGGAAGTAATGATTTGAGCCCATAACGAATCACTCAACAAATTATCATAGTCCAGGACCTTTAATTTAATTCCATCGGATTGGCGCAGAACTCATTTATAATAGTTTTTATATATATTGATAATGAGGTTTCAGAGGTATTCATATTATATATGTTCCCTAGCAGATCAGTTATGATGTGGTCAATGATTGTACTAACCCCATTTTTGCAGCGCGTGGCAATGTAATATTGAATGTAATTTGTTACATCTATGTCTTCAAGATCTAATAAATTAATATTAAACTCACCAAGAATTAGAATCCAGCGACATTCATTTAGATACTTCTCTAGCATACCCAGACAATTACTAATAGAGTTTTTCTGTGACCGATAAAGTCCAATAATATTCATATTACAATCAACTAGTTTAATACCCACTACCTGACAAATGTCAAAACCTTCAACAAACATTTTTACTATTTGCCCACCACCATAACCACCTATTCTATTTGAATAAAAAGCCATTATATTACTTAAGATTGAAAAATTTATACTCGTCTTCCACCAGCCAAATCTCGGTAAAGATAATAATATCGAGGCTAAACTGTAGACTATCAAGTAATATTTCTATGTTATTCAATTTATTTCTCATACTTCGTATATTTATGTATCGAATTCGGAGATCTGCGTTATCGACAACAATGTTGTTTTGATCAAGTTTTTTAGTGTGTTTGACAGATTGTAAACAAATTTCAACTTCAGTCACCACTAAAATGAAATATATTTTTGACTGTAAGTATTAACCAAAATATCATATAAAATAAGAATATGTAACTAATATTTAAAACTTTGTTATAAACGATTAACTGCCTCCTTTAAGGAACTATACATTGTAACAAAAAAGAACCCAATCGAATACCGAAGCCGCTGGGTAGTGAAAATTCAACTGTGAAAAATTGTGCTTTGTAGTAATACCACAGGTAATACAGTATATAAATGTGAAAATAATTAAACTTGAAATAAACATAAAAATAGTAATAGTAATTAAACTTTTTTGAATATTATTTTCTACGGTTGCACCTCTTCACTAGGTTAACCAGCTATGATAAGATTACATGCTAGTTTTTCTAGACGGAATTCATCTACAGCTGATTACAGATTACTTATCTGATCTTGCTGATTTTTATTTGCCACATTACATGCTTTTAAGAGTTGAGGTTTTTTATTTTCATCCACAACCCTTTTGTATTCTATGAATAGCCTTTTAAATTCAGCAGAAATAAAACAATTAGGCCTCAGTATCCTTTCTGGTGATATGCTGTCCTATAATTCCTTCGCAATGACGATGAAAGCATAAGGTACACTGACTGCATATAAAAAGGGGTTGCTTACTTGAAATGTTTTTGCCACAATTGTTCACCAAACATGATAAGTTTGCTTTATATTTTGGATACTGATCCGCAAGTTCAAAATAAAACATTTTCCTAAATTATTTCTATTAAAAACCTTTCTTTTATCTTAGAAAACACTTTTATCAGTAAAATATGCAAATAAACGCACTATAAATATTTTTAATCGATTTTTAAGAAAGGATTATAATTTTACGTATATTCAATGCGACAGTTTTGACATTTTTTTTCCCACATTTTGTTATTTAACAAATGTAGTTTAAAAACAAAAAAAAACTTCATTTTTCAGTGCGTAGTTGATTAGTTGGGTTTAATGTCGAGCAAAAAACAAAAACAAGTAAAATAATAAGTTTATTTGGTTTTATGACCAATTTTATATTTAACTATTATATTTTAGACGGAACGAATAAAATTAATTAAGATTTTATGAATTTGTAATTTCACTAATTATTACCTAAATTTGCTGTTGAACTATACTCAAAATGATAACTTTGTAATTTTTCTCAACTTTGAAGTCTTCCTGCGTGTATTGTAGGGTGTATATTAAAACAATAAAATAACAGAAAATTTTATATATATATATATATATATATATATATATATATATATATATATATATATATATTATATATATATATATATATATATATATATATATATATATATATTTATATATATATATATATATATATATATATATATATATCCTCTTCGAACACCAGGAACCAGTAAAATTATTTGGTGGTTCCTGAAGTGACGCTTTTCTTAAAGAATCTTAATATAAGAATAAGTAAAGATTATCTTACTGCGGTTATAACAGCAATCACCAAAGCAAAAATTACGCTGTTGTGGGTGTTTAAAACATTTAACCGTTCAACGTGTATGAAACATTTACCGATATTTTTAATTTCAATTTTTATCAACCATCTTCACTACCTCGAGCAAATTCTATATAGTGTCGATAATGGTACTCAACTCGCGATATATAAGTACTTATTGCTAAATCAAGTGTATAATTATTGTTCGCTTCTTTTATACCTTATCTTAAAAAATCTCTTCAAATTAAAATTCAAAAAAAGCTCTAAAAAGTAGATGCTCGCTGTATAACCATAACATAAAAACCAGAACAATAATATAATTTTTCTATTTTCTAGCTGCACAAAAATAAAAAACCAATCTACGGGTATATTGAGAGGAGCTCTTTTCCTTTTCAAATAAACTAATTTTCTTCACGAAAAAAAGAACCAAAATGAATTTTTCTCATTTCTTTATCACTTCTATAAATATACAGCAGTTTTTTTTTTTTTTTTTTTGGATCGAGCTTAAAATAATAATTACCTTCGTCTTTAATTTTTTTTCCCCATTTCTAAGCCACCAACAAAATCACAGAGCCAGTTGAATTTTAAGTTGATGAAGAAAAACACAAAAGGAGTGTAATGGAAATGAAAACTAATTGCAGATATTAAAAATAGATTTTAGTGGTATCTCGAAAATATAAAAAAAAGAATATATATATATATATATATATATATATATATATATATATATATATATATATATATATATATATATATATATATATATATATATATATATATATATTATATTATATTATATATATTATACTTCTAGCAAAACTATTTAATAATGAAATTTATTAAACGTGTGGCTATGTCATAATTCGATAAGACGAGTAAATTAAAAAAAAAAATTATCTGCAGTGTACGTGTTATGGATGTACGTACTCGTACCTCGATGACGGTATTATAATACCGGGGGTAATTAAAATAGTTTTAGTATTCCTTTATATACCGTAATATAATGCCATCAGAGCTTGATTTTTTTTTTATTTAACTACGGTAGAAGGAAATTAGTTCAAAGTCTTTTGTACCAAACATTTTTTTAATTAGGAAATGGAAATTTAATGGTGCATCGCTTATATTGAACGTATTTATATTGGATATAAAAAAAACATCTGGAGAGTATTGCTAAGATTTTTATAATTTGGGACCATTAATTGTTTTTTATTCATTATACTTACAGTAGGTAAACAAATTTTTAGGACTGTTCTGGAATAAGCTAACCTGCAAACTTTTTAAAGAAATGTTAGGTTAGATATTTATAACTAAATAAAAGATTATAATGAAAGTTCGGCAGTAACCGGTGCTACTTTGCCGCTATCGTTTTCTATTTGTCTAATATTCTTTTGGTTAACGCATCTTCGATTGAGATTTCGGCAGAACTTTTTTATCGTTGATATATTGTCCTACTAGTGATATATATTTATATATATATATATATATATATATATATATATATATATATATATATATATATATATATATTGTATTGCGAAACGTTACCTGTAACCGAACTAAATACCGGTATACCGGATTTTTTTCACGTAACGTTAAAAATGTGTTTACCGGTATTTTTACCATAAAAAAAATAAATATTTTGGTATTTCGTTACATTGTGGTAAATTTTAAATTCGAATTCTTAAATCATTAACTACTAAATAATCACATATAAACGAGAACTGAACGCACCATTTCATGTAATATATATTTTGAATTTAATGTTTGCAGCACTGTGTTGTAAGTACTTTTTACTTTTAATCAAAACCATCTTCAATCTCTTTAAAGAGATCTGCATGTTCCCGCCGTACGCAAATACCATATAAAAATGTAACCCATTGACTGTATTAGAGCAGCAAAAATCCATATGAAAATTTTTATTAATTTTATTTAGAATGGTTTTAAATTACCCACACTATCATAATGTCATATAAATTAGAACATATTATAACACTCGTAGTGAGAGCGTATTATTATGTATTCTCTATTTTCCAAATATAAAACAAAAAAGTTGAAATAAAACAAAAAAAATTACAATTTCGCAATTTACTAATTTTTTAGACTACATTTGGGCGTCCTATAAGAGATTAAAGACGGCTTTGCTTTTAATAAAAAAATTTTTCTTATAACTATCACTGTCAAATTTTACCGTAGACTTATTTTATATTTTTTGATTTGCAAAATAAATATAATTATTCGAATCTCATTTAATTTTATCAATTAATAAATTTAATTGAATTGAGCGTTTTGCAAAAAGTGACATTTCAAATTGTTCTTAGTTTTGCGCATAGCGAATTTATTTTATTTATGAGGTGAATCATACGGTTATTAGGAATTTTTTTAAATTATTTGTTATTATTTAAGTTCTATTATCTTGTATGATTTACAGTTTTTCCACAGATAACTATAATATATGAACATCTTGTAAGGATTAAATTTACACAACTAAATTCATACTACGCAAATTAATGCAACCGAAATCTAACCAAACAAAAAAGAGATGTAAATGTAAAGACGAATATTTTCGTCCCCATTTTTTGCAGACAATCATTTTATTTTAAAAGAAATAAAACAAAAATTTTCATATTTTCGTATATAGATTTTGTTTAATTTTTTATACAGTCAAATAGTCGTGCGCAAGAAAAAGAAAAGGATAAAAATATGCGTTCTTATATGTACATCTATTTTTCGTTTGGTTAGATTTCGGTTGAATTAATTTACGTAGCATGAATTTACTTCTGTAAATTTGAGCGATAGAAGATGTTCATCTGGTATAATTATCTGTAGTTTTACTGAAAACCGTATTAAATAGTATTATAAAAAAATTGTATAGAAGCGAAACAAACAAACAAAAAAGTTGTAGAGCAGAGTATATTAGTAACGTATTACAAGGAGCCAAGGAAGAATATTGCAATAAGTATTAGTTCCACAGAGAAGATTGATGATTGACTTGAAGCCCTTGGATTCGATACATTTTTTTACATCAAGTTACATAAAATAAAAAAATTAATGTTTTGTAACGTCGGTGTCGGCACCGACGTCATCAAATGCAAACAGTTTCGTTACACTTCATCATACAATTTTGGCTCCGTTACATTTTCCGGTATTGTACTAAAATATTATTTCGTTACGTTATGGTTATAACGTTACAAAACATTAATTTTTTTATTTTATGTAACTTGATGTAAAAAAATGTATCGAATCCAAAGGCTTCTTCACTTGTGACCAGAGTTCAGATTTTGGCCTCCTACGCGAAGTCTGTCCTGTTTCTGTGCTGAAGATGGCATATCATTCATTAATTATGGCTAAAATGGAATACGGTTTATCTTGTTGGGGAGGTTGTTATCCATCTTTCTTAAAACCATTATATGTGCAACAGAAAATGTTGTTGCGAACATTATTGCGGAAGAAAAGAACCGAATCATCTTGGCCTTTTTTCGCATCTAGCAAAATCTTACCGATGCAACATTTTTATGTTTATTAGGTTTTGAGGATATTTTTTGAGCGTAGTGAGCAGCATGAAATGATATTTTATTCTAGATCCAATTTCAGTGCAAATCATAAAATTCTCTACAGTAGATCTAGATTCAATAGCGATCACTTCCGCCGCTACATCCTTGTTGCATCACCAACTTTTTTCAATAATTTACCAGATTTTATTAGAAGCTAAATTCATTCTAAATCTTTTTATCTAGAGTTAAAGATTGACTATTTGATAGGCCAGACGTCTCAAATTTATTTCGCGTCGTTACATGACAATTGCTTCTATTTGATCTTGGTATTATTAGAAGTATTTCGAATTGAATAACTACTGATAAGTAATTTTATTTATAGTACTTATGTTCGTTGAATTTTATTTTTTGTTTTTTACAACAAAAATTTGTTTTTATTAAATACCTAGGAGAAATCAAAACTGTTGAAAAAAGCTCTTCAAAACTCGTTATCGAGTTTTCTGCTTTTGAAATAAAAGTTCTGTCTGGCATACGTTTCCAGTAAACACCAGACTTATTTACGTTACTCACGTATTCTGGAACGTAATCCCGCTCTTCAATTTTTTTGTTGAGAAAATTGGGATATTTACGAGCAGCAGAAGTATAACTCCTGGTGGCTTCACCTTTCATTTTTATGATATTAAGATTATGGTGCGTTTTAAATTTTTCAAACCAGCCTTTACTGCCGCCGAAACTTATGTTTGAAACTACATTCTTTATTAGATAAGACGAAGAACTTCTTTGGTGTCGGGATTAGCTCGTTTTTATAGCATTTTCAATCTTCGTTTATATTAATATCAATCAACCCCTACTTAGTGATTCCCCTAATTATACAAAAATAAAATTCGTAAATCGAATTTTATTTTTCGCAAAGAGACTTTGATTTATTTGTAAAATTACGTAATTATAGCGACAAGTACATATAAATATTATTAAATAAACATTTAATATTAACCATTTAGTAAATAAATTTAATCTACAAATTAAAAAAACTTATGAATGTGACATTTTTCGTCCAAACTTAATAAAAATTAAGATTTAAGTTATCTATGGTTCCGTCTTATAGGCTAACCAGCGAGTTCGTAAGTCCGTAATTTTCGCTCTGTTAACTTTGTTAAATGACAATTTATTTAAACTAAATTCGATCAGTTCTTAAAAATTTCACTGATCAGTAACATGTGAAGTAGATCTATCGTAGTCTTACTTAAAGTTGTTGCTGAGTCGCTGGTTGGCTCATTAATTGTAAAATTATGGCATCTTACTCTTGTAGTATAAAATAAAAAAAAAATTAATGGAAAATTCGGATAGAATTAGATGCAAAAAGATGAAATAAAAACAAAAAAAATTATCGAAATAAATTTTTTTCTCTACAATACGTCATTGTCAACTTAAAGATGACGGCGACATAATGTTGACTCATTATTGACGCGTCAACGTCAGCAATAATTGTTGACGTGTGAACGCACATCTCTGAATATATATATATATATATATATATATATATATATATATATATATATATATATATATATATATATATATATATATATATATATATAATCAAATTCAACAGGTTTAAGAAAAGTATCGTTGATTAGAGTGACATTCTTAACATCCTAAAACAATTGAATGATTATCATGGTTCATTAAACTTTTGTTTCCTAGCATACCAATCATAGATTTGAGACTTTAATCGGTTTACATTACAGTTTTCTAACCGTCTATTGTTTGTTATTGTTGTTGCGAATATTATCTGATAATATAATTCCGAAATGATTAACAAAAGTACTAGCTATCAGAATGTCTATTCCAGAAAATTATTCCAAAGAAACAAATTTACAAAAATATTTTGCATTTGTTCCTGAATAAGACATAATATTGAATAGTAACAACAATGTATGTATGTATACTCATTTCTTTGCAGATTTTGCATAAAATAAGCCATAGAGAAATAAAATTTAATTTAACAAAGCTTCGAGAAAAATGGAAAATTTTTAGAATAACACAAAAGCAATTTTCTTTTGAGAGTTAAATTCGAAGTAAAATAATGAAAAGTAAATAAACACAGTAAATTCATAGTAAAGTCTATTAAATTTTTATTTTTATTTTTTTAAATAATTAAATTAAGAATGAGTAATAAAATGAGAAAAGTTGGTGTCATCTGGACTCAGTCTCATCCATGAAACTACATGGTAAGTTAAAGATCCTTAAATGTTTAGAAAAATTACAATATCAGTTTTTGACCCAAACCATTTGCTCCTTTTTTTAATGTTATTTTTAAGCGAGTTACTCTTCGTTGAGAAACGATCATTATAAATAAAATAAAAAATATTTCGCCAAATATTTCACAAACCTATTTAAAGGCCACGTCGACAGCAACTGCAAATGTACATAGTAATAATAATAAGGAAAGTATTTATTTTAGACTATGTAAAGATTAAAAAGAGCACCCTATTCTGTGGAAAGATGGGAGAATGCTAATCCACTAAAAGGATCTCCGCAATGTTTAAGATTACAACTGTAATATTAAATAAATGTAAATTTTGCTCTATTTATCGCATGATGGTCAAAATTCTCCTTTTTAAGTAGATATTGCTAAAATAACTGCTTAAGTTGTGTCAGTAATCATCCACCAAATCCGAATATTTGTGAGCAGCAGGAGAGTTATATTAGATATTACAATTACTGAGCCTTTCAAACGGTATAGCTTCAATATCCATAGAATATTTTACCGCTAGTTCAAGTAACTAATATTGACTTTTTATTTTAACTCTGATTAAAGCAATTTTTTCATTCAGCTAAGAAATTTACCAGAAGGAGACAATGGTAAAGAAGGAAGTACAAGAAATTATGGTGGAATTAAACAATCTTATTATTCGTAACGTCTTGCAGTGTTTAAATCGTAAGAAGCGAAATAAATTGACAGATGCTGCTAAATTGACAGATGCTGCTGTAGAAAATTATGGACTTTGCCGGGAAAGATTTTACGAACCGTATCATTTGAAGAATGTGGTTACATTCTGAACCAATCTACATTGGTGATCCAAAAAAACAACAAGAGACTGGGAAAGAATCGGCAAAAATTACAACAATAAACATCACGCGCTGATTCGTCATTTTTGATAAGGCTGACCTTCCTTATATAGACACAGGAGCCGCTCTTTCGGTGATCTCTATCAATCGGACATCAAAGTCTATTTTAATTTATATTCACAAATCTGAACAAGTATCAATAATTAATACCTACAGAACAAAACTGCTCCAGGTAGATATTGGTCTAAGACGCTTTCATCATAGCAAATGTAAACAAGCCCATCATTGACACTGATTTCCTTAGTAAATGCAAGCTACTTGTCGATCTCAATAGTAAACGTCTGAATGATTCAGAGATCAGCTGTCAATCAATGCCACGTTGGTATTCATAGACACGCCTATACCAATTCAGTTTACGATTGATATTGTCTATGGTAATAAATAACTATACCTTTCCCTAACAGCGAAGCCAGATTACAATTTACAAGTAAAACGACATCACATCATTACCGAACGACATTTTCCAGTATCACTACCAAGTCGACTATATTCGGTGCATCTCAAAGCAGTATTCACTGAATTTCAGCACATGGTGGAATCGACTATCGTCATTCCCATTTTGTGCCCTTTACATATAGTAAAGAAAAGAGACCATAATTGGAGACCGATGCACTATCTTTACAAAAATATATCACTTCAAAGCTTATTAAAGTTAGTTTTTGTCTGTATCGACGACATAGTTGAAGCATCGAAAAACGAAAAACGCACAAACTGCATCTGGAAAAACTTCTCCAATGTCTTGCACAGTTTGATGCACGAATCAAGAGCTTGAAATGATTTTTTGGTGCAAACACTCCTAGATTCTTAATCTACAGAATAACTACTAATGGTATTTTGCCATCGTAATAATGAATCTACGTCATTAAAGAGTTTCCAGTCCAAACGAAAATCTACTCGTCGAAACACTCGCGCTAATTCATACCTATACTTGGCGCTAATTCATACCTTTACTTAAAAACCTCAAGACACCAAAGAATTTTTTTTGGCCTTTAGAATGCGAACACGCGTTTAAAAATCACACATATCAAAGATGAATTGGTTAAGCTTCACTTAAGTTCGGAGTAGTTCTACAATACCTCAATAACAAATGTTGGAACCCACTGGGATTTTTCTCCAAGAAACTATAGCATGCTGAAAAAAATATTGAACATTTGATCGAGAATTATTCGCGATTTATCTGTCGATCAAGCACTCCTAATAGTAGTCAATTTACGAACATTCAGCATGTTCATGGGAGAGAAAAAGTATTGGCTGATACGCTTTCAAGTAGTACCAAATTGGAAACTGAGAAAGTTGAAATTTACTTTGACTTACAATCAATCATCGAAGCACAAAAAGCAGAATTAGAACTTTAGAATTTTTTGGTTCTAGACATCACGCTAGTTTCAATATTAAACTAGAGCTTTTAAAACTTCCTGCCATGCAAATAAACTGCAAAACGTTGGTGGCACTGATCACTCATGCATCGTAGAGCCTCTGTCACAACGTTTTTGATACACTGCATAATCTTTCCAATTCTGTAATCTGTACCAACCGTAAATTGATTACTACTGGATATTTTTGGCCCAGTAGTTTTTGACCTAGACCAACAAAAATCAATTTTTCAGCCCAAAACAATGTATCATTTAATTCAAAGTCATTTTGTCATATTGTAACAAATTCTAATACTGATATTAATTTTACCAATGGAAGTAATGTAAGTTTGAAACATAATAGTAATATTCTGTTTAATATGAATTGATTTATTTGGAATATTTAATAAAGTTATTGGATAATTAATACAGTGTACATCTAAAAACAAAGAAATCCTTATTATAATGGAATCTCTATCAAATATTACACCTATCCATATAAATCTCACTATCGTTACTCCAAAATGCATTTTCACCCGTGCACTTTTATGATAAAAGTATCAAACGTAAGGTTAAAAATAATGTCAATATTGAAGATTTCTCAATAGAACGAAATATTACTTTGAGGGAAATTGTTAGCATCATTAGTCATTTTAAATCTTTTAAATCTTCGGGAATTGATTCAATTCAAATTCAAGACACCTAAATTATCACGTTGCTATGATCATTTTTGAGAAATACCAAAACTTTCTATATTGCAAGCCAAACTCATTGCGTAGCACACTCGGATATTTACAATAAAACATATAAAATCCACCACCTCGTTTTTATCAATCAAAAATAGATTTTGAATTTTTTCGTTACTATGACAATTTCAATAAACAATGCACACAATTAAATGTTATTTGTTTTTGTTTTTTACCTCACAAATGGATTTAAAAAAATAAGGAGGGCTCTTTTTTTCATCAATTATTATACTTTTCAAAAAAGCTTAATAAAAAATTGAGAATGTAGGGGAATATTTTTTCAAATAAATATCAAACATTTTATTCACAAACATTTAACATAGGTTTCGGACACGGTCTGAGTTCGGTTTAATCGTTTAGTATAGAAGATTGAAAATGTATTACTTATTTACCTTTAGTAGTGTCCGAATTCTTTGGTAAATTCATTGGTTAAAATCGGCTTGAAGGGTAAAATATGCTAAATGCATTAGACAACCATTAAATGCCAAACGCACAACATCAACTACTCAACTTCCCTGTTTTTTAGTACGATATTCAATTTACCATGTTTACTGTTAAAAATAGGTATATAAAAGAACGATTTACCCGACTATTCAGCCGCAGCCATAGTTTCATATTTTATTGCAAATTATCTGAAGTAATTCTAAATAGTATTAAGCAGATATATAAATATTTCTGAAAAAAACTACCTCCTCCCATATTTATTTGATAGATACTTAAAATTTTACTGCTTTTCATCTTCCTGGTAAAAATGCTGCCAATTATAAAACCAGGATGAACTCCTAATTTATCAAAAATGTATCGTCTGATTTATTAGTCTCTTTAGTACTCTAAGACAAACTGTTGGAATATTTTTTGGCATGGCGAACAATTTGGTTTGTGCAAGAGAGCAATTTTTGGGCGCCTCAAGCAGTGATTGGACTGATTGTTATAGAGTCACACAACATTAAATTGAAATCTTGGGAACTAAGTGTAAATTTTGCAACTTATTCACAGGAAGTATGAAGATTACCCGATCAAAATATTTAAAACTCATCAAAAGGGTTCCAATTGCAAATGGGAACACGCTGCCTATTCCTTAATATTTTTAGTGCGTAACAAAAACCTTTTTAAAGTAAGGGTTACCTGCAGCATCCCACCATTTCAAGTTTATAGAAATTGTCGTTTGAACCAATCTGGTGGAAGAGATGCAATCATTATTAAGAAGTCAATCTAAAATACACTACTTTTGATTTTATAATTGCAAAGCATCAACTGGTATAGATTGAAAAATTAGCTATACCAGTCCCTTTGGATAATTTAATGTTTAAAATTAGTTGTTGCTTACAAGTGATTATAACAGATTTATCAGTTCCACTAACGCACATCTTCTGGGAGTTCACTTTATTTGCCATCATAGCTACTGGAAATGTAGCAGATCAAATAAGAGCGAACGTATTCTTTATAATTTCCTAAGTTTCAGGTTCAATTGCATCTTACATTTCACTAACACACCCATTTAATCATTTTGCTATATTAAATAGTACCTTGGATATTTAACCATGTTATCATTCCCATGTGCCCAGTTAGTTAAATTATACTACTATGTATTGTATGTACTATAATCCTGTTCCAGATGAGTTTTAAATTATTGATCTAAACGAAAATAAAATTGATCTTGGCAATCATAAAAATTTCTAAAACTATATTCAACAAGCAGAATATAATTCTTAATCAAGTTTATATTCTTCATTGGAATTTGAACTGATATCATTGATTAAGGCTGACGGTCATTGGGTGCACATCAAACAAAAGGAAATTTTAAATTAATTTTTTATTTTCTAAAAACTGTAAAAAATTTGTTTTATTTCGTGAATCTAATAACATTTGTTCTTTTTCTTTTTTAATAAATAATCTAAAAGTTAATATTTATTAATTAATTATCTAATAGTGTGTGAATAATTAATTAATCACAATAATATAATTATAACAATATTGTGTGTAAACCAGAAATTTCCACTCGAACTTTCTAGATTGTAAAAACGTGTTTTATTTCGTGAAGACAAAGTTAAATCAAGTCTAAAATTATTATCTCCACAAAAAAAAAAAAAAAAAAAAAAAAAAAAAAATTACTTCCTAAATCTATAAGTTAAATATTCTTACTATAAAATGTGTTTAATTTGTGGCAAAAAAATCAAAAGAATTGATCTTTCCATCGAGTGTTGTGAGTGCTCAGTTCGGTTTCACGGAGCATGTGTGAACATGAGTGCAGTGGATATTGACTTCTTAGCAAAAACCAGGAAACAATGGCAATGCAAGCAATGCGTGAATTTTCAAAAAAAAAATATGGGTGTTACTGTCGGAGACGATAGTTTTAGTGCGCCAAATACCACTCATGTATTACATGAAACTGTCGATATACAATCAACGCTTTCTCTAATCATGGAAGAAATTAAAGCATTTAAACATTCCTTGCTAATAAATTCGACTGAAGCTAATAAAAATTTCACTCTAATACAAGAACAAATTAATACGATAACCTTGGCATTCGAGCAATAGGCGCAGTGGTTAAAGCTGCGGTGAATCCCAACGGGGGAGGGTTGCAAAAGGGATTTTTCATCAACTGATTTCGATCGGAGATGACGATGAACACAACTTTGACCCCCTGTTGGAGCGCAGAATCCATGGGCCGAACCATCGTCCATGTCAGTGCAGTCTTACTGGAGCAATGCAATGTACAGATGGATTTAAAATCGAACCTGTATTCGTGCGTCCTCAATTTGGCTGGTGACGGTGTAAGGTAGGACGTTAAAAATTAACTGCAAAAGAGTTGGGAGAGCTTCGGCCCCAGAACAGATTGCAGAGTTTAGAAACAAAAAAAAATCCTTGGCATTTGATAAACTTAAAAATGTTAAAAAAATTCAGATTCAACTAATCAATCGCATAGCGTATCTTAAAAAACCGTTATGATGACCTAAACCAACAAAGTAGAAATACTTCACTTGTTATTCATGGATTAAAAACAGTTTCATCGTCACCTGAGCAAACAGTAATTAATATATTCAATGAGGGTTCAACCAGGAGAAATTATCAGTTGTCAATAAATAAAAGGCAAATCCGATACAAAGTTACCACCATTGCTGATTAAGTTCAATAGAGTTATTGTCGATAGAATTCTAAAAGCAAATTCAACCAATTTTAAAAAACTAAAGTAGTAAACGATGGGGACATTTTTATCAATGAAGATCTCACAATTTTTCGCCGCTCATTACTCTTTCAAGCAAAAATAGTAAAGAAATCAAAGAATTTCAAGTTTTTATGGACCCGGAATGGAATTATCATGTTGAGGAAAGATCATGGGGAATCGTTTGTTTTTGTTAGATCAAAGGAAGATTTGGAAAAAATTATTTAACCTTAAAAAACATGGCATCTTTTAACCTAAATAATATCCCTTTGATCTTAAAAAGCAGTCCTACTTCTCAAACATTTCATAATATATGTCATAATTTTAATAACAGTTCTCATTTTTTAGAATCTAAATACATCATCCTACAAAACATTAGATCACTATGTTCAAATTTTGATCAATTCATCACACATCTTCAAAACTTTGAGGTCAAGCCCTTATTGTGTTTTCTTATCGAGATATTGATCAACTCAAACGAAACGGGAAATTATAATATTTGAAAAAATAATTTTTATGCAAATTGCAAAAGATAAAATTCGTTCAACGGGAATTGCAGTGTATACCGACGAATCAGTAAACGTGAAAAGTATAGCTTGTTACAATTTAAGTACAGCTGATTGGTGGATATTGTGGTTAATGATATTTCGATTTCTTTTTTGTTGTGTATAGATTTCAGTTTATAAAACAAGTTGACAGGTTTCTTGCTGAATTTAAAATTTTATAAAATTCAATTGTGGCTAAAAACTTATTTGTTTTAGGTGACTTTAACATGGGCATGCAAAGAACTTGTATCGACCACATATTTTTTAGATCGGATCCGTCAGCAAATTTAAACCTGTAATCGTTTTGTGAAGGATCGTCATACTAAATCAAAATCTAACTCCACTGGTGATTATAAGTGTCTTATGCTTTAGAACAACGTATGTTGGGATAGCGTCTATACTGTTATGGATCCGAACACTGCCTATGAATCCTTCAGTTTATGTCTTGATGAAATTATAAGATAGAGACTACCTAATTCAAGTAGATTACAAAAACTCAAACCATGGATGACTAATTCACTTTTAAAATTTTTAAAAACTAAACAAACAGTGGGTAAGATTGTCTTGAAATATCCAACAAATGAAAGATTTAATAAATATTTAGGTAAATTAGAAAAAAAATTTTAAAGAATGGTTAATGAAGCAAAAACCCATTACTTTAAATTTAATTTTAACTTGCACCGTGGTAATGCGAAAGCTCAATGGAGATTTGTTGATTAAATTTTGAATAAGACTCTAAAAAATAATGGTATAAAGAAGATTTTAACTCGTGATAACATACTTATCACTGAAGAAAAATGATCTGCGATGAGTTAAACAAATTTTCAAACAGCTCAAGAATAAAAAATCTCTAGGCATTGATGGCCTAAGCAATGTATTGACCAAACAAATCAGCAACTATATTTGTAAAGTTCTATCACACATTTTTAATCTAAGCTTTAACACAGGTATTTTCCTTGATAAACTTAAAAAAGCCACAACGATAGCACTCCATAAAAAAGGGTCAACTCTTGACACTAATAACTACCACCCGATATGCCTTTTGTCGAGTATATCTAAAATATTCGAGTTGATTGTCAAAACGAGAATGCTGGCGTATCTGGAAAAATCTAAATTATTAAGCGCAAATCAGTTTCGTTTTATGAAAAGCGCAAATCAGTTTCGGACGTCCCCCAGGGTTCGGTGTTGGGTCCACTACTTTTCTTCATTTATATTTTTTCGATAGGTCTACGTGGAGTTTTGATAGCTTTTGCAGATGATATTGCAATCTTATATTCTGGCACAAATTATTTGAAGATAGAGGAACACATCCTATTTCACTTAAAAATACTACGAGAATGGTTTGATGCCCATTATAAGGTCATAAGCTCCAGAACAAAATTTATGTTTTTCAATGGAGTCGATGACTACACTCCTATGAATAATTTCATATTTTACAGTGCAGCATGTAACAAGCTTATTTGCTACAATCATAATTGTGTCAAAATTGATCATACGCAAAATTTCAAATATCTAGGTTTAAATATTAACAGCAGTTGTTGTTGGAAAACGCATGTTAATAACGTTAATAAAAAAATGCTAATATCCATTCGAAAATTATATCAACTCCGTAGTTTTGACCTCGAATAGTTCTTCAAATGTACTATCAATCGATGGTACAATCCCGTATTTAGTATGGAATAGTGTGCTGGGGTTTTCAAAGCACTGTTTGAGGATTATTCACTCTAGGTCTCGTACGTCGCCTTCGTTTCCTTTATTTTGTAAATCAAACATTTGTCAGCTTCGTAATTTGTATATTTATAAAGTTTAAAAACTGTTTTTTACTAGAAGTGGAAATTGAAATATCAAAGTAACTGACTATAACTTAAGATATGCTAATCATTTTGTGACACCGGCAGTTAAACAGGAACGTGTGCGTAGAAGCTTTAACTATATGGCACCTTATCTGTGCAATAAGTTATAAGAATGAGAATAGCACGTAAATTCGTTTGAAAGTTTTAAAATCTTTGCTAATTAATATTAAAAACGTGGAAGGTTTACTAAAAGTGCTGTAATTTTGACCTTCTTCGTTTTAAGAGTATAAATAGTATTGATCTAATAGTTTTGATCTAATTATATAATTTCTATTGTTATTGTTATTATTTTATTTTTTATTCTTTTTTCTAACTTTTAGATAATATTTTTAAGTTTTAAGTATGTATCTTGACACCCCAATGTTAAATCTGTTTCCGATAATAGTAATCTGAAACTTCATTCGCCACACTGAGCTATTTCTCAGTAAGGAACAACTAGCTTATTTTTATTTATTTATTTTTAAAAAATATGTAAGGATATTGTAAGTTTTATATGTATTATAAATAATAAAAATAAATATAAAAAAAAAATGTTATGTAATGTGAGACGGCGACTATAGTTCAGGCAACGGGATACTTTTAATCTTAAAATAATTGCGTCCTCAGACAAATGTGAAGTTCTAGCCAAAAAAATCCAGAAAGCATATATAAAATCTCAGAGCATATATGAAATTTCAGTGACAAATGATATCTGCCTTCTAATCCACTGGTTCCGACCAAATTCTTAATATTCTTCCAAAACATTTTTTGGATTTAGGGCTCATTTTTCCTAATCACAGATTTGTACACCATGCTTTTCTATTGAAAAATAACCAAGGTTTTTGTGATACTGAAACAAGGTAAACGGCTTTAAGACGCTGACAGCAACAGTGCTATTATCTTTCTTAATTGCCTTACTGATTCCTCAATAATTTAGTTTTCGACAACTAAATAAGTCCGAATGGTCCTATTAAATCTAAGAAAAGCATTTGATTGCGTTTGGATTGAAGGACTGTTACAGAAACTATAGAAAATCAATTTATCTTCATTATCTATTCTGAGGTTATTATAAATTAATTAAACAAGTACTTAAATGTTTAAATCGTTTTTCAGATTACTTTAAAAAATTTAATAGGGATCAGTATAATAAACTGGATTTATAACATATTTTGAATTAAAATTAACTTAACTCTTAGCATAAAATTTCATTTCTTGGCAAACGTCCCATATAATAAAATCTTAATGTACCTTAACATCACTTTAACAACAATCAAACAGCTTGTTTTCAAAAGCTGTTCTATACAGTCTTGTGTATTGGTAATAACATGTAAATGATTCTATTTATAACCATATATTATGTAGTCACTTGGTTCAGGTTAATACCAATAAAAATATAAGTATGACCTTATATATAGATTACGATACACCAGCAAAAAGATTTAAAATTGAAACGCCCATAACGTAATCATATTAAAGTGAAATCTTATACAAATAACCTACTCAAAACAATTTTACGTTATGAAATCCGCCCGCACCCAAAACAACTCATCATATAAATGCTTCTCATAAAATTTATGTTCTTTTATCTTTCACGTACCGTATTTTGGTGATATTATTATATAAAAAAAAATATTTGGAAAGGTCTCTAATCCCTGAATCTATGTGTGCATTATATATATATATATATATATATATATATATATATATATATATATATATATATATATATATATATATATATATATATATATACATGATAAAAGTTATATAATATCTATAAAGAAATTTAAATTATTCATAAAAACTAACTGAACCGCATCGTACATATATGTGCACGATAACCTGTAGCACACAAAATTTAAACACCCTAAAGCATTACATTAGATTTTTTTTGTAACCATTCACATCACAATAACAACATACATATATATTTTTATAAATAAACCACATAAAATCAAATCATCAGTTTTCCACAAAAATTTCCAAAGCAACAACAACAACAAATATTTATGTATATAAATATTCACAACTAAGCCCAATAAAACTTCAACCGCAGATAATAAAAATGTAAACCAAAAAAAAAAAAAAAAATAAAAATAAAAAAAATGTATCTAAATTTATCGATTATAAATAAGATTATATTATTATAAATAAATAAAAATAATCCGGGAAAATACGTCGAACTATTTTCCCGGATTATTTTTATTTATTTATAATAATATATAAATAAATAAAAATAATAATACACTCATAGAGCTTTTGATCCAGCATATATAAATATAGTAACTGAAGTTACTCGTAAAATCATCAATTTTTAAAATTCCGAACAAAATATTTTGTTTTTTTAAAGTAAATAATTGATTTTCTTCTGCCGACTGTCATTTACTCTGAATATACTCTTGTACGATTTTCATAAGAACAACAACAAAAATGTATCGTGCTATTATAGAAAAAGATAAATATTTACCCCGAATTCAATAATTTATAGTATCCTTCGATCTTAATTGTGTAAAATAGTAATTAAAATGTAAATCCACTTATCACACACATACACACGCACAGAAATATTGTATCCACTTAATTATGTATTGATACTAATAATAATGAATTTCCACTTTTCCACACAATTTTTCTCACAACATATTATACATAAATCAAAACAAACTCGAACCTTAATTAATTTTAGCACACACACACAAACACAAACACAATATTTTTATTTTTAAATCACTTTGCACTACTTATCGGTTTTTATATGACATTAAACCATTAAAACGCACAAACATTTTTTTTTTTATTTTAGTTTTCCATAAAGCACACGAAAATTTATTTTCTTTTCATAAAATTTTTTTTTCCAATTTTTTTAATAATTTTGGATAGTATTTTGGTTGCGAAACGATTTTAGTTAAGAACGCGACTGCCTTATAAAATTTTTGGTTAGGAAACTTCGTTTTTCTTTTTTTTTTATTTTCTGTTTTTATTGTTATATTACTTTATCGTTGATTTTATATTTTCGGTTTTCGAATTTTGTTTTCGAAAAAGGTTTTGAGGAGAATTTTCGATGTATTCATAATATTGTGTACATTATGTAAAGACAGAAGGAAAATTCGATTTTTCCTTCTGTCGCGGTGTCATGCGCACAACGTAATTTTTTTATTCGGCTTTCGTTCAGTTTTTGGTTGGGACTTTAACGTTTATATTGTAATGCAGGCATGGGCAAATTGTTTTGACGAATGGTACAAGCTGAAAAAGGTTGTAAAGATTTATGTTACAACTTATTGTGTCGGTACAGTAAAACAGAGGCCAGAAAAAGGATATCTTTTAGATTTTAAAATCTAAAAGATATCCTTTTTCCTTTGCTGCTTTCTGATCCGTTTAAATCGTTTATTGGCTCCGCTAATAGCAATCGTTCTAACATGTTTAACGTCCATTTACTAATAAAGGAGTATACTACGCCAGGCCCATATCAATAAGAGTTTCTATTTGTAAGTTAAGCTACTAGAGCAATGCATATTAAAGTTATCAGCGAATTGTCTACTGTCAAAACACAGCTGATTAAAGAAAAATACAAGCTCTGCTCGTTTCCACCATCTTTTTCAAATTTTGGAAGACTCTAGAAAGAAGTCATTTAAATATCAACTAAAAAGTATTATTGGAAATACAAACTATTAGTTTTAAGGAACAGCAACAGTAGCTCGAAGTTTGAAGCATTGCTTAATTCGCGGTCTCTCACAATAATTTCACCTGATCTAAACACGTTAATACTAACCTTTTTTATTGGTGATTTGCTAATAACAAGTCCTGGATTAAATTTTTTAAATGAAAAAATCATTTCTGCTAACTATCGGTGGAGGCTACTCCAAAATATTGTTCAATATTTCTAAAAGCATTGGTCAAACGACTATATAACTGGATTACAACAAAAAAATAAGTGATTCTGGAAACAGTTAAACATAAAAGATGTTAACATTGTTTTTATAAAGTTTATTTTAGACATTGTTTTTATATATTAATGAGCTAATTTCTCCAAGCCGTAGACTGTAATTATTATTGACTTTTGTCGGATGTTTTTTCTTCAACAACTTATTGTCAACTAAATATATTTTCTAACAAAAAAATGGCGAACAAAAAACAAAAGGTAAAAATACAAAAAATAAATGAAAGGAAAAAAAATAAATAAAAATTGTGAGAGAACCGTTGTGTACGCCCTATCAGCAACATGACGTGAAATCCATAACATTCTCTCCCCAGTAATTTAAGCTGGTTGATTCAATTACTCTCGTCGAACATCCAATTTAACCAATTTCGTCACCTGTCGCTTGAAGACACCTTTCTTTGTATTGATGTCCACTCACACTCGTCCTTCTTTGGCGGAATAAACTTGAACAACAATTCCCATTCGCCAACAATTTCGGGGTTTTTTCGGATCCATCACGATAACGAGGTATCCTAACTCAATGTTTCGGGACTCTGTCGTTCATTTGGTGGAAATAATGATGTGCGACAAGTATTCTTTAACCCATTTTTTCCAGAACTGTCCCAACAGTTGTTGAGTGGCCTTCCAACGATTTAAGTAAATCAGGTCTTTGTCAGTTGTTTGTGCAAACCGGAAACTGGCATATGACGGTCCAATATAAAAATGGTTTGGTATTAATGGTTCTGTATCGGCGGAGTCCAATGGCACATTTGTCAGCGGCCGGCTATTTAAGATATTTTCGATCTCGTAGAATAGTGTTCTAAGCACATATTCATGGGGATGTCTCTCCTTCAGCATTTCGAATAGGT
Organism: Tipula confusa; assembly: GCA_963556175.1. NCBI lineage: Eukaryota > Metazoa > Arthropoda > Insecta > Diptera > Tipulidae > Tipula > Tipula confusa. The sequence continues at coordinate 16,450,720 of OY744475.1, forward strand.
GTCGTTTAATTAATCGAATAAGACGCTCCCAGGCACCACCCATATGTGGTGCGGCTGACGGATTAAAATACCATCTGCAATTCTTGATGGTAAACGTCTGTTGCATTTCGTCGTGATTCCAATTAGCAATTGCATCGGCTATTTCCTTTTCGGCATTCCTTTAAGTTTGTCCCATTGTCTGAGTACATCTCTTCAGGGAATCCTCGTCGACTGCCGAATTGTCAAAATACAAACATGAAAGTGTTACTTGATGGTTCGTGTGTTATTTCCAAGTGCAAGGCAGGTGTGACCATGCAAGTAAAAATTTCACCGTAACATTTCATTTGGCTTCGTGTAACGGTGACTTCAAAGGGTCCAAAGTAATCAACACCACATTTGATGAAGGGCCCGGCTGTTGGTTCTAATCGGCATTCCGGCAGTTGTCCATTGACTGGGATCTCAGGCATTGCCTTTTTATTTTTGCAGTGTTGACATTCACGGTTGATTTTTTTTAGAGTGTTTCTCAATCGATAAATCCAAAATCTTTCCTGAACATTATAGATGATGGTGTCAATTCCCATATGAGTATTCTTTGCAGGGTGCCCTTTGATAATTAATTTGGTAATGGGATGACGGCCGTCCAATACAATCGAATTTTTCTTGTCGTTTCTAAGGTTGGAATTGTCTAAGCGATCCTTAGCCGAATAATTCCGTTCATATCAACTACATACGGAAGACGTCTCAAACTGCTACTTTTCGAAATTGACTTACCGATTGACAAGAGTTGTAACTCGGATGAATAGTTGTCGGCTTGTATTCGTCGAATCAATAATTAATTTTTCGGCCTTAGCAATGTCGTTGGATTTTAGTGCATACTTAACGCCACGTGCACTTTGCTTAGTTTTGCGAAATTAGCATCCAAGCTGTTGATCGTACAATTTTCCAATACTTTCCAAATTTGCTGACGTCAGGAATTGGGAGGATATCAATGTCGTTTAAGATGACATTGACGTACTCGGTTTTTACTTGTTCACTTTCCGAATCGTTAGTCGCTGGCCAACATGGCCAAAACAAGACAAAGGTCTTGTTTTGGCCATATCGTTGTGGGACCGTACAAAAATGGGAGGCCCTTGAACCACCTTGAATTGTTATCGAATTCATCGTAACTTTTTTCTTTTGTCGCATTATCTGCCACATTATCGGCTGTCGGTACGTAATACTATTCGAATGCTTTTGTCAACTGCTGAATTTCACCAACTCTCTGAGCGACGAAAACTTTGAATCGTTTAGCGTGTGACTTGATGGATCAATGCAGAGTATTTTCTGAATCACTCCAAAGATATGTCGCATCTACTCGAGTCTGGGAATAGACATCGGCTTAAGAGATGCCACGTGGGACTTTGCGTTTACCAATGCACCAAATTTTGCCACATGTCATACTGCCGTTTGGTGATATCGTCATTCCAGTTGATAGCACTTTCCCATATTTTTTGCATGAGAATTTTTCCACCAGTTAGAATATTTGGCAGGAGTCCGACATAATTATTTTCAATAAGTCGTCTTTCCATAAAAGTCCATATTCGAATCTTCAACTATCTATACATCGAGTTGTGTGTTCAAGGATCTTGTTACATCGTTTGTCGTCTCAAGATAATCAGAGTTATGTCTCTGGTTTTGTTCCACATGATTCGAACTTCCACTGCTCTTTTACTAACTCGTGTAAAAAGTTGATATCATATCTCTCTGTTTGATATTTGTCGGTTTGAAAAACGTGGCAGGTGTAATCCGGAATGACATTGGGCTCGTCAATATTCCCATGGGCTACCCAACCCAGTAGGATTTTGTTCATGGCAGGACCGTTCCAGCGACCGTATATGACGGTTGGCAATCACAAGCCAATTGTCTTGTCCAATCATAATTACTGGTGTCCCGTTGTTGAAAGAAACTTTCGCGACATTTGGTGAATATTTAAAATATTTTTCGATTTTGATGAATTCGATTTTATTGTGTAGGTAGCTAAAGGCCTTTTATTGTCTTAACGTGACGTAGAACGTAGGGCATTGCCCTACTTCAGTATGTGTCTTCGGCTTAGACACGAAAAACAATCTGGATTTTTTGTGATAAAATCCCATTTTCGATTGACATCAGATTTTTGATTGACATCAGCTTCCACCTGTTTCTTTGCTGAAGGTGTCACCAGTTGACTCGATCCATTTGCTTTTTTTCCAATCCATCTCATGAATTCCAAAATTTTAACGTTTGGCGGGTCTTTGTCGAGATGGTCAAAACATTCGATGAATTGTACGGCTTGAGTGGTTGGAATCTTTAATAAGATGTCACGGAAAAGTTGATACAAAACTTGTCAAAAAATCATAGAAATCAACCAAAGTTTCCGGTCTACCTTCCTTGACAACTGGAAGATCTGATAATCTATCCAGTAAGTGATTTACAATTAAATCGGACCATCCTTGTCGATTTCGTAATATTGTTAATATCTCATTGACATTTCCTGGCAATATCATTAAATGATCGACGATATCTTTGGCTTTGCCGCGAAGTCACTTCCTTAGTCGACCTTGATTTTCTGAATTTGAAAACTGGCAGTCACATGTTGAATTCTCGAATTCGGCAATCAAATGAGGCCATCTTAATGGCTGTCCACTCAATATAAGCAAGTCGTGGTTGACTGCCTGTCGAGCAATGATTTTTTCCATTAAATTTTCATTTTGCCTTGTTTCTTGTTCAAAATAGCAAGGATTCACACCGTTGTTATGTTGACGACGATAATTGCTATTTTCATTATCGACCATTGGTTGTCGTCTTAAATTTGCTGCATTACCGATAACGGATTTGACCCATGGTTTGAGTTTTGGCTGTCGATTATATGTTTTATTATCTTTAATCCAGTTATCTACCTTTGTTGCATTACTTGTTACGACTGATGATAAATCGCTTACTTTGCTACAGTTGTCGTCTATAATTTTTGTAATAGCAAGCTCTGTTTTGCAGCTCGATTAATTTTTTGCTGATGGTAAATTGTTGTTTTTAAATAATTTGTAGCCTTTGCTTGAACAATTTTTCGTTTGCCTCAAATAATTTAAATTTGTTAACGTTCCAAAAGTACTTTTCAAAATACTAAAATAATGATACCGTTAACTCTAAGTTTACCGATGCTTGATGATTGTAACACATAATTTTAATGTGGTGATGATGGTTACTATACCAATGACGACGATGATGATTATAAGTAGTTCATAACAAAATAGTTAATTAAAATTATTAATTATATTTTATCACACACATAAACCAGAAACTTTACATACATATTCATACATATTATGAAAATGTGGAAAACAACAATAAACCGTCGGAATAATAACAATAATAATGATAATTAAAAAAATGTATCAATAATTGAAAACAACACAATAAAAATAAACATTTTTGGTGCTTAGTTGTTGGCAATGGTGGCGGCGGTTGTTACTGGGTGGTGGTTGTAGAGTCGACGCGAATATTATTTGACATACATATTATATTATATTATGTTTCACACATATAGTACATACACAAACTAATAATATGGAAACGAGAATGGAAATGTAAAAATCATCATCATCATCATCATCATCATCATCATCATCATTTCCATAACGATATACTTTAACTAAAACCGAAATTGGCATACGATGCATACGTAGAAAAGTTTCACACACACGTATGAGAAATATACGTATACAAGGCTAAAATATTGCCAATCGTACATAATTCTTTTCTTGATTGGATGAGCTGTTGATAACATCTCTCATGATGATAAATTAATTTTTTTCTGTATAAATTCACACAGCGAATTTTGTTTAATTTTTGCCCAGATTTTACTTTAATTTGAGTTTCAGACGAGTATGGTATACACATATGTGTAAAGCTAATATAGGAAATGATTCGTGTTTTTTTATTGTGTGTGCTTTTATTTTTTTGATATAAATCAAACAGAGCTTTCAAGAAAATTAATTGAAATACATTATCATTACGTAATTTTTATTTTTTTTTTTCATTAAATTATCTGTAATGTTTATTTGAAATTTTACTGTTTGGTAACACAATTATTTGTAAATTCGTTCGATGTGTGGAAGTTTAAAAAAAAATCAACAGCGTTACGGGCCAAAGTTGAACTTTACTGGGTAAATCATCATGTAGTAATTCATGCTTTTGTAACGGAAATGGTATAAAGACACGACTAACTCACACATAAAACATGATTTAATTCCCGTATCAGTAATAAAACTAGGCGATCCCTTCACTAAAATTGACATATTTTTTTTGCAACTGCGCTTCTCCTTACTTAATTGGCTAACAGCACTTACTCTAAAAGTACTGGCAAAATAATAATGAACAGCTCTTTTCTTTGTTCATAAACGCTGAAAAAGTTGTTCGCACGGACAGTTTCTTTTACCTTTACCAAATGTATCGTTGGACCTTCTGGTCCAGATAAAACCCACATATTTTATGTTACGTTGTAGAATGGTACCAAGTCCAACGCCATCATCGGCATGAACTTACGGTAACAATTTATCAACCCTAAAAAAGCCTTAAGCTGCGCGTTATTTTTAGGTACTGAAACATTGTTAATAGCCGTAAATTTACTTTGTTCGGTCTTATCCCAATCCCACTGATAATGAGGTCAATAAGTTTGTCTTATTTTCATTAATCTGAACCATCATAATCAGAATGTTGTTGAAACACTATTTCCACATTGCGCTGACACTCTTTTTGAACTGAACCAACTATCAAAATATCAACAAGATAGCAAACAGTTTTCTGTATTTCATATCCATTTAGTTCAATCCATTTTCATTCACTATTTTATATATTAAAACGAGCAGTTCACGATCACTAATATTGCTAAATGAAACTTGCTGGTATGCACCGGCAAAATTCAAAATTGTAAAATAGTTGCTTCCTAAAATAGTAGCTAAAATATGTTTGAGATTTGGTAAGGGCAAATGATGAAACCCACTTATTAATTATTACCATAGAAAAAAACATAAGAATGATAAATTTCGTATGTTAATATGGCATTCGAAACAATAGAAAATATATAATGTGTACTGGTTATTGTATGCCAGCACAAAGCTAGACAACAACATATTTTGACGTATGTATCTATCCTTGCTACACATTATTTTGCATTAGTGATTTTTATTTATTTTTCCTTTCTCATTACTATTGTAAACGTAGACGAATGCGGATGTAATTAAAAAAATGGCTATAAAAAAACTGTTTTTGCTATATTTGTGTTGGTTATGAACTATGCAATGCAACTATGATTTAAATTTAAAAAAAAAAAAAAAAATAAATTGTATCGGTTTTACACATTTTTTTCGGCCAAGTTCGTGATGTTTATTTATTTGTTTTTTTTTTATTTTTTTACTTTTAATTTTCTAATTCGTACGTATACATTTTTTCATATGAATTCATATAATTCGCTAGCACTTCATAAATACAATACTATGGCATAATATATAGTGTTGATAACATAATTACAAAAAAAAATTAATTTATGATTAAAATAATTCGTACATTTTTCTTGTTAAAGAGATAATTAAATCATAATACATATAATAATGAATGACAAAGGAAAAATAAAACTGAAAATAAAAACCCCTAATGCAAAATAACGTACAACAAAGAAAGATACCTGGCATGCAATTACCAGAATATATACTTTTTATTGTTTCTAATGCCGTTTTAACATATGAAATTTATCATTCTTATGTTCTTTGTTTATGCTGTTACTTTAAAATTCACGCAAATCCGACGTCACACCAGTATTGACCATCTTTCTCCTTTAAACCTTTACCTTTGGTTTCAATGAATATGGCTTACAAAATATTCTTGCATCTACTTACAGGACAATGGTTGCTTTAAAATATTCCATGGAAAAAGGTTTACTTGAAAACACAAAGTAATATTTTTTCTTAAAACCCAACGCGTGAAATTTCCAACACTCCTCGCCATTGCTAAGCGTTTTGTATGAATACCATCCGTTTAAAAGTCTCGAATTTCACGCTTCTTGTCTGGAACTAATTAATGAACTAATTATTGTAATCACATATCATCGGTGTTAATCTCCATTTGAATAGACACGTTATTAATGATAACACGCACAACTTTGAATTTTGAGGATCCGTTAATAAAGCTCACTAAATTATAAAAGACTCCGGTTTCGTCTTCCACAGAGTAAACCTTTACGATTTTTTTTATACATTTTTTTGCACTTGTTCCGACTTCACAACCACTATCAATTATTGTTTTCGACTCCAAAAACTCAAGTTCTATACTAACCGAATTTCTATAAACGATCTAACAGTTTTTTTCTCTCACTGCTTTCAGAAAGCAATTTTGTATATAATTTCACATTTTATCATCAATCGATCCCATAAAACATCATTTAAAATATCACCAAAATCCCACGATCTTATGATAACCTTCTCAATTCCCTGTATACAATCCGTTTTCGATTCATTTACTTGTTGATCTACTATATTGAATCAAAACCGTTCAAAAATTATTATTTAAGCTTTTTAATAATTTTCACACCGAGCAATTGTGGTGTAGTTGTCAAAGCAGCAGTGTTTGGACGGGAAGTACTGGGTTAGAATCTCAACAAACGAGGGTTGCAAGAGGGATTTTCATCACTGGATTACGATCGGTGGTGATGATGAACACAACTGTGATCCCTGTTGCAGAACAGAACTTATCGGCCGAACCATTGTTCATGCCAGTTCAGGCTGGCTGCGGAGCTGTACAATGTGCAGATGGATAAACAACCTGTATACATGCGTCCTCGATTTCACTAGTAATAATGTAAAGTAGGACGTTACATTAACCGCGAAAGAGTTGGGAGCACTTCGGCTCAAGCACAGATTGCATGGAATAAACATTAAAGAAAATAAGAAAATCACAACTGATACGATTTGAGCACCGGAAAACGAAAGTACACACATTTACAGAGAAAAATTCATCGAATAACTGACATAAGGACTAGATAGTAGACGGGTATGCGGCTTTAGAATAAACATGGTCAACCATATCTTTTTCTTAACAAATATACTCATGCAACTGTGCAAAAATGTATGTGTATTAGTTCCGCCTATATAATAAATACATAAAGGAAATTTAAGTGGTGTGTTTCCGATTACGACTTAAGTAAGGTAAGAAAAAACATAAAAATTTACTATTTTGACTTCAACAGAAATGGAATAGAAAAAATATCGAAAATAAAGTCATACCACTTCGATTTGTCCATGAAAATTAAACACCCACCTTTAAAACAATCGTATTAGCATAGATTAAAATATAAAAAGATGATTCAATTAGCACAAAAAATAAAAGTTAATAACAGGTACCTCTAATATGCTGACGGTACAACTAATTTGGAGAAAAATGGTTTCTTCTTTTTATTTTTACTTTCTCTATTATTATTTCTAGATATACATTTTTGTTGCTTGTGTGTGGACTATCTCTATTATATCTTAATCTATGGTAATTGTCGAATTGGATAATTATAGATGTTTCTATAAGAACACAAAACGCAAAATTTTAATTTTACACTTTATAATAATAATATAACTGTTTTTACAAGCAATCGTAAGCGACCTCATCATTTACGCCTGGAAATGGTGGCTTTCCTCTCAGAGACGCTATACCATCCGTAAAAGTTATTCATTGGCGTTTTTCCTGTCCCTATTGGATTTAAAACCAGCACGTATTCGAGACGTAAGAATTTAAGCTTGTTGTAAACACTTTTTCTATATATTTTATTGATTGAGGACAGCAAATATTTTAATCAGAAATTTTAAAATTATTTTCCAATCAAAACAAAAGTATTTACATTAAAAAGTAATTATAGGTCCTTTATAATACGAAATTTTTTCAAAATCCGATTTTGCTCGAGCTCGGTAAGGAATTTTTCTACGACACGGTAATTTTACTAATCTAAAATTAATTTCGAATTGTGTTGGTCATTTTTTAACCCTGAATATGATCAACATTTTACCTGATACATGTAGACATTATGTACTACCATATTTTTACAGTGTGTTCCAAACACGTATGTCACGTGTTGATAAGGTGGCAAAAAGGTGCACGTAAGAAGTAAATATTCGTTCAATACTCATATACAAAAACTAGATTCAAATCAAGAAGCTATATTCTTAATCTCAAGCTTACTTTATCTAGTAGTCGAAATCGTGGTCGAGTGATTTGTTATATTCACCAAAATGAGAAAGAAAATGTGTATTCCTACATCCAAATAAGCGAAATTTTTTAACAATTGTTAGTGGATAAACGTGAATCAGTGTGCATGATTCGAAATGAGGGTTTTGACCAACTACACAAACCAGTCGGCCAGTTAATTCTGTCGTGAAAGCGTATAGACAAAGTAAGGATATTGAAGTACGTGGTATCTTAGAAGTTATAGCAAACTACCAAAAAGGAGTCTGAAATTGGAGATCCTGTTACTGATGTGAGTTGTATTAACATTTGTTTGACCGTTCTGGTTTTGACATTGCAACATTTACTTTGCGAAAAGATCGATGTTCAAAGCACATCTGCGTAGTATGAAACCGAGAAGTATTTGTCTAAGTTTTCAAAGCACGTCCAATACCACTCGAGCTGGTATCGAACTAATATCACAAGAAGAAGAACTTTTTTCAGCGTATTCAGGGAGGTAAGAGATTTTCAGGGGATTCAGGGAGGTAAGCGAAAATTGTTTTGGGCGACACGTCATATCTGCCACTCTAGCTAGATTATGAGTCCAAATAGCTCGACCTTTTATACTTTACCAATATCAGCGATGGCAATATGGAGTTGCCAGTGCACTCTATATTTCAAAAATTCTTAGAGCGATATAACTTCAGAATGACGCATGTATTACCTGGTCGACATTTTAGTGTAACGAGGAGCAGTGAAGATGAACATATAGGAATTTATAGTAGATTTTACGGTTGAGTGATACAAACTTGAGAATCAATTTGTCAAAATGTCATTTTCTTTAAACCGAGATCGAGAAGGTGGGTCACATATTAGTCGCTGTAGGAACTAGACCTACTACAAAAAGGATTCGATCAATCGAGATATGAACTATAATGATTTAATGGAGTAATAAGCCTTTTTTGAAAAAGTGAACTAAGACAATAAATTTATTCTGAATTTATATCAGTTAGCCACATCTTTAAATGCATTTCGGAAGAAACACGTTGAGTATAAATGGTTTAAAAAGCAAGTAGTGGTGTTTTAAAAAATCAAACATGTCATCGAGGCGACTAAGTTGGTGCATTATCAAAGAGACCATCCTTTGGTGTTGGCAATGGATGATTTGTTTGGATGTTTTTTGACGTTATCCAAATGCCATCACAAAAATGACATTTTTGCGATAGACAGATTGCCTACACTATGTAAGTGGTAACCGCGCGTCGTGTATGATGAGGCATGATGGGGCAGAATTTATCTAATGGAGAACCAACCGATATCTCTTTTTTTGATGTTTTTTAGTACTTACCGGTTTTTACCGGAACCATAATGCAGTAAATCGCAGTAAAATAACACTGTCGTTATTACGTCCACCCGATCTAGTAGTCATTAGATTAATGTTACAAAATTTGAGACAAGCTGTATGTATCCGATATTTTTTAAGAATGAGACCGAAGAGGATCAGGGAACAGTAATACATAAGTAAAAAAAAGTCATGTACTTTGTGCCAGCGATATGAAACGGTACTAAAATCAGATGCATCGAGGAAAATAAAGATTCAACGATTGAATAAGCAACTTGACACAGAGCAAGCATAAAAACACGAACGAAACGGGGTTTTCAACTTCTGTAACGTATGAATAATAAAAAATCATTATTAGGCAACTGTGTATCAAGGTGGTCGTTTCAGGTTTTTAACACAATCGATTTTTGTAAAATTTGCTTTTGGTTTAGGTAAGATAACAGTATAGAATAGTTAAAAGTTGCTCATTTCTCCATTAAATTGATGCAGGAAGGCTTAAGTTGAGCACCTAAGCGAGTAAATAGCTGTTTTTTTTTGTTAAAATATGCTGTTTTATTTCCGATAAATTTCAATTTACAAAAGTCTTTTAGACCACAACAAACAATACTTCATATTTGACTTTTTAGAGACAACAGAAGGTTAACAAAACATGAAGTTGCGATTTTATGTAAACGAATTCTACAAAAAGTTAAGTGGAGAAAAAGACTTAGCAACATAAGATACCTCTAAATAGGGTTTACAAGCAAAAAAAGATCCAAACTTTTCTAAAAAAGTTTTCAAAAAACAAGTACTATTAATAAAATATCATAATTAATTAATATTACTTTTAAATGTTGGCAGTTCCTTAAAAATGTATACCACTGTAGCTTCACCCGTCACAAAATCTTTCATGAAGCCAACAAATGGAAACAAGTATAAAAAATTGTTTCAACTTAAAAGAAGATAACAGGAAAAACAAACAGAATACCGTTTAAGTAATGCAGCACCTGAAAAGATTAGCTTACGAATTATTCAAGTTGGTTGTAAAACATTTTTATAGAATCTGTACAAGGAAATCAACTCTCACAATAAAAAATAGAAATGGATAAATAAGCTTAAACTCGTTTTTTAAAAAACATATTGAGGAAGAAAATAATTGCTCCTATTTTCCATTTTATCATTTTGCATAATTATCGATGAATATTCAATTTCCCTTTGCATATACATACCCTTGACGAATATAGATTTGTCGTTTTATCCTTTATCATTAAATGCCATAATTGTATTCATGCGTTTCGTTTATATCAATGTATAAACATTTCACATACATACATACATACATAGACCCAACTCTAATCCTGCTTTGATCTATTTTACACCTACACATTCTCTGCATTACAATTTTCAACATTACACATTTTATGATTCACATCACAACATTAACCTGAAAAATAGCACACAAAAAAAAAGCAACACCAAACATAAGCAAACACTACGACACCAAAATTTTCTTCATAACAAATGACATCTCATGCAAAAAAACATAACAAAACAAATGAAAAAAATCTTTAGCATTTTTGCCGCATGTGGATTAAAATAAAACAAAAAAAAAATGAAAATTTGCCAGGCAGCATAACAAAAATCTATGTTTTGTGACGTCACCTCAATTATTATTACTACTACTATTATTAGTATTATTATTTTCATTTATGTACACAGATATTTATCATTGTGGTAGTAATGCTTTTTTGAAAGCTTTATTAAAAGCTGTCTGTAGTCAATAAAAATATTTTCCTTTTCTTTGTTGGATTCGTATCGTTTGTTTCTGTTTTTCTGTTTTCAGATGTTTTTTACCTTCGTCAAATTTAATGTCATCTCTTTTTGTATAAACCGAGTAACGTATTTATTAGTATTGCTTTTATTGGTCGGGCGGTGGTGGCGGAGGTGGAGGGAAAATGACGAGGATAAGTACGTAAAATTTAACGAAAAGCACAACAACATACAAACAACTTCCTAAAATCGTTGTGTAGAAATATTTTTTCGTTTTATATATGTATATGTTTGCACATCTATATAAGGAGATGGTATGAAACGAAATGTCCTTATAAATATTTAAGTGTGCGTCAGCAGGGGAAAATTTGTACACAAAAATACGAGTACAAATACATATACAAAATGAAATAAGGAAGAAAAATTTAATAGAAATAAATTCTATGTTTTTCACATAAATTTAATGTTGATGAGATAAGATTGGTAACATTGGATACACAAAAATCTTAAGCCTTGAATGAACATTTATAATTTTATTTTGCATTTTCATTTCGACGAAAATGGCTTCAAATTAAATTAAATTACGTTTTCGGTGCCTGTTTTTTTTTATTTTTACACCCCCCGAGCTCGTTTGTGTTGTTACGGATTTTTTTGTTTTCAGATGTGTAAATGGTACGAAAGAAAATTTCTTAAGAATTTTTTTTACACAACTATAGGTTCATTTTCAAAATGTAGAAGTATACAACGGTAAATTAATAATAATAAGCGTTTTTTTCAGGCTATTGCTGGCTCGTACCACATCAACAATTTGACTTCATCAATTTTTATCCTGAGCTCGGAAGTTTTCTGAACAAGCAAGGTCGTTCTCTATGACTTATCGCCGACAGCAACTTCTGCGCTTGCAAAATGGCCGCTCTCCTCTCAGAGATAACTACTACATCTGGTTAAGATCGTTAGGATAACTCAGTTTAATTTTTTTAGCACCAGCATTAAAGTCATCAATTCTTACGTCGTGCTCCGGTATACGGATTCCAACAGATCATCCAAATTGTTTTAATATAAGTCTTTATGTTGGTTGACCAACATTATTGGCCGCGTGATTACAAATGAAAGCCAAGTGGGCCTATAATAGTAGAAGGATGCTTTAGTGGAGTCCTAACGATGTCATGCTTGATCTTAATTATTATATGATACATGCGAGTGCCCTCCAACCACATGGGTTAACTTTAGCAGCATTCAACTTTAGATATTTTATTTTACTTTGCTTTGGTTCATTAAGGTGTACCTGTTATGTTCTGTAAATTGTACATAAAAATAGCAAACACATAAAACGTGGACGGATAAATTTGAATGTTCGGTGTTCCATCGTCGTAAATAAATTTTCAATTCACTTGTTAGCATATAAATTACCAAAATTTTTGAATATACCGTAATTTGTTCTAGGGTTTTGAGATGGAAAATCAAAGTTTAATATTCGCCAACGTATTTTGGTTCTTTGGTATGTAGTACACGTTTTGTATATTATATGTCTAACTGTATATAGTATTTCAATTTTCTATTCAAATAAACCCGATGGGCTCCTGGGAGCCTAACGTACACGGTTAATTTATTTTTCTGAGATTTTCATTTCGAATTTTGGATTTCGTTTTTTTTGTTGTTTTTTTTTTGAGTAATTTTAAATAATTGAATCCAAAAAGAAATTCGTGGATTTTTTGTAATCCTATTGGTCCTTTAGGGAATACCAATAAAATGAAAAACAACATAAATCGTAATAATCAAAAACAAATGTACAGAAATTGTGCGAATATGTATCATTGATGTAAAACATAATTTGAAATGTAGGTACACTGTATATGTTCAGAAGATGTACTCAGTATGAAGCGATGTTCAAATTTTGTTTTCTTCATAATGTGGATTTTATTTAATCGCCTATACGGAGTGATAAATTTAATGGAAGTTTATAGCATAAAACACTTTACTTTATATTTTAGTAATGAATGCTATACATGTTCGTTTTAGCACTTAACCATTATACATATTTTATTCGTTAAAAACTTTTGTATAACATATGTGCTACTATTTCTTGTGTTGTAATTAGTGGAGCAATTTTCACGAACTATTGTTGGCCATATGAAAAATCCTACTTACTCAAATAAAACAAACAAATGTCGCAAAAATTTGTACCCGTAACATAATACATCGCTTTTAAGAAATACAAAATATGCGAAAATTTTGTTTCGATCAAGTAGGCACGCATCTAAACAAAAAAAAAAATTTGTTTTCCGTTGTGGAGAATCAAGCATTCTCGGGCGAGTTATAGTTTTGCCATCATTAAAATTTTTACTTATAAGTTTTTTTTTTTTTTTTTCTATTAATATGTATTTGAAATAATATTGTTTATAGTTAGTCAGTTTTTAGTCACTAATTGTTTTTCACTCTCAAATCTGTCTTGTCAGCTATATACAACTACAAATACAATTGGTAATTTGTGCCTTTTAAATTAATTTATGTAGTGTAATTATGTCAATTCAATGTTGTCTATTAAAGAAAAGTATAAGTGAAGTAAATTTGTTCAAAATACCTCCTAAGAAAGTACAAACAGTAGAGTTGGAAGCAAATTATGACTGACCAACTTGTAATAATCGAACGTGGCATAATGCCCGATCAATAAAGAGTCCCTAAAGAAATGTAGATGATCTACAATTACACATATGTGGTTACTTTTTTTTCAAAAATGAGATGCTGCCATGTTGCTTTACAGGACGGATCAAACTGCCCAAATTAAAAATGCCGAAGCTAATTAACAGCCTGTTAATGGTTAACAATAAATACTGTAATTTCATTATCCAATAGTTCATTGGCTTTGGCATGAAGAAACGAGGAAGTTTGCCCAATTGTATATGGTGGAATGGATATAACCAAAAATACTAGTTGTAACCCTAAGTTAATGATTCCTTATGGCAACTAAAAATCTATTCAAGGAAACAAATTAAATGCTGTTTGAAGTAGGAAGAGAAAAAAATGTGGAAGCATTTCAATCTGGGATCGGATAATCATCCATTGTGTTGGCTATTTGTAATGAAAGGAAATTAGACACCAGTCGTTATAACCGACAACTAAGATTTTAACATATCTTCATTTATAATAAACCCAGATTTTGGTTGATAAGAACAGGATTTTAAAACTAGCATTTCGATATTCTTCCCTTGAAAAAGGACATGACGGACCTTGAAAGGAAAATAAAAAAGTGAAAACCCGAAAGCAAAAAGTTATGTCAAAAGTATGGTCTCTTAATAAATATAATAGACGTAACAAAAATAGCAAATATCTATTTATGTAAAGAGTTATTGACCAACAAGGAGCATATTTTCATAAGCATATTTCTTTTGTTTTTTTTTTGTATTTTTGGGGTCGAAACTCTCCTAAATTGATGCTCAAATAATTGATGTACTTTTAAATTTTAATTTGGTGCACTATTCTTTGTCTAGTCATCCGTAATTGTATGAACGTTCATTTGTTGTTATCACCGATCAAATTCAAGTGACCAAAACATCGCTTTAAATTGCTTATTAATTAAGATTGAAACCTAAAGCCTCCCAATCCAAACGCCACATTAATAACGAATTGATGGTCAGCAAAATCAAGGTTATGAATATAGGTTTTCACCAAACTAGCTTCTTTAGTTTCAAAATGATACCTCTTTCCAACATGAATATTATCATAAAATAACTTAAGGAGATATAACGATTTGAAAAAGTTACCTCGCAAAAAAATAATAATATTTTTTTCTCTATACAAAAGTTTAAATCGACCTAAAAAATTTAGATGGCCTAGTATGGCCTCAAAATTATTCTTAAAATTACCCTGGTCAATATTTTAAAGTTCAAATTATAATCTAATCTAAAAACATCGTTCTTGTTATAACACGCGGTTTTAATCTTTACCCAAATGCAAACGAACGCATTTTATTCTCTAGATACATCTACAAAAATACGACAAAATATAAACACGACAAAATATGCAACTATAAGCTTAATAACTTATTTATTGATTGTGTTTTTAAAAACTCGTCCTATATTTACAATCTCCTATACACTATGCAAGGAGCATACGACATTATAAAATCTATTAAAGAATCTGCCCCAGAAAATTTCAATAAATATTTCTGTTTTATAGGAATGTGGTATACTCTTCTCGTTTAAACTATAGTCATATGAGAAAATCGATTTACATACTGTAACTTAAAATTAGGAAGTCTCTGGTTTAGAAGGAATGGAAATTGAAATTTCACCCAAAAGATTTATTGCTGCATTCTCAATTTATTATGAATTCTTGGGTTCGACGAATTTTAAAGAGGAAAAATTGCCTTCTGTAGTTCTGATTTAATGGTACTATAAGAACATTCCTTTTATTAGTGCTTAAACTATGCAGTCTAGAATCCTATTTGTCTCAAAATTAAATTAGGTCATCAAAATTCATATATTCTTCAATCAATTGTTTGATACATTTATCCCTTCTCACAGCCTGTTGGTTTATAATAAGTATTATAAAAAGGCCAAAGGTATATGTTGCTTACGTGTCAATGATTCATCGTAATCTATTCATCGAAATCTATTCATCGTAAGTTGATATTATGAATTTTTAGGGAACGGAGAGCGAGTCCTTATCTAACGGAGAGCAAGCGTTATTAAAATATATATAAATATATATATATATATATATATATATATATATATATATATATATATATATATATATTAAGCTAGCTCGGAACGGAGACACAGATTGCCATAATTAAATATAAATGAAATCCAATAGGTTGTTTTCTTACCCTCGCAACCAATTTTATATACATTACACACACTCGTTTCTATAAAAATAAACAAAACTAAAAAAAATTATAAAAAAAGAAAATTATCAACCATGATTTAACAAATGAATATACACTTTAACCAAAACATTTATTTCATTGTTTTTAAATAATGAGCAAAGCATGCCGCTAGTATGGAATCCGGCGTGAAGATGGCAATGGCATCAACAATTGGCCAAAACTGCGACCAAAAATATTTAAAAATAAAAGAAAGAGAGAAATAATAGACAGAGACACCGCTTTCGACAGAGGCCTCTGCGCCTGCTAAATGGCGGCTATACTCTCAGAAGTTGTTTAATCATTCGTGTAGGTTCTGCTCGCAGAACATGACCGAGCCAGAGTACCAGCGGTCTTTTTATTTCATAAACAAAATCAGGAATTCCTATTAAATTCCTGATCTCGTGGTTGAATAAAACTCGGAAAGTATCGTCATCGTCACGTTTGGGGCCATATAACATACGCATGATTCTTTTCTCGAAAGTCATTAACCATCTTTCGTACTCATCTATCAGGGTCCAGCTTTTACACCCATACATGACGACAGGGCGTATAGACACCTTGTACAGCTTTAGTTTGTCGGTATTTGTAAGATATTTAAACTTTAGCAGTGGACGTAAGGCATACAAAACAATGTTGTCAGCGACAAAATGTACTTTAATATTCCCTCCCACAAAGCTATAATGAGTGTCATTTATCACTCCTTTAAATGTGTGGTCACCACTACCATTGCGTCTTGGGCTCTAAAACCAGTTATCACATATATTATTTTGTTTTCGACTCAATGATTTTGAGATAATCGGAAACTGAGAATCGTACAAGTAGATCCAGTAGTTCTTTTATACCATTGTAATTCACTGATGATGTTGGAGGGTATCGCATTGGAGTGGCATGAGCTAAACGATGGCTACATAAACTGTCCCCATCTATATGATTTGCCGAAAACAACAACCCAACAGAAACGAAAATTCAACAATAAAATGCTGGAATTGCTTGCACAAACTGGGCACCTAAATTTTGATTATGCTCGACCACATGAAAGTGTTTATTGTTAATGTTGTGGCACGAATAGTTTAAGTGCTGCGTAACCTGAAGGACCTTGCACCGAGGTTGACTCATCGTTCTAAAAGGATTTTAAGTACACATCACCGCAATGATTTTATTCAACTCGCTCGATAGATCGTGACTCTTCGACTTACCTTTGTTACAGTCACCAATCACATACACTTTCACATTCCAGTTAAATTCCATAAAGTCTATGTAGAAGATTTTTTCCAAAATGTGCCATATCGGTTTTTAATCGCATTCTATAAGGAATGCATCATATATAATTTCTTTTGAACTCAAATTTGGATCTTGTAGACGTTTTCTTAAAGATGCCACATTTTTGTTTCTTTAATTTTTTAATTTTTCTTTTAACAAGCTTAGCATTTCAGATTTAATTGCCGTTGTTTGAATTTTTAGATTCTTAAACAAAAATGATAAAACAACTTTGGCCTTAATTATGTCCATATTCTCCTTGAATAATGCTTCTGAAGCTACTTTTAGTGGCTTTAAAACATTTTGAAGCTCGCGGCTATATTATTTATTATTCGATCGTCCTACATTTCAAATAACTTTAACTCTCTAAGTGCTTTTCA
Organism: Tipula confusa; assembly: GCA_963556175.1. Taxonomy (NCBI): domain Eukaryota; kingdom Metazoa; phylum Arthropoda; class Insecta; order Diptera; family Tipulidae; genus Tipula; species Tipula confusa. Next base: position 16,468,508 of record OY744475.1, read on the forward strand.
ATAAGATTTTTCATAAGGAATCGGCCCAACATACTGTCCAATGTATTTCACAGTTATCTAGAATTTAATTCACCTCTGAGCCTGGAGGGGTCACTCAATTACATATTTTTGAAATATTACGTTCTTTACCAGAGATTTTCTGAATAATTTGACAATACACGTATGCATTTTAAATTAGTGTCAAATAAACAACTTTGATTCGTCAATAAACGTATATTGGGGTAAACATGACACGGTAAAACTCTCGTCGTCCTCTTCAGTAGATTCTGGATTGTCAGAGTAATCGAAACTTTCAGAAATATTTTTTTGCATTTTGGTTGAGTTTTTTTGTATAAAAGTTCGATAACTGATAAATGTATATCGCATGATCGTAGTAAGTTAGATGTAAGCTGAGTGATATTCTGTCAAACCTAAGCATTATAGTTGCACCATCTGTAGTTGAAGCTACAATATCATTTTCATTTTTAAACCTTAGTTTAAATTGATTAAGTCTCTCAGTAACTAACTATAGCATGGTTTCAGCGGAGCAAGAACTGTAAATTGCAATTAATCCTAATGTTAAACACTAATGTTAATGTATCGCTTATTGATGACACTGGTCCATTTGTCTAATATAACACTAAATCGTTTATATCCCTCCTTAATGCGGCAAATTGTTTCAATAACATTTGCTTCAATAACATTTGCCACAAAGTAATATTCATGAACTAGTTTCATACGGTCATGATTATATTTAGGAAGAATGTAACCTCTAGTGGTGATGGATTCCTTAATAAATGAGCTATACCATTTACAGAAAAGCCACTAATTTGGCGACTATTTCTGGTAGTGATTTTCTCTTTAAGTACTGAAGTATCGATTTTGCACTGTTTTTGCTACTTTTCCACGCCACTAAACTTATTGTCTTCATCACGAACAGCCTCGCTTTCGTACCATTTTTTGCTCTTTTTATAAATGTCGCAAAAGCCCTCGACACAGTACCGGTATGGTTAAAACTTTGATTTATTTACCTTACTAATATGAAATGATGATATAAATGGCAACAAAATCAACGGACGCGTTACTTAACTTGATTTGATAATCAATGAAATAATAATAGTAGTTCCATTTTTAAAAAATTTTGACACAGTTGAGATAAAGTATTAAGATTACTTCGATTTGAGTGATAATTTCGAATACATTTCATGAGTTGTGAAAATTAATTTTCATTCCGAAAAATAATCATATAATTCCTAGAAAACGAGAATATAGCGAAGTTAAATAATTTTCGGATCCGGGAGGAATGCCCTAATATTATATTGACAATCCATTCAAATCCTGGAATTAATAGATAACATCTGTATGGATATTAGATATCTTATCATTTATGCTATACTTGCAAATGCTATAAAAACTTAAAAATAGTTGCTAATATTGCATATGTCATCAAAAATGCTCATTTTTATGCTATATTTTTAATATGCAATATGTTTATTTGTAAATTTACTTCCTACCTGTATTTTGATTTTTGTTATTGTTTTCGTATCTATTACTTGTGAAAAAACTAATTTTTTGTTGTTATTTCGCATAATTATCCTTTTTTTTGCTTTCTTTAGGAAATATACAGTAGTCACTCGCAAATCGTTGTTGGTTTTTTTGGGAGAATTCTTTAAACAAAAAACAAGGTATTTTGTTTAACAGAGAAATAATTGTACATTCCTTTTATATATTTTCCATAAATACATTTTCTATAACTTTTCCGCACACTGTGAGGGACTTCTGTAAATGATATGAATAAAGAAATACTAGGCGATAGTCACACAGTTTAGTGAAGGGCTTTTTACTAATTTACAGTAAAATTTATAAAGAAAACAATTAAGTTTTGTGACGAAACATTTGTTTGCGATATTTTTGTTTTGGGATTTTTTTGTTTCCGATCATAGTAGCATGCGGAAAACATATGACTAAATATTTCTTCAAAAATTATTGTGTAAGCGAAATATTGATGCTACATTGTTTTTGTTTGCGATATTATTGTGTTGCGACAAAAGTACTGCCATATGTTTGTTACGATATTTTTTTTTGCGATAATGAAGTAGATTGCAAAATATTTCGATTCATCGAAAAGATTTTAAAATTTTATGCAAGTTACCCGGGGAATTATGAAAACCTATATCAACCGTTAACCCAATCTATTTCAAATCAAATCTATTGAAGTGAAAACTTATTACATTTCCAGATATTATATTTACATCTATCGTATATCCCCGTATATCAATAACGATAAGAATAAAAGAATTTCTAAACTATAAATTTGTAGACACACTACAACATTTATGTTTAAACATTTTCAGGAGAACAAGGTTATATTCATCTTATTACGCTCAATGCCCTCGTATGATATAAAAAGAAATGTTTCTTCATTCGTTACAGATACATAGCCACAACAAAATGTCTCAAATAGTTCAATCACTCTTTATACGAGTAATATATGGACTGTTATGCACATAACGAATTTTTATATCCTTTTGTCTGGTAGTACACGATTTGTATGTTGGCTTAAATTTCATTGATTCTATATCATGTAATATTATGTACGAGCATAAATAAGTACATACATGGATTTGTATGTACAGATATGAATATTGACGTATGGTTTTCGTATATAGAGAAGATATCATGTTTTCTATAGACCATAACCAACAAAAATCAGAAAAAAATTTGTTTTTGTTGTTGTTATATTTTTATGTGTCAAATGTTTTGTAAAAATACATAGAAAATGTTATAAATTTTCAAATTTTCCAACAAAACAAAATCATCTCAATCGTATATTTGTGTTGTTGGAAATTATTCAAGTATATATGTATATATAATTTGGAAACACATAAAAAACGAAAATCTTTCATACTGACACAAAAATTCATACACAACATCAAGAAAAGTCAGTGAGAAAAGCAGCACAAGAAAAAGGATAACAAGTAGAAGACACCAACTTACATTATATTTATATGTTAAAGGATATGTTAATGTTTCAATCACATCAACGGAGTCAAAAAAAATGTGATCTCATGTAAATTTGAAATTTTAGACATGATTTTTGACGCTAATTTCAATTTATTGACGAAAGTGAATGAAAATTGTGTTTGATATGACGTGCCTATATCTACATGCTGTATTAAAGGTTATCCATATGAAAAATAGTTACTTAACTAATGTGTATATGAACTTTCGATGGACTAATAATTTTCGTCACATCATTGATATATTTCAAAGTTTTTTTTCACAGAACTTTTGTTTCTAAATAATATTATTTATATCAATCAAATGGACTTTTTTACACCAGTGTAACAATGCAAAAGACATAAAAAGTTGGTAAATGGTTTTGAAATCACAATACTTCAAAATGAATGAGTCGATGATACGTTGTATACATATGATCTTTTTAAAGTATATGTATTGTCTGTAGACAGACATGTCCGATCCAAATTAATGGGTAATTGAATATCAATCAAATCCATACCATGAACGGGTTCATATTGTCTTTCTTTTGTTTTTTTTTGTATATATAGTAAATGCATGGAAGTATACTGCTGTTTGAATAGGTTGCATATTATTTTTACGGAGTTCAATGCGTTGATGACGCTTTTTCTAAAATTACACCATAAATAAGTATACTTTTCAAATATTTTAAACATTGTATTTGTAATAATTACTGGTTCAATATCTAAATTTGTTGTGGACGTTAATCCATGTCCATATATTTGAAGACATTTTTAGATTGGTCGCCTAGCACTTTAATCGCCTTATTAATCGCTTTTTTGTCTCATTTTGTCTCGTTAACTAATTTCCTCCAACTGATCCTGCAAGCATAGCAACGCAACGTTGTATACAACTATATAAAGCTATTTATATAACATTTTTTTTTATGATTTAATTTGGAAACAACCAAGGCCAACAACAATTAGAGTTCCAAAGTAAACCGACTAGGGCTTTTACAAAGCACTACTCGGGTCAAAAATGCCTCAAGTATTTAGGAAAATAGAGTCCTCAGAAGGGCTGAAATTCAGTTCAAATCAACTGCACAACTCCATACACTGAGCCTTTGAGCACAGCTGTTCTGTATAGGAAAGAGAGGTTATTAAAATCGCCCCTTGGTGGGCTGGGACATGCTGGAAAAATTTCGGAAAAAAGCGAGATGTTTATTTAACAAGGCCAAATGCACTAGTGAATGGAACGATTATAAAAGTGCTCTGACAGAGTACAATCTCGAGTTAAGAAAGTTAAAGAGGGTAGTTTGAAGAAGTTTTTGAGAGGGAATAAACGACTTGCCCTCAGCAACTCGGCTTCAGCAGGTTGCAAAGGACCACTCAAACGTCATAGGCTTTAATCAAACGGCCGATGCAAGTTTTACTGAGAACCGGAGGGAAACTATTAGCTTGCTTTTAGAAACCCTTTTTCCGGACTTAATAGTAGCGGAACCACTTGAAGACGCCTACGTAGGTTCTGGTAAGATGGTCTATACTACTCATAATAGGACATAGAGCCAGTAAAGTTGGATGGGCTTGATGATCATTTGAACCCTTCAAATCCGCAGAAGGTGATGGTATTTTTCCAGCTTTCATGCTGAGGGGTAGTGAAGAGCGTCTTTCTAGCTTGGTCCAGATAATTTGGGCCAGCTTTGCTTTTAACTATATTCCAAACCTCTGGAGCAAAGTAAATGAGGTCTTTATACCAAAAAAAAGAGGTTGTCCAGACACCCAACCCATAACATATCGACCAATTAGCCTCACATCATTTCTATTGAAGTACAACTTTGGATGACCATGAAGTGGGGCGCTAAAAAACCCCATTCCATCGAAATAAATTTGCTTATCAGGCTAGCAAATTTACTGTGACAGCTCTTTGCAGTCTGATCACTAAAATTGAATGCATTTTTAATGTTAAAGAAATCGCCCTGCGCGCCTTTGTTGACATTGACGATGCCTTTGACAATACTTCCTAAGAGTCTATAAAGAGGGCAGCATGCAAAAAGGGAATTGAATTTTATACAGTCAAGTGCATTGGTTCGCTTCTGAAATATAAAATTAACACAGCTCAATTAGGCAGTGAATCAGTAACCATCAAGGCTGTAAAGAGATGTTCCCAGGGAGGGGTATTATCTCTGTTACTACAGTCACTGATGGTTGATAGACTGCTGACCCTTCTGAGTAGCCATGGACTTGATGATCAGGGCCAAGTGGATAACTTGACTGTAATAGTTAAAGGGAAATTTGACATTATCATTTCTACTTATGTAGAATGTACCTGAGCTCATATGGCAATGGTGTATTCAGGGAAGACTTAGCATCAATCTGAAAAAAACGGTTACTGTGACTTTTACCAAGAGGACAAAGCTTGCACTTACAGCTCCATCGTTAAATGTTGTTACTGTTGATTTTTCCAGTCAGGTTAAATATCTAGGATTCATTCTGGATCAATAGTCATATATGCTTTAAGAATGTGGTGGCCACTTGAAAATCCTTCGGGAGCTTCAGGCGAACCATTCCATTAGAATGCCGTCCGAAAATATACCAGGCCAATCTAGATTACGATAAACCCTTTTATGTTTTGTTGCCGGATAGGGACAGTTGGAGGACAAAGGGCCATCGTTTGAAAAAAGGTCCATGATATGGTATACAGACCGTTCAAAAACTGAAGACGGAGCAAGAGTAGGAATATTCGGGTGTGGCAATGGCGCCCAAATAGCACTAGATCTTTATTGTATCGGACTTTATTGTATACAGCTAAGTAGGTTTAAATGCTTTTAGATCCCACACCATTTAATCAAAAGTGGTGTCGGATTATTGGATTCTGGCGCAGAATTCAAGGAGTACGACAGGTGAAGAGAATTATTTCACCTTCATCAAACCGAGTTAATGGACTCCTCGTACTTGGAAAATCTGAGTTGAGGCTGCTAACTGGCTTCCTTACAGGCCATGTTGTCTAAAATATCATTTTAAGAATATGGGTCTAACCGCAATGGATACTTTTTCCTACTGTAATATGGAAGTGGAACAGCGGAAAATAATGAGCCCACTTCAAATAATTCATGTACCATCCAGAGATATTGTCGGGTTTATCGGAAGATTGAATATTCAAAAGACGATTTAAAGTAGAGTTTAAGCCGAAAAGAACTTTAGGGTTGCGATGCTAGTGGTTACAATGCCCACATGAACCAAACAAAAATGCCTTGACATTAACAATTTTCATACCTACTGTCTCAAATTAATTGAAAATTTAAGTAAAAATCCTCAAATTACTCGAAAGGATTAAGTCGACAATCAAAATCAACTGTTTTATGAATTTGTTGATAAAGCAATTTACAAATTATATGAAATAAGTACAACTTAAAAATGTGAAATCCAGATTTAAAAAGATAATCACATTTTAGGCGATACAAGATTATGACATATTTATAATTTGTCTATTTAATTATTTTCCATCTCTAAACCACAATTTGAACGTGATACATTTCACATCATACACTTTCTTTCAAGCAGCTTCTATACAAAAAATGTATACATATTTGGTGGCCACTTTTCTATAAATTACAACAAAGTTATATACATATATATATATATATATATATATATATATATATATATATATATATATATATATATATATATATATATATATATATATATATATATATATATATATATATATTCAGCTTAAAATGTTTAAAATATTTTTGAAGATAGTTTTTATTTTCAAGATTAAAAAGTAGTACATACTATAAAGCATGAATAACAAAAATTTTGATGAAGGAACTCAACTAACTTTTATGGAGCTTTTTTGTATGGAGGATATTATTGTGATTATGGTGCATTTTTTTGAGTTCGTACGAAACTAAAAAAAAAAATACAGAAATACAAATATACTACACAAAAATTAAAAAATAAAAGCTCTGAAGCTCTTTCGAAGTATAATATATAAAACTATAAAAGAACGAATATTAAAATTAAACCAAAACTAAAAAAAAAAATCTTAGCGTGAAGTTATTTATCATATAGCTATTGTATTGTATATAGATAGATAGTAAAAGCTCTATACAGAATACTAATAAAAAAAGCGGTTAAATTTTTTTTAGTTTGATTATAAAAACGTACAATGCATACAAATGACGTATTTAAGCGGAATTGGTTTTGCGATTTGTTTTTATGACTATTTTTGGTGTTGGTGTCATTTAAGACTTGTGGAAACTTTAAATTAATTTTTTTAGAGATGGTTTTTGGTCAATGCTTTTTATATTGTAAACTTACACCAAACAATTATTTTAACCATTTAGATAAGATAACTTTTAAACATGGAACAATTAAAATATTTAATTGTTTTTCGAAACAATGTTGAAATTTTTAAAGTTTTTGAGGTTATAACGATACAATTTGGAAATATCATAAAACGGTCTTATACAATGACCTCTATTTTTACCAAATCTTGGCTCTCTTTTAAGAGATTGCTGCAATTTTTGAGATTGCTGGTTTTGCTTTTTTTTTCGTTCCATGGCAGACATTAGAAAATATCATATGTAAAAGGGCATTTCTTTTGTTTAAACCTTTTACTTATTAATTCTCAAAGCTGAGATAAGTAAAACTAAAGGTTAGACTCAATATACGTATCACTATATAACAATTTATAAATTTAAAAATTCATCACTTAGCTATCCATTAATCGGTTGCTTTAATTAAATGACTTATACTTCCATTCCCTCACAGAGGAGTCTCCTAGAACCATTTTGTGCCCTCCTCAATTTTCTCTTGTAAAGTTTCAAGTCCTCTTTATAAAAGTCCTGAAAGACTCCTTAATTCCTATAGCTTTTATAAAGGCTATCCCATATGCCTTCCTTTGTGTTTTTAACTCTTTGGAATTCTATGTTTATTTTTCTTCCCACTAAGATATTTGTAGAGCAATCAGGATTAAAGGATCGGTTGCAATTCATCTTTTAAACTGGCGATTAGGGCACCAAGCGATGACAACATTCTCCTCACCACTTTTTTTTATTTACTCCAGTTTATTGTTCTTTGTTTTGGGTATAAAATTGTATATCCTCTGATCCCGATGTCGACAGTAAAAGTAAAAGACGGTTGATTGGTTGTGATGTTGGTTGGTTGCTCACCTCCTCCAATTGTTTTATATAGTTTTTTAAGATAAACAACCAGAAACCGAAGTTGATAATATCTTTGATTTTTCTAGAAGAGGAAGGGAATTCTTTTTGACCACCATTATTGAAAGTCTAAAGCCCTCTTGGCCTCCTCTTTTTTAAAAATATTCTAGTTTCTGGTTGCAAGATTCGTGTTGTTGGTGTCATAAATCTTATGAATTTCCCCTCAACAGGAATAAATGCCTATAGTCAACTATAGGCATTTATTCCTGACTATCAGTCCAGAGCCTCACGCTAGGCCACAACCTGCGTTCTTTAGCTTTTGTTTTTTTGTACAGATCTCTAGATCTCTAATCCAAGCACGCAGTTTATTATTCGACACGTATACCATCCTTCATCTCTCCGGGATGGTACAGGTTCCAGCTTTTCTACAAAAACCTTCAGAAAAGGGAAATATTGAAGAGTTTGATCTGTGACTACAAAACGACCTTCTTGTGTCTAATGCTCTAGTAGTTGTATGATCAGTAAATTGCTCCAAAATAACATTTTCTCGCCTTCTTAGGCAATCTTGTATCTCTCCAGGATAGTGAAAATCTCGGGTTATATATAAATACTCTTCAAAAATATGAAATTATTAGATAAGCTCACTTTTGACTAAAAGACGCTTCAGGTGGCTATATCATCAATAAGTCACTCCAAAATGCTAGATTAGGTTTTCTAATTATCTTGTTATTGTGGCAGCGATCAATTTGGTTTGTTAAAAGGTATTATTTCAATACATCCATACGTATGCAGTTGCTCGTTCTAGCACATACACGAATATTCTTGCTTATGTACACGAACGTCTGGCACATGACCAGCTTAGGCTGGCAGAGGCAACATCCACTTGGTTTAGAGCCACAAAGCAAGAAACCAACAAAACATATAAAAAAAACGTAAAGATTATTTTAGCCCATGCTACAAATCACGTCTTCCTAAACCAATTCCAATCCAACACTCCACACCATATTATATAAAATAAGCCCCTTCCCTCTTTATACAAAATTTTACCCCATATAATACAGTGGAGTGCCAAACTAAAATTAAGTTGGAAAGACATGGTTTGTAGCATAGGCATGGGGAAATAATACCCATGACCCCCTTATAAATCCTGTATACTGCGTGCCTCGTACGCAACTCATGACCAAACAAATACCATATCTACCAGTCCAAGCCGATCACATACGAGGTACTACAATCCCTATACCATTTCGTTTCCCTTTTTACTCCCTCTCAACCTCCCTTGTGCCAGTACTTTGACATAAAATTGACGTGTTGTGTAATGGCGCCCAACGTGGGGCATGGATCCCGTTTAGCAAACCGGGTTAGATAAAAAACCTTTACTGATGTTTTTCTGAGCTATTACCGTGTTTTGGAATCCATGGAAGTAATGACCTTGAATATTATAGAATAATAGATAATATCGAATTAGGTGTGCCGTACATCCACTAGTTTGGAGTGTAAAGTTTAATCTAGTGGTTGGTTCCTTTATACTGACCTTCTTTTTTCCGCTATTAAAAGACTTAGTTGAATTTTCCTTGGTCGGCCATTGTAATGACCATTGAAGTAAGTTTGCGAGAAAAATGAAAATTATTTCCATAATATATTTATATATATATATATATATATATATATATATATATATATATATATATATATATATAAACAAAAAAAGATGTACCGGGATTCCGGCTCTAAAAACCAAATAAAGCAATACACATATCAAAAATGTGCGTTAAAATACTCAGATCTATTGTATTCGACATAAATATTCGAAATTCCAATCCAATTTATATATTTTCGTGTATACGTATACGTATTTCTCATATATACGAATGTCGGGAAAATATGCCATTAAAATATCTCCAGCAGATATACTATTCTGTTTAATGTTTATGTTTATATCGAAGAAGATACCTCGTCGCAACAATATTCGATTGTCAATTTGTATCATTAAATTAAATTTTATGTGAAAACATTCAAAAAATTCGACGAACCGTATATGTACATACGACATTAAAACACTTTGCTTTATATCTCCAGCAGATTATATTTCTCACCTACAATTTTTATGTGCCCATTCCACACACGATACACTTCACCATTAAACGATTTTGTTTTGCTTTCGTTTCCATTCATGTGGCTCTCGACATACATATACGTACGAGTATAATATTGCATGTGGAACGTAGATTGATCTGAGATTTTTTGAAGAGAAACATTTTTTTTATGCTTTATCCTCTGTAATTCAAAGAAAAATCAAATGTTTTTGTTGTTGTTCAACTTTTGATGAACTTTTTTATGTTATGTTTGTTATCTCGACGGGGTTAAGGCTATCGATGGAATATTACAAGAAGGTAATTGAATAAAAATAAATAAACAAACTTATATTTGTATATACGTAAAGATTGATATTCTTTTAGGGCATCTCCATATTATTTTATTCGATCATATTATACTCGCGGGAATTTTATTTGCATCGTATATAGGTATATAATAAATATCTACGTACATGAATTCTTAAAATGGGTATAACTATTTTCTAGAACTCGGAGCTTTTTCCATACAAAAAAATAATATAATCACAAAGATCAAATTATAAAGTAAAACAACTTTGGTGAAAGATGTCATTCAACGTAAACGAGTATATGAGTTATGACGTATATACTGTTACCAAAGTGTATACTTTACTTATATAGTTGAATTTTTAATTTTGTGCTCAGTTTGTAATTTAATATGTTGTCGCATAATATTATAAATAACATTAAAATACAAAATTTCATTATAGAATTTCATTATAATTGAAATTTATTAAGTGAAATATAAGTAGCCAGTAGCAATATCAGAAAGTATAAAATAAACAATTTTATGTATTCTGGATTTTGTTTGTTTATCAATTTATCCCCATCCTTATTGCAAACAAATTGATGGAGTTTTATGGTTTGGGTATTTGTCCGCATAAATGTAGAATCATTTATAGTTTATGTAAGTAACAATTTTATAATAGAAAATCGATTAATATATCTTATAAAATTATTAAAGAAGTAGCGCTATAGTAATCTTCTTTAGATAAAAATATAACAATGTTTAAAAGTTTTAAAAGATTTTGGCTTGTACCTAAAAATAATGGGCAGATTAACCTTGCATTGACTTCTAAATGCATTGGTGATGTAAATAAACATAACTAATAACATAGAAGTTACGTAGTCCTTGGTCAAACACTTAGTCATCATGATCTGTTTCATAATATTAAGAAAAAATCATTCCCATTAAAAAAAACTTAAAAAGTAAACTCATTTGATCGAAAAACCTCGATAACTACGGTTCGAAAATATTATTTCAAATAACTATTAGGCTAACCTGCAAATCCTTAAAAATCCGTACGAAACATTGCAGAATTTAACGAATATTGTACCCGTTATATTTGGTTATACTTTCATTTTTAAAATTTTTCTTATTTTCAATATTTGCTTCTCTACAAGTAAGCGAGAGACACAAAAAACAAAAGGGACTATACAAATTTTTATTTTTATTTTTCACTTCTTACGGCAAATGTAACGCGGTTTGAAGATTCGTTTAAAATGATTTGACATTTTTCTAGTTCTTAAAGTCTTCATTGGTCAGTAACATGTGACTTCGATCTATCGTATTCTTACTTAAATAGGTTTCTGAGTCATTGGTTTGCCCATATACAACCAACATCTAAGCTACGTGGATAAAATCATCTTAAAATTTTAACAAAAATTAGCTGATCCAGAATTACAACTAATTAAAATCAAAGATGGATGCTTTGGTCAAGATAAGGTTAGTTAAATAACGAAGCTGACTAACTACGCAAACTCATATGTAGAGATACAACCCCTACTATAATATTGTTACGAATAGTAGGCTTTATATTTGTTCAAATAACTGGATTTTGCAATTTCAAAACACCAAATTATTTGTATTAATTTTCAAATTTATTTGCCAATCTTTTCAATAACGCTTTTTAACACTTTTACTGAATATCATTATAGATCACTGTCAACACTCGTTTACAGGTTGAGTAAGAAGTGATTTCTGTAGCAAATTGTTGAGCTTATATACCAGTATATTGCTAACCTTAAACTTTCATTTATGGTTTTACTACAAAAACAACTATTGTTCTTTGAGTGAACTAGTATAGATGCATCAATGGCTTCATATGTCCAATAAACGGTTGAACTGGCTACCGTTGCCTTCTTTCCGTAAATGCTCTTCTTATATGTTTTGTTAAATCTCCCCACCATTCCGTTTGATTGTGGGTGCAATGGTATAGTCGTTGTTTTCTTAATTTTAAGGATTTTATACAGCTTCTGAAATACAGATGACTTGTAGTTTCGTCCTTGATTAGAATGTATTCTAGTAGTACTGCGAATCTCCATATCCAGTTCCTACAAATGTGTCCGCATAACTGTTTTTATTTACGAGTATGTATCAATTAATATCTTAGGGAGCTAGAATTGGACCAGCAATATCTATTGCTATTCGATCGAATGGGATCGAATGTTGTATTGTTTTATATTCCTTCTTCTTCTTGTTTTTAGTTCTTTGGTGTTAGCACAAATCTTGCACTCCCTACACTACTCTTCAACATCCTTTTCGAAACTGACCCAATAGAACCGACTTCTTACTTTGTCCTATGTTTTATTGATGCCCAAATATGTACCAGATTTACCATTATGCACCTCTTTCGATCCTAGTATTCTGTGATGAAAAAATCGCCTTGCTGGTGGGTTCATCAAAATTGGAGAGCTGCAGTGCTTTTTCTTTTGTTGTACGAACGCGTCTTGATGCTGCTTCCAGTGTTACTTTTGAGATTTTACTGTTAATCGATGTAGGTTCCGTGCGACATCTACACAGCTAGGAACAAATCGTCGAAAAGACGAATAAAACTTATGGACATTCCTTGGATCGGCCCATTCTTCTACGGCTGTGAGCTTTTAGGGATCAAATCATTCTTTTTCACTCTATGTGACCCTATGTTCACTCTATGTAAAAATACAACATTTTCATGCGCTCAACTTTATTGCCGTAGCTTAAATGGTTCTTAGGACTTGCTGAATATTGCTTACATGTTCATCAAAGTAAATTCCTAGTGTGATAATGTCATCGAAATATAAACAAACAAGTTTTGCAATTACGGCCTCGTAGAAAATGCTCCATTAATCTTTCGAAAGTATCAGGGGCGTTACAAAGTCCCAACAACATTACTCGAAATTAGTACGAGGGATTCGCTGCACTAAACGCCGTCTTACCTTTATCGTCCGCATAAAGTGCAAACTACTAAAACCCTCTTTTAAGATCCATCCAACGCATTGAAGATGTTGGCTTCTGTTAGAGTATAAAATTTCCTCTTCTTTATCAATCACTAACCATTCCTTGATCATGCACTTACTGTCGGAATCACATTCATTATTCTTATATACTAGAATTTTTGCAGGAGTTTCACAAATCATTTTAATGGGTTCTAAACTGCCCCCCACCTAAATAAAGGTCACCGTTTATTTTGGCATAGATAACTTTCTTTTCACTAATTGCTGGTATTTCTATACTTTCTTTATTAATGACTCTTAATACAATATGATCATTGCCATTCGTTTGTAATAGCACGTCTACATTTCGCCATTTCAAAACATGGTTCTTCAAATCAAGCAACAGCTAGTATTCTATCATGAAATCCAGTCTGGCAGCTATATATCGATGTTTAAACGGTATTTTTCCTATTTTTACTGGAAGGGGAATACTCTCCTTTTATTGCTGCATATTCACCAGTAGCCCTTCTCAGGTTATAATGGACAATATTCAGGACGTATGACTGATTTGGAAGTTCTGGTATCCGATGTAAACGTAAATGAGTTCCACTTTAACATGCCATTGACAATGCAGTCCTTGACGAGTTGGGAATCAGTGACTCTGAGTGATTTTATCTTATTCCTAGCTAAGACCTAGCAAAATTTTTCGGCCGTCACCGCTCCTTATTGCTTGTCATTAATAGTTCATTATCCACTCTTAAGTTGTTAAATTGCCACTGCATTTGTTGTTAAATTTCCACTTATTACGTTGCAGTTCAATTCAGCCAAATCTCTACAATCTTCTTTTGATTGTTGCTGTGGTTGTTTAAAAGTTTCTATCTCCTCTCAATATGGGTCATGTTGTAATTAATAACGATAGTTCATTTCATTGCCACTATATATAGGTTACCTACCTTCTCAAAGTATATACCTGCCAAAAGGTTGAATTTCAATAGTGGATTGTTCGAAACCCACTACAGCACAAATAAATAACATTGGTAATGATAGATAACTGGCTCTGTCGAAACCCCTTGCTTTTCTATGAGGTTGCCGTTTATTGGGTGGGTTGTTACTCTATCCTGAAATTGAAGAATTATCGTCGATATTGGTTTGTGCTGGAATTGAACTTGTTTCTATTGAATCTTCCGGATGATCTTCCGGATGTGTAGATCAACATCCGATGTCAATGACTCGACCCTGTTTCCATCGTGTGGCCGGTCGCCTTTTATTAGTACTAAATCGTTTATCACTAAATTTGGTTGGATGCTTTTCTGTTTATTTCGCTGCTGCAATTGGTGCAGGTATTTCGCAGACCACCTTTTTCAAAAATCTTGTATCATTTTCTCTACTAACTACCACCTTGTCCTTAGAGATAGATCTTCGAACTCAGGTGATGATTGTGCCTTGGGAGCATCTCCTATATTAAAAAATGTTCTAGTGATAGGGCTTTCAAATCGAATGGATTATTTTTTAAAGGTGTTAGCGGTCAAGAATTTATTCAAGCTTCTATTTGAGTGGGCACGATTGGAAAGTTTTTCAAATGTGAGGGTGGTTTTTTCTATATAACAATCTTTCGGTGGAATTTTCAAACTTAATTCCAGCTTCCCATAGGCCACCAAAATGAGGCGTTAGGGGTTGTATGAAATACCAAGTGGTTTCACCAAGGGTTATGATGTTTGCTATTCCAACCGATAGTGTTGTTATTGTGATGGAATAATTATTCTTCATTTGAGAGTTTGCTCCGACAAAACAAGATCCATTATATACAAACGAACAATGATATGTATCCTTTGTACGACTTGTGGCCCATTCCCTTTGTTGTTCTTAACTGATTGTTATATAGGCATAATCGAAATTCGTTTTGGCAAAAGGCCTTTCAGGCCTCACTATTGACTTATCCATGTATTGCTCCGTGCTATGTTGTTTGTGGTGAAAGCAGATCACATACTTTTGGATAACAGAACGCACAGTGCGCTTTCTATCAAGGATCCAACATTTATTCCTTACGTGCACTAAATTCAATTGTGCTCCACCACGTAGCATGTCTTTGTGTGCTTTTTCAATGAGTTAACGCATAATAAGGTTATTTTTTCCTAAAATTATTGGATTTTTAGTTGTCGTCAAAAGGCCCGAATTCACCAGGCATACCTTTACACGTAGCAGATCATTTTCATCTAGAATAGGGCTTAGCAATAGAAGTTTACTAACTTTGTCTAGTGTCTTTGACTTTTTTAAATGTTCATTTTCCTTCTTGAAATTCTCTTTTTGGCATAATACAAAAATTGTTATGTCTGTTTAGACTCCTTTAAATGTTGAAATCTTTCTCGCAGCATTGTTGATAAATATTTTGGCGATGACTCTCTCTAGACTTTTACTTTATTTATTATACTCACCAACATATCTTCTCTTTCATTTAATCTTCTGGGTTCTGCTGGGACCTTATGTAATACCATGTTGCTTCTAAGAGAATTTGCCTTATTTTTGAGATCCTATTTGCAACAAAAGTTTCATTGAATCTGTCCAGACATAAGTCTTTTAGTCGTTTAGTCGCATTTAACGTGCTTCATTACTTTTGCTAATAACAACGCGGCGTTCAGCTGCAAACGGGGATTTGATTACTTAATATTGATTGGCGCTATTTGTTTATCATCTGTTTATTTTTATGTTACCGATATCACTCATTTCATTTTTATATTTAATCCTTTCAGCGTTTATCTTTTCCAGTAACAGCCCATCCCATTCAATCCTCGACGTCCACGTTTTTTGCATTATAATTTTTCTTGCAATTGTGACTGGTGCTAATCGCTCCATTGAGTCAAATAGTTTGGAAGAGTCAGCTAATAGCAAACGTTTAATTGATTGGCAAGTCGATAATGGTAACTTACTTACTTCGAATTCGAAGGTGAGTTATTTTGCATTGTATATAATTCCTATAATGTCTTTATACAGTCGTTCAGCCTGATTTGTTCATTGTCTGTGCTTTCTAATTCTGATGGAATATTTTTCCTTATTTCCTTTTGATTCTTTTCTTTGATTGGACCCTCCTCGTTTAATGATTATCATTAGCTCTCTTAATGTAGAAAGGTTTTCTTCTATGGTGTCATCTTTAGTCAGCACGTTGTCTACGTAAAAATCGGTTGCTATTTTAGCGGCTTTTGAGTAAGATTGACGTTCTTCTGCGGCTAGTTGAAACAAGGCTCACACAGCTAGAAAAGTGTCAGCTGTGGTACCGTAGATAATAGTGTCCAATTTGTATACTTCTATTGGTTGGATTATTTCTCCATAGCATGCGTTAATAATTTCCCTTATCCTTGTAAAGCCGGACTTGCTCATACATTTCTGATGAGTCATAACATACTTGTGTTTGCGCCGTTGGAGTATGATATCAGCTAAGTCCTCCTGTAATTTTGGGCAGGTCATGATAATGTCGTTCAATGTCACTCCTGTTGTTGTCTTGGACGAGTGTCAAACACTACTCGGAGCTATGTTGTAGTGCTATCTTGATGTTTCAATTATCAATTCTCTTAATGTTGGACGTTGAAAGAACCTGTTTAGTATACTTTAGTATACACACTAAGCGACTAAACTCTTATTTAACTAAAATCAATGAAAACAAAAGAAGGTTTCATTAAAATATCTAATATTTCATTTCACCTAAAAAATTTTTTGCGTCGAAAACAATCAAAACTAAATTAATTACATTCTTCAGAGCTTTCCTCGAACCCCTTTCGCCTTACTCAACAAATTACTGAATTTATTGTGAAACCTTTTATAAAACACTCTCTTCTTGAAATTATTATTATTGTTATGTACTACTACTATTTTAAAACAAAACACAATTGTTAATAATTATATGAAAATTTTAAAAATTTAAATTTTAAACAAAAATAATCAAATTAAATTAAAATATTAAATTTTGTTTATGTTGTTTGCCAAAAAAAAATGTAATAAAAGGTAAAAAAGAATTCTGTGTTATTAAATTAAATTTAAAATTTTTCTTAGAATCCAAAATTGAAAATACCAACAACAATGGCTGAAAAACTGAAACGTAACAAAAAACAACAAAAAACCAGGTGTTAAAGTTCACAAGGCTTTTTGACAATTTTCTCTTGTTTTTCTTTTATTTATGGTGTTGTGTCGTTGTTGGCGTTTCACTTTACTTGCTGCTTACTTGATGATTATTTACATTTTACTTTGACGATGAAAAATAATGCAAAAAAAAAAAATGTTTGTGACATCAAAACATAAAACGGTATAATCATAAATTAAGTCATTGTAAAATATTCGTTTTGTTCGTGCCTTCATCTGGAGCTTTTTTTTAATTTTTTTTTTTTGTGTTTTTGTTATGGTAATACGAGAATATGTTTTGGTTCTGTATACTTTGGCACAAAAATATAATCAACAATTTTCTTTCGCGACTAACTAGAATCTAAACAGTTGGCAGTTGTTGCACGGCAAACATCAATGCTACTAGAAAATTGATCAATGCACCAATATGTTCCATCTAAAATTATAATCATATTGAAATTCACATTTCCTAATTTTGATTCATATTTTCAAATCTTACCTTTGTTGACAACACAATAATTTGTTTACATTAAATTATTTTGACATCTTTGGAAACGAAAACTGTGTGTACTAGAACAGCCACACAAACCATGAATACATGTCGTACTAAATAGTACAAATTACAAATAAACCAGTTGAAATATCAAAAGTTAGATGTCACCGTAGTAATTAAAAATTGGACAATTAAAACACAATAAAATATTTTAGCAGTCTTCTCGATTCTTCCGTCAAAGTCAGTCAAAGCATAAACATTAAATACAATAAAATAAAAAGTTTTAAGTGTTGCATTTCTCCGTTTAATTAAAGGTCGTGTATATTATTACGAGTAACGAAAGTGCATTTTTCTCTACGTTCCTTGAAACAATCGTTTGTTCAATTTTTGCTATTGATCCCACTCAAAACAAAGATTGGGTGACATAGAAGATAATACGACTCTGTTAAAATATATTTTACTTGTATGGTGATAATAAAAGGTGGTTTTTACAGGTCATTGCTGGTTCGTACTGTTATAATATGCTGGCTCCATCGGTTTCAATCGGAGTTTGCTATTCTTACTGTTCTAGACAACCTAAAAATACAAATCGTTCTATACTCCTAGGTGCTATCGTCACTGACAACGATCTCTGTGCATGCCGATTGGTGGCTCTCCTCTATAGGAGAGCGACCAGCGTATTCGCTGTCTTAAACTAAACGATCATTACCTGCCCTTACGTAATTCGACAATATGACAGTATATCCATTTTTGTGGGGTTACGTTATTTTCTATAACCAATACCATTGTGCCCAATTTCATGTGAGTCTATTATCACCGTTTAGATCGGGCTTGTAATTTGGAAATTTACTCTTTTGGCTAAGGGTCTTAAAAGATTGTTGCATATGATGAATTTGTTGACAATAATTAGGACAATTGAAGTTTAGTGCGGTTAAATCAAAGTCGACTGGGACATTAGGTGAGTCTTCATTCGCAGTAGATATCCAGTTGTCCAAACCCCTAAATTGGTGGTCCCACTTGAATTTGGGGATAACGGTCCCGAAATTGGGACTGCTTCTCACATGAAAGGGTGAAATTATTGAACGCGATTCTAATGATGATTAGCATACTTTATGCAAGATATCTCTCACATACGTTTGATGCCTTTTTTCTTGTTCACAAAATATCTTACGAAATTCTTTTAGATTTTAACAGCTTCCAGTAAAATGCTTTTTATATACACTTGTCACAAAATAACACTTTAAAAAGGTCATGCCGATTAACGAATATTTAAAAAGCTGCGATAAGTTCATAAGATGCTAAATCGCTTCCTAAATCTATGTAAAGGCCCTTGTAGCAAGAGATATATAAAAAAGGCATTCGTTAATTGGGCGTTGAGTTTGATGTTTTAGTTGACCATCATGAGGTAAGAGAAATCGAATCCCAAAATGACTAAAGGTCTGAGAAGCTCGTCACTAAACCGGCCAATATTCAGATTTCTGTTGATAATATATTAGGCGATGTCGTAAACATATAATACAATAAAAAACCGTTCAACGGGGTACGAGGTATATCTTTAGAAGAGCCCAACATTCAACGAAGCCTTTGGTACAAATTCACAAATTTGCATGGCGGGACCAAACTAGCAATTAGTTGGATTGAAATAGCTGTCAAGAAAATAGTCTTCCTTCTTTCTGGTACTTCACCCCTATCGATGACTCTTCCGATACTCATAGAAATTTTTATTTATAACTGACAAAAATTCTGGACCTAATCACGTTTTTAATAAATTTCTCGGGTAGAGATACAAGGTACTCTGGATATTGATTCGTATCCACAATCCACATATATCCAGATATACTTGCAGTCAATCTCTGAATTGTAGACATTCTACTCTATTCAAAACGAAAATATTCCATTTAGATCGATATGCTGCCAACCAAATGAAAGCATTTTCAGAGTCTGACTAGCAAAATACGCCAGTTAACTTGATTTCTAGCTCTTAAACGATATGTCGCAAAAGATTTGCTAAAATGTCACATGCACACAGATCAAATCGAGTAAGCAAGATTTCAATGGTGCAATACAAGATATAGTGTATAGTAAGTGAAATACAATTTCTTAGTAGTTTGAAATACACCTCACGTAAACACAACATCCATGGTTGATGCACCCGACAACCCGCGAAGTTGAGTTACACACGACTTTGATAAATAGACGGATTGAAAAAATTAGATCATAGTAACTAAGAGTAATTTGTTACAAAAATCTCTTTATATATTTGTGGTAACGGCTCGTCCCATCAAATTTTTATTATCCACAAATAATGACTGACATTCTTCGCCAATACCACAATTAGATTTAACAATCTCAATGGATCAAACAGTGTTGCCCAATCCGATAAAACTATACGCTTTTTCATTTGTTCATAATGTCGGTGAATAATCAAAACGGAAAGCATCCAGTTCAAAAAGCCAAGAGAGGCACTTACGTTGAAAATTGCTATTTAAAAACAACTTGCGAAGGTCAAACCTATCGGTTTGCAAGAATTGCATAACTTTGTGTTGAGTCCATAAGGCTATTTTAATGCAAGCTGCTCTCATGGAAACTGAGCACTCGTTCTTGTTGACTTTCTACATGTGTCCCAACAATTTATACTCATCACACAATTTTGGTATTGCTGTCATACTTCGAAGTTTCGTGCTAATTTGCATTCCAAATTCAAAACCTGCGACTTTTAACAATCCAATAGCTAGCTCCCAACTCTCCTACTCGACGCGGCCTTTCCAACTTTGATTTCATGAAGATTGCTTATATTATTAATAAGGTTTACGTGGAAGAACACTTTTACCCCAATCAAACCGACAACAAGGTCCTAGCGATGGAATTCAGGATCAGCTATGGTTATGATTGCAAATCTGCGATGTAATACTTGGAACTACTGACATGTTCAAATCTTTCTGGTATGAAATACCAAAATTCCATTTATAAAACTAACTTTTTGCGCTAAATCGAGCAATATGCCACATCTAACGATACCGCCATTACTATTATAAGCATTTATGTCGAAATTTGCCAAAATTACAGGAGTAAAATCACTTCATTGCTTTAACGATCCCAACAATTGATATTCCCATTATTTATTGGTCATTTTTTGCCAGCTCTATTATCAAAGCACCAATCACTATTCTGAAGTCAGTGCTCCGGTATGGACCAGACCATCCAAATTTGTAAATTGAGTCTTTATTTTTGGGTTGGCCTACAGCAGTGGACGCATGAACACAAATGATTGGCAGGTTAACTATTTGCCTGCTGAACCGTAGCTCACACATACGACCGTCAACTTCTTTGAAATCCAAAACAGCCGTTTTACCTGAGGCCCAAGAAAGAATGTATAAAACCATGTATAAAGCAGTAAAGCAATGAATAGCTTCTGGGTCTTCATTTTTTGGCCATCGAGTTTTTTTGAAAGCTACGAGGTCAAAGCGATACTCTTTCATGCCTGATACAAACTCATAAAATGCGACTGGTTTTTAACTTAGCAACCCAACCTTTGTTTAGTCCCCTCCTACCACAAGTAAATGAGGCTGTGGTGGAGATCTTAGGATAACATGCTCGTTTATAAGTAGTTTGCGAGGCATGGGAGTGCTCCCAAACCATCGAAACTCATTCCACATGCCATTTATACCTACCTACTGAATTCCCTTAACATTTTGACCATTATGTTTTCCATCCTTTTTGTCACCTCCTAAAATATACAAAGGATAATCCAGCATTACATTTTAAAGGTATTATACTCGTTTATATGTACTTTACGAGACATGGGAGTGCTCTCTCAATCTTAGGGAGTAATCATAATAAATACATACATAATTTACATCCATATTAAAAATTATTGTCAGCATCAATTAGTTGCCAAACTGTACAAATGTATAATTTGAGATACAAAATGAAAAAATCAACAAGTTTTTCCCAGTTCTCTTGTCTATATGTTATATGAGTATAACGTTTCGATCAAGACCATAAATAATTTTATTGACTTACATACTCTCCAGGGAATATTTTATTACAAAAAATTATATGTTGTAGGGAGGGTGTTTGTAGCATGTCGGTAAAATATGTGCGAGATTCAAGAACATAACATTAACAAATTAAAACATTTATCGTTTTCGATTAGACTTAAAGTTGCATGCACATTATCTTACGAAACACACACACACACACTGTGTAAACATATACATGACAAAAAACAACAACGTTCCAGGACTCAATGATTTTTATATACTAGAAACCTGATTTAAGTCATGGAATCAAGACGATAAGATAATATTGTTTTTATTTCGATTTCTTCATTATTTTAGGCTTACAACACATACACAAGCATACAGCAAATATTTATATGGTTAAACATCTTCAGTCACTTTTTTACTTTTTAATATTTTTCATGAGCTTTTCAGTCATCTCTTAGCATTATAACATTTTCATCCAAAAAATAAATAAAAATAATGTTGTGTACTGTATACATAAACCAACTCGTTCATAAGATGGAGATTTTTTTTTTGTTAAAGGATACATTTTCTCATTTATATCCAATGTTTGTGATGGGAAAAAATACGTGATCTAAATTGTTGAACGGATTTCTACTTGATACACGGTATCTATTATACGACGATACTAAATTTCAAGATACAAATGTGAAATAAATTTATCTGTTTCAACGTTACCGTATAAATGTGACTATTTCAATACAAGTATAGTTTGTGTTAGTTTCCACTTCTTATTTATGCATATCAACAAGTTCTTTGTTGCTGTATTTTTATTTTATATAAACAGCTGATGCTCTTCGTTAAATTTATTAGTAAATAAATACATGACAAGCTACAAAATTGAGTTGTCATCTTTAAATTTTACTAAAAAATGGTATTGGTATCTCGTTGAAATAAATGAAGCTGATATGCAACACATGAGGTTGTCATAAAAAAAATAAAGATGATTTGCAAAACACTTATAAGATCAAAATAGAACTAGTTTGTTGACAGAGAACTTCGAAAATTTATGAAAATCTTTAGGACATAATAGGAAACCTTATAAATGTAAAAAAAAAACGCAAAAACCTTAAAGCGTCCAATCCAAAATCAAAGCTGCCGTTTAAAGGACACTAAAGGACACTAATAATATAATAATATAATAATATAATAATATAATAATATAATAATATAATAATATAATAATATAATAATATAATAATATAATAATATAATAATATAATAATATAATAATATAATAATATAATAATATAATAATATAATAATATAATAATATAATAATATAATAATATAATAATATAATAATATAATAATATAATAATATAATAATATAATAATATAATAATATAATAATATAATAATATAATAATATAATAATATAATAATATAATAATATAATAATATAATAATATAATAATATAATAATATATAACTATACGATAGTAGGATATTACATGCTTCCAGTTTATGCATAATGATATCATATGATAATCCTTTACTTACAGGTAACTGGGAAGCATAATCTGTAGGTTATCTAATACTGCCATTATATTTATTTATCTCATCGTAGCCACCTTTCCAGATGACACTACAATTATAGAAGTTGAAAATAATGCCACCGTCGCAACGAGAAAACTCCAGAGGAAGATCATAGTTGTTTGTAGTGATGCAAAATTAACTAATATTTTACATATTTTACATTTAATTCTACATGTCAAAAGGCGAACCATCTAATAATATAAATCTACTCATCTGATTCATTAATCAGATTAAAATACGCGGACCTCTTTACGGAATGATTAGCTTGGCTTAAGCACAGAGATGGGGTCAGAGAATATAGAGACCTACGTGTTTTCATATAATAGCCGATGAAGAGAAAGGATATTAAGAGAAAAGACTTATTTTGATCACAAGAGTGTCAGTCAACCTCTGAATCCATACTTACCCACACTCTAGATCACCCTGCTCTTGCTTAAAACATCAAATCCAAATAAAATAAGAGTAAAGGAAAAGCAAAAAATAAAAATATCCCAATAATACCGTATATTAAAAAAACTTATCAAAAAGAACTAAATCTTAACTAAATCTTAACTAAAATCTTAACTACAGCTTAACTACAAGCTTAACTAAAAAAAATTATCTAATAGAAAACAAAAACTACTTAAATATGTAATAAAAAATAAATAAAATGTTAGCTGATTTATTGACACGTGCTGGTCCATATGTGTTCATACGGCTGCTGTTGCAATAAATCACTGCCTTATAGTAGCATTTAATTTTTATTTTCAATAATTCCAATTATAACAACATAATTTTGTTTATAAAAGTTTAGATAATTTTCACTGGTCGTATGATGGTTAAGGTGCTGGCTTAAATACAGTGCTGTCGTGAATTCGATCACCACCGGGTCAGCAGCATAAATTGAGTGTAAAACACTTCGTTAGGCTGATCACCTACAGCGATCATCAATTGCAAAAATTTAGGTCAACTTTGGCCTGTAACACTGATGATTTGTGTTGTGTTTTTTTTTTTGTATTTCGGCTTGCAAAAAACAGGATCTAGATAAGTTTTGTAAATAAATCTTTCATGATGCTAAAAAAAATAAAATTTTACGACTTTACGTCGTTAATATGATACGTTCCAAAAAGGTTCCCACTCTTATTAACAAGTTTAAATGCTACGTTACTTGTACAGGTTCTTCGATAAAAGCTTTAATAAAGTTGGGAGCAAGTATTATAAAAACCTTTGGGCTGCATCACTCTGTTAAAATTTTTGGATAAATTCTTGTTGAGCAGTGTTGAGCAGTAGTAAGCTTTTGGCTCCTACTTCTAGGGTTATATATGTGCTTGAGTTATTATTGTAAGCTTTACGCAAATTTTCAAGTACAGAGTTTTTTTACAAGCGTTAGTCTGTCAAATTGTGTCAGTTAAACCTAATTGTCATCCACGTCACTTAACTCTTTTAGTAAATTGTAATGGCAGCTATAAGTTTGTGATGTTGGCCAAATACTAAAAATAAATGTGAAAGGTAGAGCACAAGTGATGGAATGTATATCACCGAATAGCTTTTAGGATGCAATATACAATTATTTGTTTAATGAATTATTTATCTAAGCATTAAACGAAATATTTTGGAGGTAAAAAGCTTACCATTATCGCGTACAATTTGCTCAGGAACAGAAAACATATTTAAGACTTGATTCTCTAGGAATTTTACAATATTTATACTGTTTACATCACACATCCGCTCTACGTGTACTGTTCCATTAGGGTGTGTGTATGATATTGGTGGCTTTATGAGCTTTGCAAATTTCACTGACGTTTTCGACCAATAATAATACCGTCGCAAATTTTCTAAGTACGTGCTCTTTTCAATCAAATAGAAATGATACAATTTGGAACATATATCTCCCAGTTCAGGAAGATCAGTATATCAGTATCAGGGTTAGGATTCTAGGAAGAGTCGGTATCCTACCATTAGTGACTTGAAGGTTTGACTTGATGTCAGTGTTTGAAAGTATTCGGTTAAAGTTATCTGTATTTAACCGTGTGTTTGGAATCGGAATCTATTTGCAGTGAACAATCGGTATTACCTTCATTTAAGGTTAACTCTTCCGCTGTGTTGTGATAATGCGTCCACTACAATTTTTGCCCTTCCGGTATTCAATTTAAAAAATTGAATCTTTCGAGTTTTAGACTCCACCGAGTGAGAAAGCTCTTTTTTCCCTACTACTTCAAACTAGCATGATATGATCTTGGTATACGCAAGCACAGTATATAACTATATCCAGTAGTTGTTTGTTGAATTAAAATATAAAGCCACAGATTTATAATTGGAAATCGGCTAAACCACAGCAAAACAAGACAAGGTACAGTTAGCGATGAAAGTATTGTTACCAACAAATGAACCGAAAACTTAACAGTTAATTAACAGTTAAGTTAAAAAGACTGGGCTAACAATGAACTTGAAAAAAGCAAGTTTCTTATCAAAAAAATCCGCTATACCTTGACTATATAGTTAGAGATGGTGTACTCAAGCTAGATTCTTCTAAAAAATTTGCTTTTACCCCTAATTCTGTTCCTAAAACTGTTCGAACACTTAGAATATTTCTTGGCATAGCGGGATAACATATAGGTTCTTGAACTATTCTGTACCAGCTTTCTATGGATAGTGATACTTTAACCCTTTATGTTGGAAGCCTTTTTAATTGTATTGGACGTCATGAAAAGACGTTTCCTGGAAGTTATTAAAAATAAACTGTCCTCTTTCTTGGGGTCAATGGAGGTTTGTCACAAAAAGCTATGATTATGTTAACTAAAACCACATTAAATTTTTTAAACTTTAACTGTGCCATACGTCTTATCGTGGTTTTATGTGCGACCACATAAACGAGTTTAAAAAACATATAAAATTATCATTATATAAATTTAAGCACCAAATTACATTTATATTACATTTTTATAAGCTTTTGTAAAATGAGCGTAATTTTTAAAATTCCCCGCACATGAATCAATATATTGATGTATACGAGTAAAGCTTTTACGTTTTTGGAATCAAAATGTCTAACATACATATATTATAATATAAAAAATTTATATAAAACTTTCGCTCTTAAATTGAATCAAAATGTATTAAAACATCTTCGTGTATACAGCAACAGAACCACTTTTTGTTTTTTATTTCAGAGGTAATAAAATAAAAGCTTTATACGAGATGAATAATTTATAAACACGATCACGAGCTTTTATGATTTAATATGTACTCTCGAGTACATATATATACTACCGAAATAATGATAGATACATACACGAGTATGTATTATGCATAAGATGTTTATTGTTAGTTACGCTCGATGATGTTTGTATATGTTATGTTGTATATGCATAAATAAAAATGAACAATTAAAACTGTATATAGCATAAAAATTAATGAATATGATCAACAAAATATTTAATTGGGTAGCACAGTGCAAAAAACATATTTGTATTGTTTTATGTTTGTTCGTATGCAATACATAATAACACTGTGTGGTCTTAAATATGAAATTGTTAAATTTGATTGGATGCCAGCATGAGTTCATGCAGCCATTAGGGTTAAAATTATATATTAACAAAAATTTATAATGATGATGGTGCGGTAATTTTTTTTTATTCATTTGGATAAAATGCTCGAAATACGAAAGATTGCACTTTTTTGATATGGCGGTGATTATATGTACATTTATATTGTCCCATATGTGTGTAAGTCATGTGTATATACGGTTTATCTGATAACGACCAATATTTTATTTTAAATATTATATGTTTTTAATTAAATTTGTTGGTAATATATACATTTTAATTTAATTATCATACAATGTTTTACATATGTAATATCTATATGGTCGTTATATATATATATATATATATATATATATATATATATATATATATATATATATATATATATATATATATATATATATATATATATAATTACAATTATGATAATTAATTAAATTAAGCATAAAATCATTAGGAATTATCAGTTAATATTTTATACCATATTTATTTATACAGTAGTTTTATGGTGATACTATGCATAAATTTATAAGTCTAAAAACAGTACTATGTGACAAATCTCGACGGTTAGTTCGCATATCGAAAACCTAACAAACTCGGCTTTTATAAATCTGACAGAACACACATCATCTCCGCACCATATCCACATCCCGTCGAAAAGTGCGTCTTCGCTACTTCAAAAGAGTTGTGTAATCTCTGTGCTTGCATATCTAAATTGTTTTTAAATATTGTTTAGCGTAAAATTGTATTTTCGTTAGTGAATTTGGAGTTTTGAACATAAATAGTGTGCTATCAACTATTATCTTGTGTTGAATTAAAGAAATAAGTATCTTGTGTTGAATTAAAGATCAAATTGACTTTATACTGCGTTTGGTGGAAATCTGTCAAATTTTTCCGGGTAATTTTTTCTTAAAGACACTATGTACACAGATAGAACAGTGACATCTATTATCCATTTAATAACAACTATCGTTGTCCATACAACATCACATTAATCAGCTACATCTTTACTTTATTACGGAAACTATAGGGTGGTTAAATTTCAAGGGCCGATGTTGATTTTGAATAAAACACAAATTATATAGGAAATCATTGTCAATTCTTTTTATTATGATAATATGGTATGGTTCAACTATGTATGGAACAAAATATCGGCCAAATGGCCGCCGCGACCTCGGCGGTACACCTCTATCTGATGCTCCAAATTGTCGATGACACTTAGGCATAATTGAGGTTCTATGCCGTTAATGTGCCGAATTATCTCATCCTTTAGCTCTTGAATTGTTGCTGGCTTATCGACGTACACCTTTTCTTTCAAATAACTCCAAAGAAAGAAGTCCAACGTTGTCAAATCACATGATCTTGGCGGCCAATTGACATCGTCACCACGTGAGATAACACGACCACTGAATTTGTCGCGTAAAAGAGCCATTGTTTTGTTAGCTGTGTGGCAACTGGCACCGTCCTGTTGAAACCACATATTGCTCACATCCATATCTTCCAATTCGGTTCATAAAAAGTTAGTTATCATCTCACTATAGCAAACACCATTCAAAGTAACTCTTCAGCCACACTATCGCGAACAGCAGCAATATTTTGGT
Source organism: Tipula confusa (assembly GCA_963556175.1). NCBI lineage: Eukaryota > Metazoa > Arthropoda > Insecta > Diptera > Tipulidae > Tipula > Tipula confusa. Next base: position 16,497,228 of record OY744475.1, read on the forward strand.
GTTTTAAAATCTCCTACAGATCCGGTTTGCTCAAATTTTTGAACGATTTTTCCGATTGTATGCACATTTGGAAAATTAAATTGACCGAAAAAATCACGAAGTGCACGATATACATTTTGATTTGAACGCCCATTTTCATAATAAGCCTGAATAACTTTAACGCGTTGCTCGAATGTGTATCTTTCCATGGTTCAAATTGAGTTAGTCTGAAATTAAGAAATGTCAAATGAAATGCAGGAAAAACTTGACGTTTAGATGTGGATCACATTCAACATCGGCCCTTAAAATTTAACCACCCTTTATTTAAGTCTACACACAGTTTTACCTTAAACCATTGTACGACTATTTATCACACGCCAAATATTAATAATGACTGAAAAAAATGCGAGCTTGCTACTTGTAATCCATTAGCAGACAAAAGTATCAAATGTAGTGCGGAAAATTTTTACACTTGCTATGCTCCAAAATTAATAATAACGCTTTTTCGTTGTTTGCTAAAAAATGTTAAATGGTTTAGCTAGGTATGGAGCCCGAGCTAAGCTGAAATTTTAACGTGGTCTCCACAATTCTACGGATAAATATCGAGCTAAAAAAAATGAGTAATGATAAATTTTGACATACCTAATTTGACGTGTCTTTTGGTTTTAAAGGTGTTATGTTTTCAAATTTTTTAGATTTTATTTTAGATTTTGGTGCTTTTTAAGAATTTTGGCATTGTTTGGTCATCTTCTTCACTTTTATATGGTAATCCTAAATCATGTACATTATCGAAATCATCGATTTCGACATACTCCATTTTAACTGAACGGACAAAATAAAAACCTAAGGAAATGTCAAAATTTTGCATTTATTTAATGTACCTGGCAGATAAATTGACGCGAAAATATTGGAGACTTTATAGTTGTGCCATCTTTTATACAATCCGACAAACTATATTTTCTATTATTTTTTCACGTCAAGCTGCGTACCTGTGAGTGAAATTTTTTTATCGCGCTCTTAGCTAGCTAAATTTTATATCAAATTAGATGAGAAATTTATCTTAGCTCGAGCCCCGCATCGACTTTTTTTGATAATTGTTGTGAAATTTACGACAAGTTATCTCAAACGTTAGTTATGCTGAATACACTCCAGTTCATTGGTACTGATATTAAATGTATCATTAAACCGGAGGTATCTGCTTTGCCTTCTGAAAGGAGACTGACTCGTCTTGGAAAGAAGAAAATACTATTTTCAGATTCGAATGGAACAGCCACTCCTACTACCCAAGAAGATGGTCTATTACCAGGAAAATATAATAATTGGCACTTGTGCTGACCTTGATGATATAACGGTTAAGAGCAGTTCCTGTAGGGAAATTCCAGATCTTGCTAGCGGTAAACTCTCCATTAGCGACTATCTTAACTGGACTTAGTACCTCGTACAGGTTCTGCATTGATCAACTACCATTTTAGATGTGATTATTTTTCCTTTGGGTATATCAGCTATTTCCGTGGGATAAAACCTTTGTTGCTCGTAGCGGCAGAGAATGTTATTTGCTTAGTCTAATTCAATCGACGTCAGCAATTTACTATCTCTTTGATATAATTTAGGATTTTTTTCTGCTTCAACGAAACGCAAAATAAAAGTTTTTGGTGCCTTTTTGTATGAGGAAGACCTTGCACGCATATTAAATGCAAATATTTTATTTGACTCTTCTTCCTTTGTTCTATGTGTTTTCCTCTGTACTGGCCATAAATCCTTATTTCTTGTCAACGATTCAGGTCTGTGCCATCATAGCCGATGTAACTTTAAATGCGAAGGCGTAATTCCTCGTATTGCACAATCTGCAAGATTGTGTTCGGATGATATGTGCTTCCATTGCCTTTGTTTTGTGTGGCTTGTAGCGGGTGAGTATATATAAAATACTCATCCGTACATATGATCACAACACATATTATTTGTAAATATATAATCAACTTGATTATATATATTTACATCATAATAAAACAAAAACACGACTGTCAAAATTGGTCGTCTATTTTGACAGTCAAGCAATTTTGGAGTTGGATTGCAATTGCTGAGTACACCAGTTCATGGTGTGCACCGATAGATGGTGCGATGGCGAAAAATAAATAGTGAAGACAACTAAGAACGCTAGATGGTGCAATATATTATTTATATTAAACAAGAAAAATAAATAATTGAGACTCGGCCATTCCAATTTGAACCAGCGAGGAAATTACATCGTTCGGCCAAAATCATCAACAACATCATCATCATAAACAACAACAACAACAATATAATTAAAATTCTTAATTATAATTGTTACATCGCATATTGTAAGTTAATAAATACAGTGCGTACAAATAAAATAATTTAAGGGTATATAATTGTTGTATTGCATACAACAATTATATTTATAAATAGTGAGTTTTATTTTCCTATCCCAACTTGGGATAACCTACGGAAACATAGCTTGCTATATTTGGTGACCCCGACGTCCGTTTTTACGGCCAATAATTAAACCACGTGGTTTAAATTATCACGCAACGCGCAGCCTTAATTTATTTTATTTTTTTTGTACATTTGTTTTGTTTTGTTCGACGAAATAGACAACATGTCTATTCATGGTGATGATGACACCAAACTAGAAGTGACCAAGATCTCAGCCACTGGCATTCGTCTCCCAGAATTCTGGATTACTAATCCGGAATCCTGGTTCAAGACGATCGAGATACTGTTCGACGCGAACAAGGTCACGAGCGACAAACAAAAGTTCGCTCAGGCGATCAGTTGTTTGTCTCCTACGCAGGCGGTGATGATCGATGATGTTCTGCAGGAACCTCCTGCAGAAAATAGATACGCACACCTTAAAGCTGTTCTGATCGAGCGAACAACGCTCTCAGACAGAAAGAAATTAGAAGCGCTGCTAGAGAAGACTGAAATGGGCGACCAACGTCCATCGGAAGTCTTACGGCGCATTAAATCACTAGCCACTGGCCGATTTAATGCGACACTTATTACACAACTGTGGATCAGGAAACTACCTGAATTTATTCAGATAGCACTGATCCCACAGCAGGATAAGGAGGCAGACGCATTGTCTATCATAGCCGACCGGCTACACGAGGCAATGCCAACTACACATGTGGTGGGCGCTGTTCACCACGTGTCACGGTCCCGCGAAAGGATGGAGCCTGACCACGTGCCTACTAGACACGATGGGAATACTACAACCTGTAGTACGAGCACCAACGAGCAACTGGCTCGCACGCTCGACAGACTCAATTCCAGACTAGACAGACTAGAACTTCGAGCGGCTAGTCCAGCGACCAACTGGCGAACACGATCACGTACTCCTTCCACTGGAAGGAGGTCGAATTCAAAAATAAGACTAGTCCGCCCGCTACCAGCACGGTGTTATTATCATACAAAATTCGGACACAAAGCCGAATATTGTAAGTTACCATGTGATTTTCCCAAATCACAGGTAAACACAACTGTGAACCACAGGTTCACAAAACAAAAGGCTGTAGTGATGGATAACAATTCCCCAAACTAATAGGTCTATTGGCTGGTGCGGCTGACCATAGACCGAATTACACTAGCCGCCTATTTATAAGGGACAATCAGAACAAACTCACGTTTCTGATTGACACTGGCGCTGATTTATCCGTCATGCCCTATACAACTTGTATTAACCACAAATCCCAAGTCAACACCGACTTAGTTTTGTCAGCCGCCAATGGTACGACTATCAATACCTACGGAAGCAAATTGCTGCAAGTAGATATTGGTCTAAGACGGAACTTTCCGCACGTATTCACGATAGCAAACGTGAATCGTCCTATCATTGGTGCCGACTTTCTTGAGAAATACGGCTTACTAGTCGATCTTAAGAACAGGAAGCTAATTGATCCAGTCACACAACTGTCGATCAATGTGTCACAGACACTAGCGAACACACCTTCGCCCAGGAACTTCCTGATTGACAACGGGTACGGCAAGCTATTAAAGAAGTTTCCTTCTTTAACAGCTCCGCCGAATTACAATTCTCCCGTTAAGCATAATGTAGTACACCACATAGTGACTACAGGACATCTACCGGTGTCCAGACCAAGAAGATTGGATCCGATCCGACACAAAGCGGCTACAACGGAATTCCAACATATGATACAACTAGGTATATGTCGGCCATCGGCATCGCCAGTATCATGTCCACTACACTTGGTTAAAAAGAAGAATCAAGACTGGAGACCATGTGGAGACTACCGCAGGTTGAATATGGTAACGGTACCTGACCGTTATCCTATTCCCCACATCCAGAACTTCTCCATGCACCTACAAGGTTGCAAGATATTCTCGAAGATCGACTTGGTCTGAGCTTATCATCTTATCCCAGTTGCACCTGAGGATATTCACAAGACGGCAATCACTACTCCATTTGGTTTATTCGAGTTTACTCGAATGCCATTTGGACTTCGCAACGCCGCACAGTCGTTCCAACGATTCATCAACGAAATCGTCAAGGATCTCGACTTTGTGTTCGTCTACATTGACGACATACTTGTAGCTTCAACTTCGGAAGAACAACACATGTTTCACCTGGAAACATTGTTTCAGAAACTTTCTGAATACGAGGTGAGCATCAACAGTGCGAAATGCGTTTTCGGCACTAGCTCTCTCGACTTCCTTAGTCACAAAATTACTCCGACTGGTATTCTGCCGTCCACTGAACGAATTAACGCCATTCGGGAATTCCCAGCTCCACAAACAATCCGGCATATACAGCAATTTATCGGCATGATAAATTACTACCACAGGTTTATGCCTAGGATAGCGGAAACCTTAGGTCCTATCCACACTCACTTGGCTACTTTACTAAAGAAGCCCAAGACGCCGAAAAACTTCTTCTGGCCAGACGAATGTCAACAGGCATTCGACAAGCTAAAAACCATTTTAGCAAACATTGTACTATTGGCACATCCAATACATGACGCTAAACTTAGTGTCACAACCGACGCCTCAAGCACTGCTGTAGGCGCCGTGTTGCAACAATGTAACAATGGGGATTGGGAGCCGCTTGGTTTCTTTTCGAAGAAACTTTCGAATGCTGAGACAAAATATTCCGCATTCGATAGAGAGCTACTAGCTATCTACCAAGCAATTAAACATTTTCGATACTATGTCGAAGGTCGAGATTTTACAGTCTACACCGACCACAAACCGCTCACTCGAGCGATTCAATCCAAGGCTGAGCGCAACCCGCGACAAACTCGCCACTTGGATTTTGTGTCTCAGTTTACGACTGACATACAACACATCCAAGGCAAGGATAACGTGGTAGCCGATACACTGTCTCGAGCATCAAACCACGAAACTTCATCTGTCGAGACTCACTTCGACATGAAGCAAATTGCAACATCGCAAGAAACCGACACGGAACTTCAGGATATACTTTCTGGTTCCGCAAAACGATCTAATTCCACTTGGAAATTAGAACGCATTAAATTAGCTGACTTAGCTATTTACTGCGAAATCTCAACGGGCAACAACCGCCCGTATATCGCAGAACCACTGCGACGAAACATATCTAATGCACTGCATAATATATCGCATCCAAGCATCCGAGCCACTCGGAAGTTAATATCTACTAGATATTTCTGGCCCAGTATGAATAAGGACGTGGCCCACTGGGGCAATCCTGTTTGTCCTGCCAAAGATGCAAAGTCACAAGACATACTAAATCCCAACATGGGCATTTCAGCGTTCCACCGGGACGTTTTGAACATATCCATTTAGATATAGTGGGACCACTTCCACCTTCTAATGGATACACATATATACTCACCTGTGTCGATCGTTTCACACGATGGCCAGAAGCGTACTGCATACGAGAAATCACTGCAGTTACGATTGCCCGAACATTTGTTGAGAACTACATCTCCAGATTCGGAGTACCGGTTAACATCACGACCGATCAAGGTGCACAGTTTGAATCCAAACTGTTTGGTGAGCTAACTAAGCTACTTGGTTCCAACCGGATCCGAACCACCTCGTACCATCCTCAATCAAACGGTATGGTTGAGCGTTTTCATCGCCAGCTAAAAACATCACTAAAATCCCGATGTAACACTGTTCATTGGAGCTCCGAGATACCCATAGTACTACTAGGTATCCGAGCTACTGTAAAAGAGGATCTCAAATGTTCCCCAGCTGAGCTTGTCTACGGACAAACACTGAAGCTGCCTGGCGAATTCTTTGTAGATAACCCTATTTTACCTCTCAGTACAACTGACACTATGATCGAACAACTACGATCATGTATGAGCAACCTAGTGCCCAAAAACACTCGTGTAGCCAAGCAAACGGACATACATGTCCCGAAATCACTAGACACTAGTGATTTTGTGTTTGTTAGAGTAGACAAAGTGCGCACAGGTTTGACACCGCCATACGATGGCCCATACAAGGTTATTCGACGTTTACGGAAACATTTCGTACTTGACGTCAAAAACAAACATCAATCTATCAGCATTGATAGATTAAAACCGGCATTCGGAATTCTTTCTTTCGCTGAGAAACTTTCTCCAACAAGAAAACTCCGAACAGTCCGCATACAAGTGTGAAACTTTCACATGTTAAACAACTTCCTAAAAATAAGACACTGTCAGTAATAGGAAATGAAGCAAACAATTGCTAGAACAATACAAACCTCGGTTGTAACTATCTCTAGTTCCCGTGTGCAACCACGGTCGAGATAAGCTTTATCTCCCGTGGGCCGCTAAACCATAGCCTGAGTAACATGCATAATTACACAGCAAATAACATGGTAACTTATTAAGTACCAAAACTATTATATATATTTGGTCAATTGCAGATGTCGAAAACTGCAGCAATAGCGACTATGGATGTCGACAAAGATGATTTGCTAACGCTGACCGAAATAAGGCAAAAGACGCTACTAGCTAGCATTAATGCAGCTACTTCGGCAGCACCAAAACAACCACCACAGGTGGCAAAGGTGACCAAAATTCCAGCACCGCGAAGTTTGCCGAAGGGCATGATATTAAAAAAACGAGCTCACGTTTCATCAGAAACGCAAACTGAGCATACACCGTCGACACGTCCAACTAGGACGGTAGCAACCCAAACATTGGGATCAAAAACAGCAAAAAGTGGTCCTCCACGTACGACCGAACAACGTTTGGCTCGTATTGAGTGGATTCTGGCTCGCACGCAGTCATTACCACAGGTATATAGGCAAGCTGTACAACGTCCCACTATTTTAGCGACAAGAACAGCCACACGCAGATCGCGTCGTCGTCGTCAGAAAAATAGACAAACAATTGTGCAGTTACACAGGCCAGAGGCACCGGTCCCGGTAAAACAAATACCAACACAAACAATATGTTTTTACCACAACAGACACGGTGCGGCAGCACAACACTGTGCACCACCGTGCACATTCCAATACGACAAATTGTCGGTACTGGAAAATGGGAGCAACACTGTTGCTCTACCAGCTTAGTAAGACAACACTGTTGTTTATGCAAGAACGGTGGCAACTAACATAGTTCACGTCACCACGGTCGAGACACAAATGTCTCCCTTACGAAACAACACTGTTGTTTCTAAACACACGGTTGCAACTAACATAGTTCCCGTCACCACGGTCGAGATATACTATATCACCCGTTGTAAACTATAAACTTTGCCTAAGTAGTTTCCACCACAGGGGGATGCTTACTCGGGGCGAAGTCATGTAGCGGGTGAGTATATATAAAATACTCATCCGTACATATGATCACAACACATATTATTTGTAAATATATAATCAACTTGATTATATATATTTACATCATAATAAAACAAAAACACGACTGTCAAAATTGGTCGTCTATTTTGACAGTCAAGCAATTTTGGAGTTGGATTGCAATTGCTGAGTACACCAGTTCATGGTGTGCACCGATAGATGGTGCGATGGCGAAAAATAAATAGTGAAGACAACTAAGAACGCTAGATGGTGCAATATATTATTTATATTAAACAAGAAAAATAAATAATTGAGACTCGGCCATTCCAATTTGAACCAGCGAGGAAATTACATCGTTCGACCAAAATCATCAACAACATCATCATCATAAACAACAACAACAACAATATAATTAAAATTCTTAATTATAATTGTTACATCGCATATTGTAAGTTAATAAATACAGTGCGTACAAATAAAATAATTTAAGGGTATATAATTGTTGTATTGCATACAACAATTATATTTATAAATAGTGAGTTTTATTTTCCTATCCCAACTTGGGATAACCTACGGAAACATAGCTTGCTATAGGCTTACTTCAGAAAGCAAGAACAAATACTCAAATATATAGAGTAAATAGGAGCAACTGATGTTCCAAAAATTTAAAAAAAATGCAAAAGGTAGAAACTAGGGAGAATCAGCTCAAAACCAGCTACTAGAAAGATCTGCACTACTTAAAGTACAGTTGCAAGCTGTGATATACCACTGTCAAAGGCCAACTTTGTTACTACGAGACAAAGCAGCAGATGAATTTCTAAAATTAGAAGAAAATATAACTGCATAAAACAAAACAGCAACGAAAAAAAGGACTTTAAGAAATGAAACATGAAAAAACCAAACAAGTGCAACAAGCTTACTATGGTAAGCTTTTATGAAATTTTGAAGAGATTTACAGAAGACGGACTCATCAACACCATTAAAAACGATAATGGATTGGAATACATAATTTTCCTGGATCATGGATTGGAATACATAATTTTCTTGGTTAGAGTGATATTTTCTTGTAATTTGTCAGCGTCGCAAGTTTCATTAATGGTACGGAAAATTTTGATATTATCTGCGTATATGAGGATGTCTGCATTTTTATTAACCTCTGATGCTGTCAATGAAGACAAGAAATACCCAAGGTACAATTTGGGACCCTTGAGGAACTCCAGAAATTGTGACATATTGCACACGATAAGTAAAAGGTCCACAATTTAACAGAATTAAGTTAAAATGCAAAAGCGTACAGGCTATCAAGGGCCTTCTGGTGACAGATAGAATCAAATGCTTTTTTCTGAAGTCTGTATTCACTACATCTATTTGGTGACGTTTTTCAACTTCATTAACGATCTTACTAGTAGCTTCTGTTAAACTAGTTGATGTAGATCTACTCGATATGAATCCATGTTGAGGACAACAACCTCAAATAGTTTTGGAATTGATGAATTTGTAGACATGTAATTTTTAGAAATGAATTTGTAGAAATGTCATAATTTGTAGAACGTAACATCATCTCTTTTAACAGATTGGAAGATTGGTGTAATCTTTGAGAATTTCCATTTATCAGGAAATACGCCGGTTGCAAAAGAGTAGTTGTAGAGGTCTCGCAAATGACATACTAAAATACTAGCATGTCTTTTCAAAATCGAAGATGATATGTCATCCGGCTCACATCCGTCACCAAAATTTAACAGTGCAGATAAACTATTGTCATCAGTTATAAAAGGAGGATTAATTGAGATATTAGTGTTGTTTAATTGCTGTGTTTGAACGTCAGTGTCTTGTGTCCTATAGACGGATTGGGAAAAATTTTCAAAATTGTCCGCAATTTCTTTAGAATCAATGCTCTTGGTGAACATATTAGTCGGATACCCTTCAATTACTCGTCTACCTAAAATATTTTCAAAAATGCTTTGGTTTTTTTTTAATTACTTCCTGGACTTCAGCTAGGTATGATGTGAGCTTTAATTTAAATTACGCATCAAAACCAGCACTGTATTGCCAAAACTTGGCTTCCTCCACTTTAAGCCCACTTTTTAACATACTCGCATAAGCTTTAGATTTACGGTTATTAAGATTTATGAGTCGCTCATCAATCCATGGCGGATGATTATTGATTTTTTTAGTTGAGTAAATATGGTCGTACTGAACCTTTTTTGTCATCTTTTTAGTAACAATATTTTACTGTTGCATCCTACTGTTTAGATGCGTCGCAAAATCCATGCAGTTCTATGGGTGAATTGTTGAAAGTTTCCACCCATCTTGTTGTTGAACCTGACACGTTGTTTTGTGGGTTATCATCCAGTGAATTGGTTTGCTGAATTTAATTTGTGACCTTAGTTGCGCCTTCTTTGTTGTGGATAAGAGTGTGGTGTTTGCATTACACACCTTCTGTTAAAAATATCTTTGAGAAGTTATGATACCTAATTATGCTCTATTCCGATTTTCTATGGTACATGTTTTGTTGTTGATGATACATCTTCAACAATGATTTTCACATCTGTATGTTGTTGCCACTAACGTTTTTATGGATTTACTTGGTTGCCAGGATTTTTTCGTTATTTTAGTGATTTTTTAGTATGTTCCAGGCTGCCGGATAATTCTCTGCTGTTGATTTAAGATGATTTATTATTTTAGCTGCTGGACCTCTTACATAGCCATTTTTAACTAATTGTAAAAACTGCATAATTGCATTTCTTTTATAGTAAATGCCATTAAACTAAAAATTGTTAACAATTATGTAAAATATAAAGTGACATTAAAGTTTCCATCATTAAAAGTTGTATAACAGGTAAGAAATTATACTGTCCAAATTTCATTGCACAGTACTGTATAATATACGTATTATCTAAAATTATAACGGAAATTAATTTAATTAGGTGCGATGCGATTTACGTTATTAGTTAGTTTAATGAATTGTAATCAGGATATGTGACGTCATATTATATGTATATACGTTGTGTTTAACATAATAATCATAGTTGATAACAAATATAATAAAAGTAACGCACATTGAATTTCAATTGAATTGATTAACATCGATTAAAATCGATTAAACCAACCTATACACAGAATCATAAAATAAAAATGTTTTTTTAACAACCAAACACAAAATCATAAAACCGACCTGAACCTTCAACCCATTAAAATAGTAGTAAAATCGAGATCCTTAAAAAAACATCGTCGTAAAAAATATAAACGCATAGCCAAATATTGAAAAATAATCAGGATAATTTCCCTCCAAGGAATATCCCTATTTTAAATCATAAAATTTTATCTGAAACTTTTTTTTTATTACACGAAATGTTGTGCGTTCGAATGCCGAGAGTCGAGTGAAAATAAAATTTTCATGTGTTGCTCTTTATTATGGTCCTTCTTCTTTTTCTTGATTAATAATAAAATCAAAGATAATTAAATTATCGTCAGATAAATGGTAATTGATTTACTTTTAAGGATTGGTACAATTTTCTTTATGTCTTCATGGACTATTTTCAAATTTTCATCGGTTTTCAAAATATTTTATTATAAAAATCTATAAATACAGGATACCTAATGTCCTGACAGGGCCTGTATATGAAAAAGTGGTATATTATATATTTGTGAAGCAAATGTAATAGAAAAAATATACATTTTTCTTACCATCATACTCAGCGATCTTGTTTCATGTGTCCCAGAGCTACATATTAATTTCCAAATGACTTAAAAGTTAAGTTGCTTTCGAAAATCGTGTTTTCCATTGTAAGTAAGCGCAGGGCCCGTATTCTTGAATTTTGATCGAAAAAATTCACCCTTGTTTTTTTTCGTCTAAAAAATCTACTGAAAATTTCACGTACATGCAAAGACGTAGTTTTGAATTCAGGCGGATTTTATATTCCCCTTTCTTCAATTCCAACTTCACACAGTGGTAAATAAATTTATGTCAACATTCCAATAAATTTACGTAAAATTTTACGTTCAGTTTCAGTTTATAAGGGTCTTGTTCAATGTATTAAAAATATTTAGTTAAAAAATTGGGGAAAATAAATAATCGAGGGGAAATATTTTTAATTAAAAATTTAATTTTGAGTGAATGTTGAAAAGTTAAAATTTTGACATCTATACATTGTAAAAATTTATACACAAAATAATCGCATTGGTAACAATATATATCTAATTCGAATGAGATATGTATCGGTAATAAACATATTATGCGTATTTTATTAGGCACAGGAATAAGAATTCGAATGAAAATTTTCCCCTTATTTCAATATAAAACCAACAAAAAGTTGGATTGAAATTAATTCAGACGGAATGATATTGTTGTTGTAAAGTTCCTAATAAAATAAAGTTAATATACGCCAACTATGATTTTAATTTTATTGTTTTATAACTAACCACAGCTAATTTTGTCAAAAATGAGGTTATGATTTTTTAACTTTTTTCACTTGTCAAAATTAATAGACGGTCTTAACCTTGTTAAATTTTTTATAAATTTTTTGAGGTGAATAAAAAAAAATATTTAATATGTGTTTTTAACACATTCACAAAGACCCTTAATTGTGAAAATTAGTGTTTTGGTTTAAACAAGATTCCTTATTTCGTTTTATTAAAATTAAAAAAAGAATATTTATATTGTGATAAAAGTATACAAATACAGTGACAGAATGGTATTCTCACGCAACAATACAAAATTTTAAAGTATCAATGAGTCAACCATCAGTCAGCAAAAGTATAAATGATGTCCTTAATGCTGTTCATTTCATTGAATTTTGCGCATTACACAACATGTGCATTGAAAATGAACTAGACATCTGAAGAAAATGATGATTTGTTGGATGGAATGTTTACTTATGATGACAATTCACACGACAAATGAAGCAGCAGTACTACAACGAATTCTCTTTTGAATGCAGGTAGATGGATACAACATACCATTGTTCACTAATAGCCATTTGACATAACAAAGTGTCATATTTTATCCCTTCTAACTTCATTTCGGTATAAAAATATACCGATCATTTTTGTGCACTAGTGAACGCATTTTTTTTGGTTGGCATATATTGTTGTCAAAACGGTATTTTAAATGTCAATTCACTTTCAAAATAAAACTTTTCTGATTTATACAAAGTTTTAATTGATTGATTGATTGATTTTGAATGTACTGCCAAGCATTAAGCAGGATATCCCGGAAAGCGCCGGGCCCACAGTACACCCGTTTTTACATATACTTGGAAGGATATGGAAGGATACTAGTTAAATTATTGAGATCGACCCGGTTACAGACACCTTGGCGGCCAATAGTTAGTAAATTTTTGTGGGTTAGGGAAAGGAAAAGTAAGTTAGTGATGACATAATTGGTCCGATTTCCCGGTAGCCAATATTCAAACTACTGTTAGTGTAAGACAATCACATTTTTGTTGTACTGCTCTGCATTCTGACATCTCTTATCAGCAACTCCAGTATGCCGACATTCATCTGTAATCTGCAATGGTTCTCTGAAAATCAAATCTATTAATGAACTAATTACTCTAGGTTGTTATAAATTAAATTAATTTTTATCTGGAATTATAAATTAATTAGTTTTTAATATTGTAACTTCATTATACAATAATATAATTCCTGCAAGCCATAGGCTGTAATAAATTGGATTAGTACAAAAATGTAAGAATACAAGAAAAAATATAGAATTTAAAAATATAATAATATACTACTAAACTTATTTATAAATAATTAAACAATATGACAGGGGCATTATGAGTACTATGACAGCAATAGTATAACACACATTCACAATTCATCCCATACTCACCACCGATAGAAACCAAACTTCCCAACAACTCCACAACAAACCCAAATTACAGATTTAAGAATACTTAAAAAAGGCAGAGTAAAACGACAAGCAAACTAAAGTAAAAAATTGAAATCTGAGACCAACTCCAATAGGAAAAGGCCAGAAGCGTACACTATCAAGGGTGCCGCCAGAACGCCCTTTGCGAAAACAGCCGTCATTTCCAGCAGATAAAATGTATGCGAGCTCTGCCGACACCAACCACTACCAGACCAAAATTGCCAATTAAGCCGGTATTTAAACAATGATAGTCATCAACGAGATCTGGGAAGACTACCTGGCCAACCTCACTCTGTCACTTCTACAAGTAAAGCAAACCACACATTTGCTACTGTCGGCCCACACCACACCGAAACATAATAAATGAAAAAACCGGCTACAGCAACTCGGGAGTATCCCCTGAAAAGCTACACGCAACAATTGGCAAAACTAGCAAGTTCACTACCACGATCCATCACCACCAAATCCAAGTCACAATTCTTGGAATTCCGGTGATCAAGGTCATCACACCAAAACCAAATCAAGGTAGTCAATTTCAACTCAGAAAGTGGCCATGAACTGCTCAACGCCCCACACCTCTCCGAAATACATCCTGTCTAAGACCAGAATTCCACCTGATTCCGAAACGACACTCACAGACACGACCACCACCAAAAATAAGAATGCCAACCACACAACACAATACCAAACCACCATCACCCACTTCACTAGGCTACCCCAGAAACATCGCTGCCGCTCCAGATCCATACAACTAAAAGCCACCTCCACAGCCGTCTACAATACACTCGCCAGAACCCAGACGGAGTGCCTCACTGTCCCGTCGCTGACCTTACCCAACAACACCAGAAACTGCAACCAACTTCAATCGCTCAAACCTCACCGATAAACCCAACATCCCACTCCTGACAACAATCCCCCAACTCTATAGCCAACCCTTTCCTCCAAAAGCTATTCCAACAACACCATCTCCGAATGACAAATGGACCGATCCCTCTCTATCTACCACAACTCAAGTTTCGAGTGGATACAACAAAGTAGAGGCACACACGCAAGCACCTACAGGCACCCGTGGTGGTCGGTCAAAGCAACTACTGCACTAGATAAAGATGTTAGTTATGACCTAATTGGTCCGATTTCTCGGTATCCAATATTCAAACTACTGTTAGTGTAAGACAATCACATTTTTGTTGTACTGCTCTCCATTCTGCCATCTCTTATCAGCAACTCTAGTTTGCCGCCATTCATTTGTAATCTGCAATGGTACCCTGAAAACAATATATATCAATGAACTAGTTACCCTAGGTTGTAATAAATTAAATTAGTTTTTCATCTGAATTTATAAAAAATTAGTTTTTAATATTGTAACATCATTATACAATATCAAACCTCCAAGCCACAGACTGTAACAAATTTAATTAGTATCGTCTGAAAATTACAAATTTATTAATTTATACCATCGTTAAATATACATTTATTAATATAGAAACCATATATAACATGTAAATTGATATAAAAATATACATAATGTAAAATGTAAAAATAAAAATATAAAGTCACAACAACACAAAAATATAAAGCACAAAATTCAAAAATGTAAAATAAGTTAATATATAACATACAAGTGTAAAAATATTAAAATATAAAATAAAATATAACAATAAACTAATTTATAAATAAATAAACAATGTAACAGTGGAATAATGAGCGTTATCACCAACAATAGTACGACATACATCCACAATTCATCCCATACTCACCATCGATAGACACCCTAAGTCACACAAACTCCACCACAACCCAAATTAGATTTAAAAATTACTATTTATTTATTCAAACAAATGTTCTCGACTGAAACTACACCCCCCTTTGCAGAATCCTCCCTCCAGCGACAACCCCATCCATTCTACCCGGCATATCGACTTCAGTAGCGATCCACCTTCCCCAGTACCTTCAACAACTAGGGATCAAGGAAAGCAGACCACCACATACCAAACAAAATAAACAAAATTGTCACTAAAAGGAAAATTCTACAACAAAAAATATAGTTCAAATCAAAAACACTTGCTTAAACAAACAAATATTATAATAGTGACAAAAGATAAAAGCAAAAAAACAAAAAAAAAAAAAAAAAAAAATGGAAAACTACCATTTAAACACATATTAAAAATACGTTAAATAGGATCCACAAAAGAAAAGAGAAGTAGCATGCACCATCAATGGTGCCGTCAGAACGCCCCTTTCGGAACAAACCTCCCTTGTCAGCAGACAAAAATTCGCCAATCACCAATCTCGCGAGCCCTACCGACACAAACCACACTTAGGCCAAAATTGCCAATTGAGACTTCGTTCAACGTTGACAGTCCAAACGAGAACTAGGAAGACTATCGCACCAACCTGACTCTAGCACTCCTACAAGTGAGCCGGACCACACAAACGTGACGACCCGCTCCACACGGAAAAAACATTAGTGAAAAATTGGCCACACCCCCCCTGGAGCGTTCCCCGAAAAGCCACAAGCAGCAATTGCACAAACAAGCAAGCTCACAACCAGAAAACTAAACTTAACTCTAATAAATCCAAGTCACAATCCCTGAGAATCCGGCCGATCCCGGTCATCAACGGCATTACACAAACACAAAAATAAAATAGTCAAATTTAACATATACATATATATTCATATACATACACATATATTACATACACACAAAACCCTCTCCATTACAAGCCGCACCCATCGCATACCCATGTTATCAAATCACATACACATGAGAATGCATTGCAAGCAGACAAAACGTGTCTAGATATGGCCTCGAACAGAGCACAAAAAAATATCGCTCGCACAATACAATACAGAAGAATGGTTGAAAATAGAAAAAATCTTAACAATACAAACAAACCGTTAACGTTAAACAGCGGTAGCAAGAATGAGAAACTCAAACACCCTTCCATATGGATCCCAATAGCACCAATACACTCAACCGTGCACACAGGTTCTGCTCACATCCACCAACGAAACCTAGAAAACGGCCTGCAATAGAGAGAGCTTTGCACAAGAGAGACTGTACAAACCAAAAATACAGCACCAATCACCATGTACACAATTACACCAACCCTTTATCGTTGGGAAACAATAAACCCTATAATTAATTAATGTAGAGCAAAACCCTCTGTATCACGCAAGCCGTCCCCCAACCCCCGCCGTCAAAGGTAAACAAAACCTATGCACACTATTAAGCACATTGGCCCCTCCAAAACCTACACATAAAAACGCCTAACCCTCGCATTCCTACCACCACCATTCAACAGCCCCATCCCAAAACTACGCACACCATCCAATGTGTACATACAACTGAGTATTCCTTAGTCTCTCAACCATCTAACAAGTGCCAAACTGTACTGCATCTATTTGCACCGCGACCCCCTGCCTGCATTGTTAAACTTCATTCTACTTTCAACCCCTCTGCTGCCCTACATTATGCGAATAATACCCCTCTACACTCGTTCCGAAACCACACCCCGACACGCTCGTCACCCACAATACACCCTCACGTGTATATGATCATACAGCACTAGCATGCTACGAGTATGTCGTTTACCATCTTTCTCATTTGTAATGAAATTATTATGTACCAAGTCCGATTGTACCAAGGTCAGTTTCAAATCATAGTAAAGTTGTGTATGCATGTTATACACATAAATAGAGTTGAAACGATATCAAGTCCAAACTATTTCTTACATTTCAACCTTAATATGATAATTCACCAATAAACACGGCGAAATGTTATTGGAATTTGGTATACACAGTAGACACATATTGGTTGTACATGCATGGTGAAAAGATTTAAAAATCAAAAGAACACTATTGGTTTCTCTGTATTTCAACCGTGGTTGAGTTAGACTCGACTCGCGATGTATACGTTATAAAGTATATACTAATACATTTTATTCCCTCTATATAGTATGTAACACATACTATATAGAGAGCATGTATATAATAACACATGCATACACCATGGTAAATTTTGTTCGTTTTTTCCTGTTAAAAAATCGATCAAAAAAAGATCAAACAAAGACAACAAAAAGACAACAAAAACTATACACTGAAGGCGCTTTTATGGTTGTGTTTATTCGTTCGGTAATTCGTTCCGTACTTTTTTTTAACCAATCACATTCCTTTATTTTCCCCTTATTTTCGTTCTGTATTTTTTTCATTAAGATGACCAACTTTTAACTTTTCGTTCGAACGATTATGGAGTAAAAGAGAAAATTATATAATTTAAAAAGGATAGCAATACTATATACAAACAAATTTTGACAGTAGCAATAATTTGATTAGTATTGTTAAAGTTCCGTGGTAAACGTATATAAATTAAATAGTAAATCGTTGTTTAAAATCAATTTTACATAAAATAAAATTGAAAAAGGTATAGTTTTCTTTACAGACAAAATAAGTTTGATAAATCTATCAAGAAAATGTCAAATGCTTAGATTTTTAATCGATAGGTGGTGTTAAAATCGTTCCGTAAATTTTCATCAACCATAAAATCATCAAAATAATATTACCGAATGAACGAATGAACGAACGAACGAATGAACACAACCATAAAAGCGCCTTGAATAAAATAAATAATTTGTATAGACATGTAAAATGATGGCTTTTCGATTTAATAAAATGTTAACTGCTAAGAAATGGGATATTACTATAGTGCAAATACTACCTGTAGTCTGGGAAAAGCGACAGAGTTCCATTTATAATTATTATGTAATCCATTACATAATACACACACACTTCTATCACAATAGTTTAATACTGATTTTCACTAAGTAGTTTCCTTTTACACTAAATATTCTAAATAAAATTTAAAACTTGCAAACTAGAATAAATTAAATTAAAATAATTAATTATTTTTTTGTAAAACGTCACACACTGAATCTAAAATTAAATTAAATAAATCATAAATTATAAAATGAAGAGAACGAACAAAGTACGTCCGATCTCTTCAACGATCAATGATCGACCTTTTCTGATTTATACAAAGTTTTAATGAATTAAAACTGAAAAATCTATTAAATTTAAAATTATTGTGGCTAGCGTTTAGTATCTATAATCTGTCGCTCATTATTATGGACAATTTATTAAGAGACTCCGATGCAGATGACAATATTTTTTTTGTGGCATTTAAAGAAGACCACCAGAAAATTGAAAATTACGAAAAAATAATTGAGCATTACACTCCATCGTTTTTTAAGCTGTTAGTGTTAAGTGCATGTGTTCTACGTAATTTGTGCATAGATTGACATAATAGATGACTTGGATGAAGATGTCATCCATTATCCAGTTAGTCTTAGTACCAGCAAGTTTTACTCCAAATCAAGCAAGGGAAATAGGGAAACAAGATAAGATGAATTATTGAACTAATTCTTAACTCATATAATTTTCAGTAAATTCAAGTTATTTTATTACAATACAAATAAATATGTACAAAATCTAAATAATTTTTTTAAAATTTAGGTAATTTTGTCGAAATCTTATGGTGGCGTACATGTACGTGATCAAAAAATTGATTCGCAAATCAAGGGAAAATTTGAATATTTTTCATACGAAAAATATATAAATTTCCCCTCCTGAGTTGAAATAATTTTAACTTTTCACCGCAAGCATTCAACATAATAAAAAATAAATAAAAATTATGAGCAATAATTGTGCTCATTATATATAATTTTGCTATTTTTTGATTTTTCTTATTTTGTTTATATAAACTGTTGCCAATTCACTGACAATATTTAGGTCCCGCGCCAAAATTTCGATAGCGGTTTGTCTTGATAAAGACATTTTGGGTATTATTACGAATTAATTAAATTCAAAAAATTAAATTACTCGTAAACAATTAAATTACACGAAAAATATTAAATTATACGAACATTTAAAATCACCGAAAACAAACAAAAAGTATTTATTACGAAATTAAATTCAACCAATAAAAACAAAATCAAGTTAAATTTAATATTAGAAATTATTACGAAATAACACGAAAAAATTTAAATCACCGATAAAAACAAAGAATTTAAAATAACCGATAAGAAATTAAAAATAGAAATCTAATCACAAAAAGTCGCACAAATATTTCGTATACCACAGCCTACAACGATACACAATTAATATGTTTCATATGTCAAATAAAATATGTAATAATTTTGAGCAAAAGCTTTTGTTACTAACTTCATCCTGTGATGCAATTTTTTAATCACGCACCATTATTCTTCAAAGGCATCCAGCAATACTTATTTCTTATATTGTTGGATGCTGTGTCCACATTTTTATAAATTTTAATAAATGACCACGGTAAAAACAAAATAAAATATCAATAAAAAAACAAAATATCTAAGAAAATATATCGAAAAAACTCTACTTGAAGTGGAGTTAAATTATACCGATTTTTTGGATGCGCTCGGTTTGTAGCTCAAAAATATCGGTATATTTTTATTTTTTATTTTTTTAAATAAACAAATCCAATTTATTAAACATTTTTTTTTGTACATGGTTGACTTAAAACTAAATAACTTTCTGTTTTTTTTTTTTTGGATGTTGGATGTTGAAATAAATAGAATCACTGTCCGTAAAAAATGGGCCCTCAGATTCTTCACATATATAAACATAAAAATTGTTTTGTATAATTTTCAAGATAGGAAAATTTAGATTTACAAAATATATATAAGCATAATGATTTACGTTAAAAAATTTATTTAAAATTTATGTTGTATAATAATTGATGCAATTTTCGACCAAACTGACGTAATTTGACAGATATTCACCGGTGGATTTTTTCGATCAAAATTCAAGAATAGGGGCACTGGTGCGCTGTGTAAGTATTTTAAATATTTTAATAATACAATTACTTTAAATTAAATGGGGATTATTTCATGTTTTGGTAGTAGTTTGCTCATAGAATACTTTACAATCATGACCGGCTGGATTTATTGAAATTACAAGTAGTTAAACTCTGAATTTTGTTTCATGTATCTTTAAAATCTGGCATAAAACTATAAAAATCATTTTGAGTAGGTACTTAACCCAATATATGTCATTTTAATTATATCATCGTTTCAGAATATGCTGAATGCATTAAAATTCTACGTTCTGATGAACCTTCACTCCCATGCAACGATTGCATAACACATAGTCCATAAACAATATTTTTGTGTTAATATAACTTGAAACTGATGTACTCGAACAGCTTCTGAAACAAAGTTAATTCAAAAGTAGTTACCAAACTTTAATTTATTCAAAAAAAAATAAATAAATTTGTTTGTATGTCATGATTCGACTTGTGATGCTTTATTTTATATAGATGAACATTGGATTAATTATAAAACTCATTTTATACAGAAAATCTTTAAATTTTATGACAAAAATCTTCCAACAATGTCAAAAATAAAAATTTAAATCTCCTAACGACTATGATTTAAATTGTTGACAAAAAAAATCATAAAACTTTTTTTTTTTATGTTTTAAAAAATTAATTAAAAACATATATACAAAATAAATAAATAACAATTAAAATACAATTACGTGTATATAATACTCGTATATAGGATACTCGACGTATATACAGTAAAAGAAAATTGAGGAAGTTTCTGTTCAAGGAACAAGAAAATAAAAGTTTTCCACTTGTAGCAGAATATAAAAAAAAAAAATTAAAACTTGCATCAAAAAGTTTCTTGGAAATAGGGCAAACCACTTGAGGTATGGTTTTGCTTCATCTCATTGAAATATTCTTAACCGGGTTGTTTTATACATGTTATATTATATATTATATTAAAAGGTTTGAAGAGGCTTTTCATACGGTTTGATTAAATTTCTAAATTTTACGAATCGATACAATATAACGGAGCAAATATTATATTATACTACTCAAAGGTGTGACGTCAACCACGATATATGATATAAACTGATCTTCATCAGTGAACATGCTTTTTTAGGAATTTAGAAAAAATAATGGTTCAAGGTGCTCGCTATTTATATTAATGCAATGCAAGGGCCAAAACCCTGAAATAGTCAAGTGAAAAGGATCATATATTTAAATCGTCTATCTAATTAATTGATATCCACCTAAATTTTTTGTTATCTCACTTTAATCATATTTATTCCCAATTTCACAATACCAGTTATTTTTCATTGAAAATCATTTCAAAATGTTACCTCTGTTGAAGTTTGATTTATATATGTGACGTGTGGCGTGTAAATGGTGCTATTAGCCAATCAAAAACGATTATTTTGAAATTCTTTACACGGCACACGCCACTCGTCGAAAGATGGTTTAATTTTATGTTTCCCGTCACGGTCACATTGAACACGTAGACATAATTTTTGATTGTTTTGCCACGTCATTTTTATTTGTTTATTTGTTTGTTTTTTTTTCAATGAAAACACGATAATAAACCACAAACAAATTTAATTTTTGTACTTGGCTAAGCCCGTCACATATGTAAATTGTTGTCTAGACAGCGTCTTTTTTATTATTACCCGCGTCAAACGCCACACGTCGCATATGTAAATCAACCTTGATGGCTTATATGTTTTGATATTATTGTATAGTTATTACCGCTATGCTTGGTCAGGCTAAAACCTATCTTTATAAGGCTACAAACCTTTTTCATATAGGTTTTGTCTGTGCAAATGATTAGAGGCATAACAAAAACTAGCTTGCTTGTCAGCGACCCAGCAACATTTATGTAAAAAGGAAAAACAGCCAGCCTTCTCACTAATCACCATTCAATAGTCGTTAAAAAATTTTAAGTGATACATTCAGTTTTTCGATCTCCTTTGACAAAGTGCCAAAGCTGTTTTGCACATTGGAATCTAGACCTCTAATAAACTAATGAAATTTATCCCCATTTTGGTGTTTGGTAGTTAGTTTTTTTAATGTGATTTATATAAATAATTTGAGTTTTGTGTTAGTTGAGTGTATAACCAAAGCCTCCTATACAAAAAGCTTTAACTGTTTAATTTTCTTGTAGTTGCAGTGAAGCGTTTTGTTGTTGTTTTTAAATCAAAATTGTGTAAATTTTTGAGTTTTGTGTTATATAAGTTACAAAAATTTATTTGTAATAATACATTATTAATTTGGTCTTTGATTACTTCAAAATCTTCCTGATCCGGTTTCCGGCTATCCATTTCCATGTACTACCGATAAAGTTCAATGAACGTCTAGTCCGTATGTTTTAAGGCTGGTTAGTAATCCGTAGGTCTAAAAGTTCGTGTTTTAAGCTAGGAAGTAATGGGTGATCTTCTTGAGAGAGTATTGCACCAAGTACGAAATTCGAAGCGTCCGTAGTAAGATCAAATTCTTTTTGGAAATTGGGAAACGATAGAAGCACGTCATTTGATATTAATGAGTTTTTGATTTTATTGAAGGCATTTATTCAGTGAGTTTCACCTGTTTGTTTTTAGAGAGAGTTTTGGACACGTGTCCATCTTCCCCTCTCAAAAGCGAAGTCAGGGGCTTCGCAAGTTTTGCATAGCCTCGAATGAATCTACAGTAAAATTCTACCATGTCCAGAAAAGATCTAAGTTCTTTGACATTATTGGGTATGGGAAATTTTGTTATGGCTTCTGTTTTTTTTGTTTGTTTGTATGGGATAAAACATCTTTTGAAATAACAAAACCCAAAAATTATTCTTCATCCTGTAGGAACTCGCACTTGTCAAGCTGTATTTTCATATTGGCATCATCGATGGTCTGATTACTCCGTCGTCTAGTAATTGTAGGATTTGCTTCTCAACCTTATGCTTCAAGCAAATGGGATAGGGGTAAGGTCGGGAATAAACAGGCTCAGAGTTAATGGTACTTATTTCTCCTACCACGGTAGTTGTGTAGGTTAACTTTTCTTCGGGATCCGCATAAAGTTGAGGGCAGTTGCTGATTAATTTATTTAGTTTTTCTTTCTGTTTATGACTAAGGTGAGAACTTTTAATAGCTATGTTGTTCACTGAATCGGATAAATTTTGTTTTAGGATAACTTTAAGGTTTGGAAATATTGTCATGAATCCTTTGTCTGTATGAATTGTCGCTCGTAGTTGTTTTAGACTATCGTTGCCGATTATTCCGTCAAATGATTTTAGGCTTGGTAAAATAAAGAACTTTAATTTTCTTTGTGGGCCGAAGAGGTCTATCCATGCATGATGGGTAATTCTGACACTACCAGCTACGGAGTTCACGATAAATGGTCTTTCGTTAGTTAAAGTATTTCGTATGTATTGGGATTTAACATAGTTTTTATTGGAACTTGTACGTATAAGGAATTTGAGTACTTGTCCACTCTTCTCTTTGTATTCTCAATAAGGCAGCGATGAGTTCCGTATCTAAAAAAATAACGTGATCGATAAATTCGTTTGGTTCTTGTTCGTTACTGTCATTATTAGTCGTATCTTCGGTTTCTTCGTTTGGAATCGGATCGTATAGTGGGTCATATTCACTCATCGGTTCTTGATAATAAGCTAAGCCAGGAGGATCTTCGTATTGCGGTTCATTGTGGTGGATTCTTTGTTGTTTAATAGGTTGATGCGTCTGACCAGATTGGATGGGTCGTTTATTAAACATTTGCGAGTTTAGTGGTCTGTTTTGAAGCATTTATGGTCGGTTCTGATAATTAAGTTGTCTTGAGTGGATGGATGGATCTACGTCCATTGGTGTTGGTTTGGGTAAGGGAGTATTGTAGAAGTTTCTGTTTGTCTATTGAGACAAACTGAGGGTTTTTCATGTTAACATTTCCGTGACTATGATGCACACGGTATTCGACGTTTTCTAGTTTAAGACATAAATTTAATGCTTCTGTGAGGTCAGTTGGACCTCTCATGCTCAGAAATCTAGGTAGGTCACCTTTAAGACCTCTTATAAACGTATCGAGAGCTTTGTCTCTATACGCTTGAGTCATAACATTCATGGACTCTTGACTCATGTCCATGTACGATAATTTATTCAACATAAACGACAAGTGTTGGGACACACTGATTAAATTCAGGAATTAATTTATGCTGTTGAACTAATGTCATCATCTGGTACTCGAGAGTGCCCAGATCACGTTTATCAGCATAATGTAACATGAGACATTTAGATATTCGTTCCCAATTCAATGGTGTATTGTAAGATTCTAGTGTGGTACCTGCTTGATCAGTAATTTTATTCCGTATTACGCTTAACATACCGTAATACTTGGAAGTGCCCTAGGTGATCGTATGTTTTCTAAATACGTTCGGCACTCTTTTTCCAGGACCCAAACTCTATTTTCCAGATAGCTACAAGAAGTGTTAACTAAGAGATTTAGTAAATGATTCTAGGTAAAATTAGAATTTTAAATTTTGTCAGATCAGTATCAGCCAGGCAGTTCTCTCAAGGACTCATACATTTTTGTATTATTTTTTAAATGTTCAAAATATCTGCCACTTGACTCGAAACCTTTTTCTACTCGTAAATATGATTTTTAAAAATATATTTAATTGTTTGTCTCACATATTTTCTGAAGTGATGGGCCGATTAAAATAGGCTAAGTCTTACACTTTTCCCCATAAATAAAAATCCACACATGTTAAATCGAGTCATCATGCAAAGCATGCGAAAATATAATTCAAGATGTTCATTTATTCAAAAACATTAAATTTAATTGTTGTTGAAGTCATATTTCTTGTCTCTCTCGCAGTGGAATATCTCCCAATAAATTTTTTATTTTTTAGTTGAAAAACTCCAACTAAAAAATTCACAAATGTTGTGTGACATTACCGTTACTCTTAAACGTTGCCTCGTCTGTCCAAAGAACACGACGAATGTTACCTTGTCAAATGAAAAAATTGTAATCTTGCGCTAAAGTCATTTGCAGATAAATCTTGCAGCAATGATATACGGTAGCATGGAATTTATTTTCTCGCAAAACTAAAGACAAGGTTGTTTCAGATTTTCCTCTAGCTTGTGCAATATTTTGTGTTGTTATGAGTAAGCATAAAGAAAAGACATGTATTTTAATTTATGGTGTAAGTCATGTGATACTGAAACTAGAACATCTGCAAAAATGTCTTTAAGAAACTCACGACGATTCTCTTTTTTCTTATGTCCGGCAGTGCTCTTCCAAAATGCCAACAATCTGTATGTCGTGCAGCATATAATATAATCGCCACCCGTTTATTTGATGTCATTCACCGTAGATCTTCTTCATCTCGAATGCTTCCTCGTTATTGTACAACATGACAGAAAAAACTATGTTCACAACTAATTGTAATCTTATCAGCATAATTGAAACTCATAAGACTAATAAATGCATTTATATTTTTATTATCATAGAAATAAAAAAAAAAACAATTGCATAATAAATCAAAGAACTATTGATCTATTTTCATTTGTTGTTGCAATGTAAAATCAATTTTTACTCATATCTCTGCAATAATACATTTTACAAAAACTTTTAGTGAGCAAAAAATATTTACTTTTAATTGCTCAATATATAACATCTCTCAAAATTATAGGTTATAATTTAAAAAACCTAACTTTGGCCTATATTTTCGAAATTAATGATTTTCAAAATCATTCAAGGTCACCACTAAAAGTCTCTTTTAGTCCTTAACAAATTTTATTTGGAGTACTTTTCTCCTATCTAGCATCAGCCACAATCTTTGATCGACTGAAGGTCACTGTTGTGATTTTGCAGGACCTTTTTAATTAATGTAGCTGAATTTCATTTAGTCGGCGCTCAATTCCCTTTTTTAATATGTGCGTAGTCGTTGACTTGTTAGCATATAACGTAGACTTCTAAAAACTACAAAGAAAAAACTTTAAAGTGCAGGTTCTGGGCAGCACATTCTGATTACCAAAACTAGAATTTGCCAGGAAATTATATCTCAGGTTGTTCGATATGTGGCATCATGAAATTTATGAAATTTAGGTTACCATTACCACATTTTTGAAAAAGATTGTGTTCGTACGGCCTCCATCCTAAAATCCATAAATTATAAATGTATTGAGGGTTGTTTTACTTCCTAGCCAAAATAATCCTGTAAATTTGGTGCGAACACTTGTCAATTCAATTAAAGTAATCAACCTAATGAACGACTGGGTCTAACATAAATCTTTTCAACTGATTTAATAAAATCCGGATTAACTTATGCTTCCAGAAATGAAAAGAAAAATTATTTGCATTCGCTGTCTTCAATTTTAATATAAACAAACACAATGCAGTCACATATAACAATACAAACACATACACAAAATGCTTAAATCAAAATCAAAACATGAAACATAAAATTAAGCGATGGTGGTTCATGATACCTCCTCATAGTACAGTCAAATAAAAATGAATAACTGAAATTTTCGTTTTGTTGTTGTACAAAATGCTTTTTCTTGAGGATAGAGACAAAATTGCGAATCTCATAATCCCGACTTCCGAACGAGGAGGTTTCATTAGATAGCAGTATTTTGTGCCCTCGGGAAATTGCATCATTGTGAGCTTTTATTGAAAAAATGATACGTATACTTTATATATAGTTTTGTTCCTTAAGGTTATGGTGCGCGGGATCTCGCCCCTCGGAAATATATCACCAACCCGCTTTTTTCGTAGTGTTTTAATTTTTTTTTATGCTTACATTCATTTTTGTATTCAAACATGCTCGTTTCGTATTTTTATTTTTTGAGCTTTTTTATACATTGAAATAACATATAAATTAAAAACAAAAAAATCAAAAAAAAAAAAGTCTTCAAGCTTTCCTTTAGACGAAAAATAAATATTACGTGATAAGTATAAAAATCTGTGCTGTACAAACACAACGGAGACGACATGAAAACAGGAAGTTAGAAAAAATAAAAATAAAACACCAAAAAAGCTCAGAAAGCAATAAAATTGAAGAGATAAAACGTAAGCACACAACATGATTTCATATTTTTGTTGTTGTTGTTTTTTTTTGTGTTCCGTAAAACAATGTTATCAGATTATAATTCTACTTAGTTTTATCTGCCTTAGGGAAATAACAATAAGAACAGCATAACACATAGAAGCATAAAAAAAATCTCCACACATATATTCTTATCTACCTTCCAACGTATCAAACCAAAACAAAAAAAAAAAACAAAAAAAAAAAGACGCAGCATCACCAACAATAACTAGAAAGGGTTATTTGCCTTAATTTTATAATATTTTGTTGTTGCTGTTGTTGTTTGCTAAGATAACTGAACAACAATAGAAAATAAATAAATAAAATTTTAAGAAAATTGAAAATTATTTTTATTTTTCAAAATTCAATTTGGGTTTTAGATATGCTGTTACTTATGGTTGGTTATATTGAACATAGGCATGTGTACCTATGTACCTAAGCACAAGATGAAAAATTTAATTTCACTCTACAGGTTACCCTCGTATTACATGACTCAAAAACCTGATAAACACTGACTCATATTATAAAACTCTTAATTCTAATCTTCTTTATCTTCTTCTTCTTAGTCAATATTGTATAACCATGTACTTGGCCATACCTCAACAGATTGACTTCACTAGTCAAACGAGTAAAATATTCATTTTACTGAACTTTACGGGCTATGTTGCATGGTTTTAAAAGCCTTCTAAGTGAGAGACATCGATTTTTCTCTATTTCACCGTAATGCAAAACTGTTTTTACCCAATATATGTCTATACAGCCAGATATTAAAGAACTAGTTTTAAAACAATATCTTTCAGTATCTTAAAGATTCGTTGAAAATGTGAGATCGAACAATGGAAAAACTACAAACTATATGGATCACGTCATGAACTCCAAGAGATACTCCATTAGCATTACTGACTTTCAATCTTTTAGAAGTGCTGCCATCTAGAATAATTATATGTTCATTTCATTTTTAAATATAAGTACAATAATTGCCATCATCCTTTAATAGACCAGCAAGAAAGACCGTGAGCTGGAATATCGATGCATTAAAATATTCTGATTCACGGAATAGAAACGGCATGCCTACTCGTAGGATTCATTCAATATTTAGGAATAATGGCAAATATTACAGTTAGCTGTTACAACCACATGCAAACAACCATTCAAAGCCAACAACCAAGGCTCGCAAAAGTAATAAGATTTCAAGTGCCCGTAATAGCCAAATGGTAAATTTAAACGATAAAAAAGGAACCAGCAAATATTTTTGACAGTTGGATCTGGAATTTACGAAGAAATACTTCCAAAATACAACGAACGCATTTGCTAAACAGTAAATTCAGGGTCTACTTTACCAACGCAAAATCTCTTACTAAATATGTTCAACTAATTTCTATACAGCCATCAGAGACAGGGTGAACTGAGAACAATTGAAACTAGTGTTCTCTAGGTATTGCTGTTCTACTTTCAAAACCACCGATGTAACTCAAAACAGAGCCATCACGCCGTCAGATGTGGAAAATTACAATCAACACCCCCAAAAGAAGAAGAATACTATAACTGCATTAATAAAAGAACGGTAAAACCACGAATTACAATGGAATTCTCACTGAACTCATTAAAAACGGAGGAGCGACACTTATATTGGGTTTTTTTCTGGAATCGTAGAAATGTCTAACCGTGTAAATTAAAACGGTGCTATGAGGATACCACCTGTATCTACATAATACGATGCTTAAAAGAAAATTTATGTTTATTACTCGTATTTCGATTTTCATTTGAAGCTACCCAAAAGCAGTGTTTTGTTGTGTTACACAAAATAAATTAAAGTGATTAGAGCTAATTTAGCTAACATCAAAGGAATAACCGTAATTTATTTTAAGGATTATACAAAATTGAATGTTATACCGTTTAAAGAGAAGCAACATTTATTCAGGTAATAAAAAAAAATTAAAAAAAGAAATTTTCTCACGAAAATTGGTTTTGTATACTTGTACACACACACTTAAGTAAGATTTGTTACAATAAAATCATTTCGGTAGGATATACTTGTCTTAATTGGTGTTGTAAAAATCGTTTGTACAGATTTTTACGAATTTACCTACCGGTTTCGCGCAAGAAATCAGCCAATCTATAATAAAATTTGAATGAAAGCTTTTCTCGCTTTTTTTTTGTGTAATTTTTTGAGACGATATTTTTTTTGGGGCGAACATATCCACAAAATATGTGTATTACGATAATTTTTATGCTGTGGCAGATTGCAATAAATTTTGTCTGACCTTTCCGATAAACTGAACCGTAGACCGGTCGATGGAGAATTTTTTATTTATTGTATAGTTGGCCGTAAAAAAATATATAAACGTTACTGGAAAAAATCGACAACGAAATACCGAAGATGGAATAGAAAATTATGAAAAATAAGTTAGACTTGTTCAAGCAATTTTATTAATAATGTACGTCGTCGATACGTGGAAATGTGAATTTTTTTTTGGCGTAGAAGACGAAAAACACTGGTAGACAGATAAAAAATGTTATGTATAGAATTAATGATGGAATGGGAAAAAAAATTTCTCATTAACAGCCTGGGAAATATTTTATTTACAGTGAGAAAATAAATGTGCCCAACGCCATTATTTAAATAGAATATCTTTTGCAAATTATTTTAATCGTGGTCTGTAAAATTAACCGCAATGTTTACCACTTACATCAGTGGTTTATAGTAACTCTTTTTAATTAATTAAATGATATGTATACATCATGTATACGGGGTGTCTGGGTTTGGGATCGTATGGAAGGGTACATTTTTGATATCCTTTGAGAAATTTAAAAATTGAATTCCGAAAAAACATTACCCACAAATATTAAACTGCAACTTCCATAATTATATGTTAATTTCTATAACTTCCTTTGTTTACATTTCTTTGGAGTATACAAGCGGCTTCATCGTTTCCTAAGGATATAAAATTCTAATACAGTTTGATCGGAGAATCTTGCAGACCAATGAATTGGACCAATTTCGTTATCGATGGTAATATGAATGGTCCACGTACATCTGTAGATTATAAAAGTGTATTATGCCATCTTTAGTGAATTAAGATTCATCCGTAGAATACGTTTCTCAAAACTATATCATTCTCAAAATGTCTTTGAATCAACCAATTACAAATCATCAATATTTTATGGTGGTCTTTCGGTAATAGCTCTTGGACGGGTTGTATGGTATGGACATACCGGTAATAGCTCTTGGACGGGTTGTATAGCATTGTATGGTATGGACGAAGATGATCTTTGTCCAATACATTGTGCAATATTTTAATGAATTCGGTAACGAAAGCCTCTTTATGCTAATAGATGTATTTACTGTTGTATTACTAATTATTTCATTGTCGACATCCAAATGCTTTTGTGAGGCTGGATGGTGCTCCGCTCGCGTATTTGAAATTGTTACGAAGCCTTCGTTGTTAGCAGTCTTCTATGGAAACATGTAAATGATCTTGATTAAGGAACGCGACGGGTTGACAAACTGCGTTGGTATTCATTGTGAACTCGAAATGCATAAACAGCGCAAAATTCGTAAGGAAAAATGGATATAAATGTTCCTTACCTGATAACAATGCCATCATAATATTAATTTGCTTAAATTATTTAGAATTTTTGATTAACAACATTATGACACAACACTAGACAATTTCTCTAAACTAATAAAAATATTTAATTTTTGTTTTTTCGACATTAAATCGTCGCCTACTGTTTTACTGATAAAAAATGATAACAATATGATTGCTCAACATCTCTTGATTTTAATTGAGAATAAACGGTTTATGTAAAAAATTATGGCGCGTGGGTATAAATAGTATATTATAGGGTTAAAGAGAACATCAAGGCAAATAAAAATTAAGTAAAATAATCATAGCGCTCAAACGGATGCAGATGCCAAATAACCGCATTGATCCTAAATATTGCCTATTCCAGTCAAATAAGACTAAGCTGGTTGCTCTTCAATATTTTGGAAGTTACAGATTCATATTTATGTGAACTTTTTTTCTGAACCATGTTTTTTAAACATAACCTCCAAAATTTTGGAAAACTCCCAAAATTTAGAAAATACATGATGGTTTGTTCTTGAAAACTTTAATTTTAGGCCACAAATTTACAAAATCCAGAAAAGTCATAATGGTAAGCCTTCAAAAACTTTGGATTTATGCTACAAATCTAAAATTTCCAAAATCTACAAAATGCATGATGATTAGTCCATTAAAACTTTGAATTTTACCACCAATCAAAAATTTTCAAAATCCAGGAAATGCATGATGGTCTGCCCATAAAATTTTGAAAATTTGAAGATTTTATGCCACAAATTGAAAATTTCTAAAACCCAGAAAATTATAGTTCTTTTGATAACGTCGATCTTTGGATTTTAACATTGAAAAATTTCTTTTAGATTGCATTAAGGAGCTATTGGGATGAGACAGTGAGTTTTCATCGCACATTATTTTTTTGCAATTCACTACTTCAGCTTGCTCATAATATCAGTATTCGTTTTTCTCCTTAAGAAAGTTTTTTCCAATAACGGTCTAAAATAGGCATAAAACAGGATAGTCTTTTAAAACAGGATAGTCTTTTAGGTGCAGAGAACATCTTAATCCACAACAACTGTGAATAACTGACTGTAGACAAAAAACGGCGGTCAGTAATGAGAAGAGCTTTAAAAACTAATAAATTTATAGCCAAGAACATTGAATAGTTTTGGAGGCAAACAAATAAGAAACAAAACGGTGTCGATTATATTATTGCTAATAAAATGTAGAGCCCAACAAAGCAATACAAAATGCAAACAGGATCTGGTTGATTGGTTAACAAATTAATAAAAATTATGTAAATAGGAAGATGGGGAAATAGGAAGATAGGAAGATAGGAAGATTGGAAGATAGGCAAATAGGAAGATAGGAAGATAGGAAGATAGGAAGATAGGAAGATTGGAAGATAGGCAAATAGGAAGATAGGAAGATAGGAAGATAGGAAGATACGAAGATAGGAAGATAGGGAAATAAGAAGGTAGGAAGATAGGAAGTTTGGATCCATGTGCAAAAGAGTTGTTGAATACGTTTACCAGTTCTTGTTGTAATTTATAATTTTTTATTTCAAAACCGTTTCAATTCATCAGTTTCATCGGGTTGTTATTCATATTATTTGTATTCTAGGTTACTTATTGTAAAACATTGAAAAAAAATTATTGAAATATTGAAAAGTTAATTCTCATTCAAATGAATTTTATTGTTGTAAAAGGTTAATAAATGAAAATAAAATCATTAGAAGCGATGGGTAATTGTATGATACTTATTTCATTAAACTCGGTGTTGGTAAGGAGCAGCTGGAGGTGAAATTTAAATAAACAGACCTTGTTTAATAATACGTCCCAAACCAGTAAAATTACAAATGTTTGAGGTAATTTTCCATTGGAACTTAAAATTACGACAAAAAGCGTGTAATTTTACGGCAAAAGTGATTTCTGTCTGTTATGGATTAAAAAAAAAACGGGAGCCTTTCGTTTTTGGGAAACGGTATAAATAATGTTAATAATTATAATATTATTTACTCAATTTCTAATCCTAGTTTAGATCATGTCGAATGTTTGTCTACATGTTTCTTTAACTACAGTTGTTTTTGGTTTGGACTACGACATTCTAGTTTTGGAAGAGACATCGCTGATTTTAGGTCTTTGGAATTCTTTCCATCTGCCTTATTCATCTTTAAAAGTTCTTCTTTTAGTACATCTCTCAGAGGTGTACTTGCCGCCGTTTCTAGTAATATTAACTGTACGATTTGGTTCTCTGATCCTGAAGTTTAACTTACTGTGATAAAACTAACTCTAGCTACTTGCCATTTCAAGATCTGAACTCTATATAGAATGGTTAACGAGTCTTACAGCTAATGTTTGGTCACTTATTGTAGGGAATACTGACTTCAACATTTATGGCGTCTTCAATTTTTCGAACTTGAACTGAAATACATTGTTCTTATTCCATTTGACACAGGCCGTCCAATGCCGGTGAAATCCGAATCCCAACAAACAACTTTAACAAGTGTGAGGTTTTTGGTCATTATTGTAGAAGGTTATGGACACTTCGGTTTCTTGAATAACATAAATGAAATGAGTTTATGGCTCAGATCCTTGGAACTAACTTGCCATAAACATATATAAATGCCTAAGTTGATCATCAGAATTCCAACTTCGAAACAATGACAGTTCTAGTTCTCAGTTCTCAGTTAGCATTTTGGGGCCTCATTAGGTTGATGAATTGGGAAAAATTGTAAACGCTCCTTAAATTAAAAATAGATTAGAGGAATTCAAACAATTATTTAAAATTGACCACTTCTTTAGAAATTTTCCGTGCGCATTTTTCTCCTCAATTATGGTAAATATTTGTTATACTGATCGGTGTAAGACAAAATGCGAAAGCGTGAGTATTATTTCTGTTTGTGATAATGACGAGCATAGAGGACGAGTATTCAGAGTTGACTCAATTTAAACAAGTAACGTGGCAAATCCTCCAATAATGAGAATTTGATAACCAGCCAAATAAGTTGATTACTCGAAGAGGTTCAGAAAGGATCGAGCGTTTAGTATGCATTTATCCAATATTTGAATAGGATCCCAGTATGGATTCAAAGGATCTTAATAGTATTTGCATGCTCATCAAATGATTTAATGTTATCAGTTTGTGACAGGTCATACAGTTCTGAGTGATTGCTCACAAATATCCTTTGATGAAGTTTAGCACTTTGCAGAATAGCGTCAATATTCTTGAATAGCGTTTCAGTGCTCCTAGCTCCCTCACTATATTTGCCCCTTTGAGAACATCAACCACGTAAACATTTTCTTGTATTACTTTGGCGGCCTGTGGATACACTTACTAATAATACGATGTCAACTCATTCAGCATATTTTAGCAACAAATTGAGCCGATGTATTACTGTAGGTAAATTTAATACGAAGTATTTAATACGGGCACAGGTCGTTTTCATTGTCCTTACAAAGAATTAATTGCCACAGAATGAATTGAGAGTGCTCCTTAGGAGTTTATTGACTGCGTTTCCTCCAACTGTCCTTTTTTTTCAGAAGATCTGAGTCAGCCCCAATAACATTGCGAGGCTTCTATTTTGAAAGCACTTTAGATCTACAAGTTATAAGATGGATAAGTACTAAGACGTTAAGAACTACAGTTTTTTAACTCAGAAACTTTAGTTGCTATTTTTTAAATAACCAGTGAGTTTCTCTCATCTCATTAAATGAAATGAGTTTCTCTCATCTCATTTTTTGTATTCTAGGTTTTAAAGGAAGCGTGACGATGCCTCGATAAAATCGAGCATATGTTATTTCCAATGCTGCTGATAATAATTTGACCGTTGGCTCACTTTAAGCATAGTTGTTGTACACATGACTTGGTGACGAATGATTCTTGGAAGCCAGAATCAAGTAATCTTCTAAATTCTCACTCGATATATGCTATACGGAGCAGTTAATTTGCGCTGTTTAGTTGGTTTCAATCCAATTATTCATTGAAAACTTGATAAAAAAATATTTGGCTCTACATATTTGTATGGAACCGCAATCGG
Organism: Tipula confusa; assembly: GCA_963556175.1. NCBI lineage: Eukaryota > Metazoa > Arthropoda > Insecta > Diptera > Tipulidae > Tipula > Tipula confusa. The sequence goes on from OY744475.1 coordinate 16,532,351, forward strand.
GAGCGACTTTTATTTGACGGCTTTCGATAGGTAGCTCTGGATAGTGAATAATAAAACGCACCTATTGACTTTGAACTTAAAATGCTTAAATTAGTAAATAGGGTTAAAGCACTTTTAGCACTGATTAATCCGTTTTATTTTACAAACGTCACCACCGAGCTAAGCATATGAGCTTAGTACGAAAGTATATGTTAACACAAATATATATGTTTATATAATTATTCATTTTAGAGGTATCTTAAATAATATACCAGACTATTTTATTATACTAACTAGGATTACAAACCACATTTTCATAATTACTTTTTATCTATTCAAATATTTTCATCTCGAAATCAACTCTACCTAATATACACACAATAAAATTTATATTCAACCGTATGCCTCAGTAATTATAGCAGTATTATATTAACACATTTGACTTGTAAAGTATTTTTACCACATTATCATTAATTTTCAAAAGCAAAATAAATTAAAAAATAAAATTGCTGGTAAAAATTAAAATGATATCGTAACATAAAATTTACCAATTCGAACCAAAAATATAATCCGAAATTATCATAATAGAAATGTAATTGGATAAATTAAAAGAAATATATTTTTTTTTGAATTTTATGCAACCATATATACCATATACATATGTAAATTTTGCCACTGACAACTAATACATGTAATTTATCATTTAGGATGTGCAAAGGATATATTATTTTCACCTCTTCAAAGTTTTTTTTTTTTTTTTTTTCCTTTATCTTCAATTTTAGGAGCATAGGGCGTCCACTATCCTGAACCATCTAACTCTATTTGGGGCTATTGCTTTTATTTCTGCCCATGACTTTCCCAGGTGTTTTGCCTCTGCTAGCATCGTTCTCTTCCATGTCATTGCTGGCCTTCCAACCTTTCTTTTTCCTTGTGGATTCCAGTCTAATGACATCCTCGTTATATCACTTGATGCCTTCCTCAGTGTGTGGCCAATCCATCTCCATTTTCGTCGCTTTATTTCGGTCTCAATGTCTGACTGACATGTTGTTATATGCAGATTGATGTTACTGATCGTGTTAGGCCAGAAGCACTTAAGTATTCGTCGAAGGCATTTGTTTACGAATACCTGTAGCTTCTGTATGATTTTTCCTGTATGCTTCCATGTCTCACACCCATACAGAAGTACCGATTTCACACATGAGTTGAACATTCGTATCTTGGTCTTGCGCGACAGGACAGAAGTATTCCAGACTTTGTGTAACATATTGAATGTATATCTGGCTTTATTTATACGTTTGTGTATGTCTTCTTCTGTTCCACCTGTTTTCGTTACTGTGCAACCAAGGTATACGAATTCATTTACATCTTCAATTTGTATATTGTTGATGTGTATCGGTGTGGTTATGTTTGTGTTGAGTCTCATCGCCTTCGTTTTCTTGATATTAATTTTGAGACCAACTTCATTAGCTAGATCTGATAGCTGTTGCACTTTCTGCTGCATGTCGGAGTGTTTGTGTGAGAGCAAGCATATGTCGTCTGCATAGTCCAAATCATTGAGTTTACCAGTTAACCCCCATTGAATGCCATTAGGGGACTTGTTATCTAGTTTCCGCATTGCACTGTCTAATACGATTAGGAACAGCATTGGTGAGAGTACGCAACCTTGCCTTACTCCTCGAGTGTTGTAGTATGTTTCACTTTGTTTGCCTTTGTAATGGATTCGGTTTCCAGCATCCCGATACATTTCTTGTATGAGTTCAATTAATTTCTTTGGGATGCCCATTTCAAAAAGTGTCTGCCATATTGCGTTCCTGTTTATCGTATCGAATGCGCGTTCGAAATCGACGAAGAGCATATACAATGATGAATTCCATTCATTGGATTGCTCAGTGATGATACGGATTGTGTTGATGTGATCAGTGCAACTTCTTCCTGGTCTAAATCCAGCTTGTTCGTTTCTTAATTTTGCATTGATCGTAGGTGAGATTCTGTCAAGGATGATCATTGCGAGTATTTTTATTGTTGTGTTGAGGAGGGAGATACCTCACCAGTTCCTACATTCTCTTAGGTCACCTTTCTTGGGTATCGTAATTATCAAGCCTTCTTTCCATTTCAGTGGGATTCTCCCAGAATTCCAGATTTCTTGGATTATTGGTGTTAATATGCTTGCAGTTGTAGATGAATCTCTTTTGAATAATTCGGCGGTTATATTGTCTGTTCCAGCGGCCTTATTGTTCTTCAGTCTAGTAATGACATCTTTAACGTTCCGTTGGTGGATGGGTGTTGCTAGTTTCGTTATTGATGTCAATTAATGACTGGAGATTTTCGGGGTCGGCGACGACGTCTTCTTCGAAATATTCCTTCCATCTCTTTAACTGTGCTTCATCTGTTGTTAGTACTTGACCATTAGCGTCCCTTATAGGTGGTATATTTGTAATTTTACCAGTGACCTTTCTTACACACTGATGTAGTGCTCGCATATTTTGGATTGCTGCTGCCTCTTCAGCAGCTTTGAGAATGCTTTCTGTATATTTTCTTCGATCATTCCTTGCCATTTTCTTTACTTGACGCGCTGTTTCTTCGTATCTACGTTTCACCTCTTCCGTGTTATGTTGGCACATTTGCAACTTAAATTGACGGCGTTCCTCAACTTTCTGCCATGTATCATCACTGATCCAAGGTTTCCTTTTGTATTCTCTGTAGCCGAGTACGTCCGTGGCAGTCTTGATGTAGGCTTCTTCTGCTTGGTTCCATCTTTCTTCTTTACGGGTGGCTTCAGACTGAAGATTGAGTTGGAGCGTTTCATTGAAAGTGTTTCTTGTTTCAATGTCTCTCAATCTATTTGTGTTAAATTTCCTCCTATTTGTCTTCGAATGTTTTACAGCTGCTGGCTTGATCTTGAATTGTGCTATTTATTACCAGTTGATGATCGCTATGTACATCTGCGCCCCTCATTGTTCTTACATCTTGTAGTGATGTGAGGAATTTCTTATTGATCATTACGTGATCTATCTGATTTTTAGTTCTGCCATCCGGTGATGTCCATGTGTATTTATGTATATTTTTGTGTGGAAACCTACTGCCGCCTATGAACAATTGATTTGTGCTACAGAAGTCGACAAGTCTTTCTCCATTGTTATTTCGCACAGAGTCCAATGCATTTCTTCCCATGATAGTGGTTAGGTTGATGTTGTCTGTACCAATTTTTGCATTGAAATCTCCTTGTATGATTTTGACGTCATTTCTGTGCGTTCTTGCTACTGTGGCTTGTAACTGCTCGTAGAACTCATCTTTCGTTGTATCTTCTGCATCTTCTGTTGGGGCACATAGCACTGGTTGATAGTTGTGTTTCTTATTTTTGAATGGAACATTGCCACTATAATCCTGCTGTTAACTGGTTGCCGCCATTCTATCAATGCTTTCTTTGCTTTATTTGTTGTTAATATGCCACGCCTTGTTCATGTGTGTCGTCTCTACCAGAAATATCATATAATTACCATTGCTCGTGTTTAATTCTCCACTGCTTTTGACTTCACTGAGGCCGAGAATCTCAATGTTTCATTTCCTTCTCTACTTGTGCTAGCCTTGATGTTTCTGTAAGAGTTCTGATGTTCCAGTTTCCGATTCGTGTCCGTGTACATAGCCAAGGGTTGATATTTGTGTTGGTGTCCGGTTTGTGTTGTTATTTGTAATAGTGTTCGTTTCTGTAATCATTTTAATTTCAGACTAATGAATGATTGGTCCATTGAATCCTAGCCAGTTTCCAGGGCTGCTGTATAAGGTATACTGGCATACCGGGGGGGAGGTTCTCATTCTTCTTCATGTTTTGTACTTTTTCTTCTTAGATGTTCCCAAGCGGTCAACCAAATATGTACTAACCTCGCATATGGTTGCTTGACGTTGTTCATGAATGGTGTGACATCTCTTCTGTCTCCTCTACTCACCCCCTCCTCTTCAAAGTTAAAAACTTGAAAGTATAATATCGTTTATTATGTTTGTGTATTATCATTTGAAAATAAATTTCAATTTGATACGAAATATTTCATAACAGCATACTAATTAATTATATAATCACCTGACATAATAATTTGTCAATTTTTTTATTTAGTCCCTGTGGTAGGAGAATATACAGACTTAATTCACACTTAAAACAGACTTAAAACAGACTTAATTCACATTTATATTACATTTTCGAATATAAGATTTACCATAGACCCATGCGGTTGCTTTAATACAGTAGCTTTTGACAATAAAGTCGTCTTTTCACAATGAAATATTTATTGTCAGTAGTTTTTTACTGTGAAACTAGGAGGAATAAAAAATCTAAATTACATTAGAGTGACAAAGACAATCGTTTTTTTTTGTTCTAACAAAAACAACAAAATCACTAATTAGAAAAAAATCAATATATTCCAACAGTCGTTGCAAGCCGCGGCTATTCCGTATAAGGACAGTGTGGACTGCTATATTTCGGTATACCAAATGATAAAATCTGGGAGGTGTTGCCAATGTGAAATGGTAAAATTGTCCATTAAGATTAATTTGTGCATTCCTTTCAGCTTCTTTCTTTCGAAAAGTATTTAAAACAGTTAAGTTGTCAGTTAAATTTAATCAATTTTAACCAACACTGACGTCTAAATCTCCACATATCCTCCAATTGCTTACAATTAAAGCACAATTTAAAAAAAAAAACAAATACAGCAAAGTGTTCAAGCCATCCAACTGTGCTAGAAAATAATGATATAAACCAGGAAATAGGAACAATAGTGTTTAATTAGAGAAAACACATTTTAGCAAACTGACTTTTCTAAGTCCGTTTAGAAAGCAAAAAAAAAAATCGGTAAAAAAATTTCCCGTTTAAAGAAACCCATTAAACAATATTAATATGCAAACACAATCATTTCCTAAACCTTTGTAGCAAAACGAACCTATTCCATTTTGATTTCAATAATTTACCTCAAAACAATAGTTTCATATTTTCACTTTTCAGAAAATATTTTTTGGAGTTTATTTTTCACTGTTTGAAAACCCAAACCACGGTAAAGTTAAAACAAATTCCAAGAAATAAACGTAGACAGAGTAGGCATCGTTTTGTTTATAAATCACATATTTTCATATCTCAGAAAGCGTATCTATAGTATAATATTTTCGTCAAATCTAGTGAGCCGAACGTTATACATCATAAATTTTCTTATATCGTAAAATTTTTTTTATTTTCAATAAAAAATTAAATAAATTTATTTTAACAGCAAATTTAGTGAATAAATAGATCAAATAGGATAATTAATATTTTAAAGTGATTTAGTTATTATTAATTTAATAATTGATGTACTAGTAAAAAGGTCATGGTGATAAAGTCAATTTTCAATGGGCGCGAAAATTGTGTAATGAGTAACTTGTGTTTTAAATGGTTTCTAAAAAACGCAAATAATCTATCAGGATTTCTTGTTGGTCAAATTTGAACAGTTTGTAAACAGTTTGTCTAGCGTGAATATACATAATTCATGCTGAATTGTCAAATTAAACTAACCTCAAAACAACCGATAACTGTCAAAACTGCTGTCACAGAAAACATATTGACAATTTATTTAAATGAAGAGCCTAACAATATTCAAATCGGTTTTTTGTATATTATAACAAAAATAAAAGACACATAAATCTAACACCAACCCTCCTATTGTACTCGGTGCGGAGTGGACCAGCAATGGTCTGTAAAATATAATTTCTATTAGTTTACGTTATATAGTACTTGTTTACATAAAATAATAGTTTTTATATTTTTGCGATTCATATTTCAAACATAAATGTTGTTGAAAAAGCTTTTGTTGATTTTATAATTTAAAATTAACGAGCTTTAATTTATTTAATTTTGTACTGTGTGTTTTTAAATATTTAACCAACCATCACTATCATTTGGTTCAGTATCTCCTAGTAGACGAAATCTATTTTATCCACTATTGTATGTACTTTGTTTAATTTACATATTTATTATACGTCATCAGGATAGTTGTGATAAAAATAAAAAATGCAACAACGGTAATTTAAATTTTTGCATGAAATTTGTTTATTTTTTAATTAAATTTAAAAAAAATTGTGTAAATGTTTGAAAAAGCTATGTTTTGAATCTAGACAGCTTGAGTTTATTTTAATTGTTTATTTAAATACAAGAGCTGATTTTTGAAATATCAGTTTCATGTACTAACCAGAGCCTCTTATATAACAGAGCCGCAATGATCTGAAAAATGTTTAACTGAGCTTAATACATTGGTCATACATTTTACGATACTCTATAAGAACACATGTAAAATATGTTTTTTTATTCGCATTTTTGAATTGAAAGTCATTCATAACCTCAATTTTTTTATACCTATATTTAAACCTAAAGATTTGGTTTCATATTTCATATATAAATCTCGATCAATTATATTCAGTAATTATATCAATATTTTTAAATCAAAATGGACTACATTTTTTTTATAATTTTCTACGTATGTATATGTGAAATTTTAGTAGAATATAATAATAAATGCAATAGAAACCCATATTATGAATAATATCGATGACGTATATATACATACACAAAGAGTTTGTTTTTGTAATTTCAGTTTCTTCCATTTTTTTATATTTTCAGGTTTTGCGCGTCACTGAGTTGTGTTTGTAAATACAGGTATCAAAGATATATAACACCAATTTTATTGATTGAATTTTTAATCGTTCATTATTTTTTCGTTCATAATGTCTGTGCGTTTTAAATTAATTTTTACAGCCATTTTCATGTTTGAAATACGTTTTTTGGCGACCACACTTTTTTTCATATGACTTGTATGAAAAGTAGAGTTTTTTTTCGTCTTGCTACCTCCTCTATTTTAAGTTCAATTTCGATCATTGCGGCTTTGTATATATAGGAGGCTTGGATCTAGTCAACTTGAGTTTATTTTAGTTTGTTATTTAAATCCACGAGTTCATTTTTGAAATATCATTTTCGTGTAGCTAACATGATTTCAATTAAACTTTGCTATGTATTTTAAATATACATTTATGAAATCTAACCAGGCTGGTAATATGATAATGACGTTATTTTATTTAACATAATTGAGTGATATAAAACGTACGATGGAAAGTTTCGTTCCAAACAAAGAACATGAAAGAGACTTTTCTAAAGCATTGACAAGAAAATTTTGAAAGGATATTGTTAGGTTTTACAGGGCTACTATCTATTGAACCTAAAATTATTATTTCATAAATGTCCTTCAAATTATCTTTTAATGGCTGTTAGTAGTTGTTGAAATTTGCCTTTAAAATATTCTTATTGCGTTGAACATTTAACAAAAGTTTACTTAGTTCTGTAGAAAAGGAACATAACACCACATTTTCAAGTTATAATTCGCTAGAATCGGTAGTCACCGCTTGACACGGAGTTGAGATTATTATTTTTTCAGTTTTCAAATTAAATTGCGTTGTTTGGTGTATATGAAAACCGAATCTGTTAAATACGATCCTGTGCCTACTATTTAAATGATCTGGAGGGATTATTTCATTAGGTAATGAGTTCTGGTATTTGCTTTGTATTTATAAGTTTGCTTTGTCAAACAATCCAAATTTATAATACTTGCTTGCCATACTAATTTGTTTAGCGGTTTTTGTGGTGTTGGTTGGGTTGGACAATTTTGTATTATGCTACACTTTAGGAAGATGGCATAATATATGATCCAATCAACTTAATTGTGTTTATATTTAGAATTCCAAGCGATATACAATACTGACGTTTCCGGAATCTTTTGGACATAGTTCTTTTAGTCAAACCGGGATTTAAAATGTATATAGAAATTCGTGATACATTCCACCATTATGACATTCTATCAAAATACTTTTACATTTTAGAAGGACTAGTCTACGTGAGCGCGTGTGTGATTTGAACAATGGAAATCAACAATTAACGTATACAAAGTTACATTTAAAGTTGGAAAATTACGAAAAATGTAACACTTAACACATTTTGGCCTCTGTAGTTCAAGTTGACTCTATACTTAAATAATGTATTTGAAATAAAAATTTACTTTTATGCGTTGGTACTTGGAACGCATCATACATTTTCGAGACATTTACAGTTATTATTGTTAATATCTCTTGTAAAAACTAACAAGATATTTATTATCGCGATTTTCAAAATATGCAAGAAAACAAAATGGTTTAATAACACAGTGTGCCGCAACTGCTGGAACTTTCAACAATTATTAACGCTCTTTGCGATTTATTAAGTATATGTGGTTTAAAACCAAACTGATGCCTATTATATCTTAGTTAATAACTAGTAAATCTAGGATTGGTTATGCTTTTAACCTTTAAACGGTTATATTTAGTTTTAGTTTTTAAACTGTGGAAAATTTTTCAACAGGGATAGATTGTTTTCACCATTAAATATTGTGAAAGGTTTCTTAATATATGTACGCATTAAGCAGGTTCTCTTGGAGAGGACGCTAGTCCTATCGCATGCTAATTTGATTTATGAAGTGAATTCATTCAATTTATTTCTTGATGCCTTAGTGCAGAACAAGAAGGCAACGCGTTACTGTGCGGCTTTGTGACATGAAGTTATTTTGAGGGACTTAACTGCTATTTTGTAGGGTTTTACTGAATATGCGGATTTTTCCAAAAAAGCCAGTTCTCCTCAACCTTTAGATTATTAAAAATTTATCTTTGTGCTTTAGCTTACTGATAATTCTAATTTCTATTAGCAGCCCCTGTTGAGGTTTTATGGATGTTCTATTTTGTTGTATATATAAATTCTCAAAGTCTTGTATATAGGTGCGCATTGTGCGCATAATTTGGCATTCTGCATTGGGTTAGGTCTTGTATCCATATAATTAATATTGCTTCATTATAAATGAAGAAAAACATTTACTTGTAATAGACCCATCGAGTATATTCATATAATGCTCAGTGTGAAGCCGAAATAGTGTAAAAAAGAATAAAAGTAGAATATAAATAAAATATAATAGAATCTGGCAATGATTAGCACATGTAATCGAGCGGCACTCGCATTGTCGCGTGCCTTGTTTAAGACTTATAAGCGAGCATAATATCCTAAGCATTACACTATAGCATCCTTCGCATAAAGCAGCAGTCTAACAAAATAATATCTTGTATCACTGACATCTTACAACAGACATCTTGCAAAAAACCGATTGGTAAACAAATCAACCAAAACAAATACGAATATAACCAAAATTTAACAGAACCCCGACTTACGATCACGGCAAAAGCGGCTTAAGATTGGGATGTAGAACAAGCAGTTGTAAACCAGACAAGTTTCAAACTACTGTATCAGCCATGTAAAACGATTCTTGGGAATTCATTGACCGATGACCAAAAAAAAGGAGAGTCCATATGTCCTAAGGTTAAAAATTAATTATGGCGAAATCCAACTCTTTGTAAGAGTTTGATTTCGCCATAGGCTTCAAGTGAAAGGGATGTTTTGGATTTCAAGCAAATGAGCGCCATTTTAAAGGATTCACCGGACTGTACCATATACCTTCAAACCTGAGTTTCCGTCAAAGTTGTACAAGTGGTTGATTACCTCCATTTATTATACATGGGCGTGAGAATTGGACTCTAACGGACGAGTAAAAAAAATGTATCATGACATTTAAAAAAAAGTCATGCGCTTGAGTTATGGGTTTCGACGCAAATATGATGAAACTTACATAGTTCTTTCGTCCGCGAGATCAGGAGTTTTATAAAAAATCGTGATCTGGTTCATGAAGTCAAAGAACAACAAGTACGTTGGTTCTGTCATATTCTGCGAGCTGATCCTAAACGAATGGAGCAATGATGTCTGATGAGACAGTGGCATTTTGCCAGAGGCAGAGGTCGCTGTTGGCGACGATGGCTCCTAAGGGTAGAAAACGATTTTTCTTTTTCTGGTTGTCTAGAACAATACAAAAATCAAGCTCGGGAGCGAAGTCGTTGAGCCAGATTGTTGATAATTTACGTGACAGCAATGAGCCTGGAACTGATTTTTATTATTAAAAATTATGAATGTGATCTCTAACTACATATAAATGGCCGAAAATCAAAAAAACTGTTCAAGTTCGGTTTTTTTTAGCTAACACGACTAACCCGTATCCTATCAAGGTATTTTTAAACCTACCTTATATTGATCTCATAATATTTTTATCCAGTTGACAGTCAACCGTATTTGAGCCAAATTTTGCTTTGAAACTTTTTTTTGAAAGCATAAATTAAGCAATCTTACTGTTTTTTCAGATATTATGATACGGTATAAACATTTAAATTATGTCGATGCTAGAGAGCCATCTTCAACAGACCGACGAAATAAAAAAAAAATTATGAATAATTTAAATGTAGACCCTAACCTCTTAAATGTTTATGTACATCTATAAAAATGGAAAATTTTCTAAAATTTAATTTTATTTTGTGCGTATTTTGGGGCAAGATGGGATTTTATAGGATTATTTCAGAATTATGTTTATTTATGATAAGTCATGCACAGTACAAAAAAATATATAAGTTATGTTATCTGATAATTTTCATAAAATTTTTATATATAGCTGTTCATAATCTGTAATGAAATTATTATTACCTTGATTAGATGTTGCATGATATAATTTTAATATGAAGAATCTAATTGAGCAATTTTACGGTAATAAAAATAAAAAGATATTGCGTTTAATCAAAAACTTAGGTAATGGGTGGCTATTAAAGGACGAATACCTAATTATTTGTTCTGAATCAAAACTTTAAAAAGAGCTGTAATACATTTTAAAGCTTCAGTAAATTGCTACTCTGGTTATTCAACTATAGTTTATTCTAAATCTTAAAAGTTTTTATGAAAAAGCTCACAGTTATTATTGATAGTTAGTATAAAAACATTTTATTAAAAGCTCTAAACACATTTTTAAAGCGAAATGCGAATTGTTAAGTATAAATTATTTATTTGAACTCCCGGCAAAAAAAAGAACAGATTACTCTTCAGAATCTCAATTCGTATTCGCCAATTGGAATTCCAAATGGAAATAAGGTGAGAAGTGATGAAGCCATTGCATTCGCTGCTCATCTAAAAAGTATGGTTCTTACCTTAAGCCTTACCTGAAGATATCGCAAATCTCCATGATCTTGAAAAAGTTGAGACATGTATTCCACTAAGCCATCCAATAAGCATGCTTCCCAAAACCTTGACAGTATTTGACTAGCCAGAAGAACGGCATATTATAGCAGATCACCAATTTAGATTCCGAAGTCAGTATGGTACTTTTGAGACACTATTGAATGTTGATGCATTCAAGCACCTTTTAGACAAAAAAAATATTGTTCTGTTATTTTCTTGGATATTGCGCTAGCTTTCACCAAAATTTCGCATTGAGGATTATTAAAAAACTTCGGCAGACGCAGTTTCATGTAGGTATTGAAAATTATCTTATTCAAAGGCAATACTCAATCAAACAAATTGAAGCAACGACTGCTTTAAATAATATTAGAGGAAGAGTTCCACAAGGAAGCATCTTGGAACCAATCTTATACTTTCTATATACAGCCGATTTGCCTATTTCTAATGACAATAATATAACATTTGATGATGACCTTAGTGTCTCACAAAAATTCCCAATCTTCTTTAAAATAATTGCAAAATCATCTGAATAAAATTAAAAATTGGTTAAGGGCTTGGCGAATAAAAGTCACTAAAAATAAATCAACATATATTATAGTCACACTTAACAAATGCACCTGTTCGACTGAACGGCGGAACTATTCCGCAGCAATCCAGTATCAAATACTTAGGCTTACATCGGTATGGAAGGTGGAAGCACAGAGAAGCAAAGCATAATCCAATAAAAATAAAACTTGCTAGATGTATTGTCTAATTTGAAGGACATTATCACAGGATAATAGCTTTTTCTATACAAAGCAATACCTATGCCTATATAGGCATGTGGTATTCAGTTATGAGGATCGACCAATAAAATAGAGAATTTCTGAAACGCTTACAATCAAAAATACTTTACTGTATCGCAAATGCTCCCTTGTATATACAAGGAAGCATTTGCGATATAGCGATATCCGAAAAACTTTAACCATACAAAAACAAAATAAATCAAGTTTAATGAAAGTTTGAAAATTGAAAACAATTATTATTTGCAATCAGTACTATATAGTTACCAAAGCTACCAATAAAAAAGCGCAATGTACACTGGTTTGGAGAGCTTTAGAAAATTTACCAATATTCGAGTGCGCCATAATTCTTTTTTCTTCATTTTACTGGTACCCTAGAATATATTTATGTCGAATCTTATACTGACTCTTCAACACTGTTTTATTTTTATGACCTTAAAAGTTTTAAAAACATTTTTTATTGATAAGTGTAACATTCTAATTTGCAAAAATATTATGGTAATTTAGTAGTTGTAACTTTTCAAAAAAAATTTCACAAAACTCACTGTCAAATGACCCAATTATACAAAGTAACTAATTTGCGATTAAAAAAAAAAATTTTTTTGGTGAAAAATCAATGAAGCTTTTAGAAAATGATAGACATAAAATTTCAATAGAATTCTAAAATAAAAATAAAAATTCATTTCGGTAGCGATTTTTTATTGCGTTTTCTTGTTGACAATTCAATTGCCTAAATTGAATAGCTATATACTCTCTGCAGTTCATAATACAAAGTAATTTAATTTCATCTAGCCTAGTCAGGTGCACATAGCTGCATACAGCTATATTTGCAGAGTTGCATTTAAGTGGATTCAAAACATTCCAATTTAATTAAAACATATACAGGTTATATATGTTATATGTGGAAATAACATTATTTGAATAGAATTTTAGCAAATATTCAGTTACAATTTCAATACTCCAATTTTTGTTTTTATTTACCTGCCATTGTTAATTTTTTTTTGTTGTTTTTATCTATACTCGATGTTCAAAGTACATATGCATCCTATTTATATATCCGGTACATGTTACAACGGCAACAACAAAAACAACGGGAAAAAATTACATTTTAAATTTTTATATACCAGCATCCGTTTAATTTCAATTTTGAAATTTATATTATTTATTCGAAAGCAGAGTAATTCAATATGTCATTTGCCAGTTTTAGATTTTATCGGAATTTTTTTGTTTTTTTTATGATTTGTTAAAGTGGTAATATTTGAAACTGTAATCACGTAGGCATTTTAATTCAATTGACATCAATTTCAATATCCACTACGTCAAATTGTGATTTTGCGGTGAATGTATAATCCAAAATCCGATTGCTATCTTGTAACATTCACTCGTCCGTGAATGTTATCAATTATCACGATACTACTGTATCAAGATAATACATTAATTCTAATTCTCTAAACTAGTTTTTTAATGATATCATGTTTTTTTTTGGCGGGAATTATTGGGTGCTTGACTAACCAGTATGATTTGTTTTTTTTTAATACGGTATTTTTTGATTGCGGATTTTAAGTCGACACAACGAAAAAAAAAAGATGATAGAGGAGTCAGTCGTGGTGGATGGTAGCATACGGATGGTACTAAATTGAGTTATTTTTTTCTAAATAAAAAAAAATAAAATAAAAAGTTATAATTATTTTTCTAAAAGTAAAAGTTGTGATATTGGTTATGATTGAACTAAGTGTACAGACTATATATATATATATATATATAGTATATATAAATCTTTAAATATAATTCTAAAGAAAATGTTTGACTAAAACTAACTGTGCTTAAATAAATAAATTAACAGTATATATATTAATACAACATTGAATTAATTAGTTAGAATAATTAAGTCTAGCTAAAAATAAGCTAAAAGTTTAAATTAAAATAGACGCTGCTCCAAATTACAAAATATGAAGAATTAGTTAACGGTTATTTAAAAAAAATAATAATTGCTACGGTTAATTTGGGAAGCATCATTTAACCGAATTTGTCATACTGCAACGTCATGACAATCACGTGATTCCGGCCACCACAAGCAACGATCGAGAGGGAATTTTCCATTGTGGAGTTGTTTTTTTTATTATTATTATTATTTTATTAGTTATATCTACATAATTTTTTTTCTTTGATTTTTTTCTTGTATAAAGATTAACTAAATTTTCTTATTTTATCTTATTAAGCTAAAGTTAATTAGTTTCCTTTTGTTTGGGTTCGGTTTTTTTTTTCTTTTCTCTTTCGTTTAAATATTTTAGCAGGATCGTTGCCTTTGGAAGCGCTTTCAACGAATGCGATTATGCCAGGTATGTGCGTTTTTATTTTTTTTTTGATTTATTGTTACTTATACATTTTTTTTTATTATAATTAACTTTAGTATTAGATAATGAATTTTAGTTTTATTGTTATCAAATTAAATTTATAAATGTTGAGTAGATTATATTTTTTATTTCTCTAATTGAATTAAATTTGTTTTAAAAAGTTATACTTAAATTTTCCTGGGTGTTTATTGTGGTTTATAACTGAGAGGGCAATGAGCGGCTAGGTAAACGAAATAAACACGGAGAGGTGAGTTGAGCATGAGTTGATGTCGATGATGTAATAATACATGTCATGGTATAGCTGTGTTGAATTGATGAACCACGACCAAAATATACCCCTAAAGACTGAGCTAAGTGGCACTATGGCATGTATCTTCCCTTTTATTATTTATTTAAAGTGCAACACAGCAACATTTTTTTTTTGTATACAGACGGTCATTATTTTTTTTATGATTATTCGATTTTTTTCTCACGGCCGAATGTTACAAATGGCGCCCAAGCGTTTTGGCACGGCTCTAACGAGCACATGGATTTATTTTATTTGGCAACATGAAAAGTGAAGTTTTGAATGTTGCGCTACCGTTGTAGATTTAGTACCGATTGATGATTCGTACTTCTCCAAACCTGGATTGATTTTACGGTTTCGATCTTTTGTTGATTACTTTATTCATACAGCAAGCAAACATTTTCATTTCTCTCTTTTTTTTTTTTTTTTTTTTTTTTTTTTGTTTTGTTGATAATTTCCAAAATATAACAGAATTTATCTAAGTACTGTAATCCATGCCTATGAATAATTTTTTTTCTTTCTCAATTTTTTTTCTCTGATTGTGAGCATTCGATAAATTTTAGAATTATTGTATTTGATTTTGAATGTCCAATTCATGTTGTCCCTCTTTTCCACAAATTTGTTGATATGAGGTTTTTATAACATGAATGTTGATCATCCACTATTCAATCAATAACATTATGGACCCGAGTGTGAATCTCTCAATGTGTTATTTTCCTTCTTTATCAGTATTCGCCAAGATTACGTTTTGTTGATCGACTACCTGTTATAAAAAGGAAATTTCTCATTTTCTCATACCCTATACATTGTAGAACTTTAATTTTTTTTGTGTACTGTATAACAACATTGCGTTCCAACTGAGTTATTACCCGTCAGGTAGATTAGTTATTTTAGGTGAAACGCAATTCGTAATGATTTTGTTTTTTTTCCATGTTTTTTTTTTATATTTTTGCAGAATTACTCATTATCGGCTCGCTCAACTCATTTACTCCGTAGTACTTTCATATTATACATAGATAACATATAAACTGTTGCAGTATCATAAACAATTTAATTTGTTTTCCTATTATATTTTTTTTTTTTTATTAATTACCTACATAGAATTTGTATTATATATACATACATATATTTGTTATTGTTTTTTTTATATATATATATATATTTTTTTGATACACTTTTATTGAAGTTAGTTACAAATTGATATTTAGAATTGAATTATCTTTTACGCGGATTTTTTTTTTAAGTTTATTGACGGAAGTTTTGGTAACTAACTACACAATATACGAAATCTATTTAAATAGGCCAGCGGTGATTTATTTGCTGGCAACATGGATTTAAACAATCTACATCCCGATGAGTTCGAGGTTGAATGTTTGGCTCGAAATATTAAAGGTACTCCTGTGAATAAGTTGGCAAATCTTAAGGCATCAATAACCAATGAAGAGGGAAACCCTGTACTAAAGCCTTATAAAGCACATGCAGCGGCGCGATCGGCCCCACAACGAGAATTACAGCGCTGTGCAATTAAGCTTAAGGAACATCGCGATTGGATTACTAGTGTTGTACCCGATAAAAAACCCGACTCAAAGGCAATGCAAATTGTGGAGACAAGATTATTGCATGTACACGGAAGATTAACCCGACTTCTTTTCAGTACAAAAACGTACAAGCAACAATGCCGGGACCAGTTAAAAATGATAGATTTGGTTTTGACTGCGGTACAAGCATTGATCCAAGGAGGCGATAATCTAAATGACACACTTGAAAGAATTAAATCAACTCAACAAGATGAGCCAGATGACTTGTCGACGTCTGAAGATGAGGAGCACATTGAAAAACAAACCACTAAAATCACTTCAGATTCTAGTACTAGGGCAGATAGAGAGGAATCGGAACTTACTAATTTATTATCAAGTACAGTCCTCACCCCTACACAGCAGTCTTCCCATTCTTTACGCAGTATTGACAAGTGGAAAATATTTTTCGACGGTGACTCGCGGGAATTAGCAGTTGAGAGGTTTCTGTTTCGAGTAGAACACCAAGCCGCTACTTATGGTATTTCTAACTCGGACCTAGTACATCAGCTAGGCACTTTATTGAAGGGAGCCGCCTTAAATTGGTACTGGTGTCATATCGAGCGCAATCCGACTGTAACATGGAAAGAGTTGAAGGTTGAGATAATTGAACGATTTCAGGACCGACGCACAGACCACGATATAAGAAGAAATCTCGAATCAAGGAAGCAGAAGTCTAATGAAAGCTTCCGTACATTTTATAATGATGTTATCGCGCTCTCTTTACAGTTTCGAGACCCTCTTCCAGACTCGGAACTTTTACATATTGTTCGACGTAATATGCGTTCAGGATTCCAAAATACACTCGCAGATCAAGAGATTCCGTCAATTGGAGTTTTAGTAAGACGATGTCTAGCATTAGAAGATACGTGGAAACGCACGGGATATGAACCGGAAAAACTGTGTGCACGCAGACACATCGAGGAAGTTGATCTGCCTCAAAACGAAAATTTGTGGGAAGGCGTTGAATTCCAACCAGAAAAACCACGTGCAATCAGACATATCGAAAAAGTCGAGGTTACGCAAAAAGAAGAACCGGTGATGCAGGTGCA
Organism: Tipula confusa; assembly: GCA_963556175.1. Taxonomy (NCBI): domain Eukaryota; kingdom Metazoa; phylum Arthropoda; class Insecta; order Diptera; family Tipulidae; genus Tipula; species Tipula confusa. The sequence continues at coordinate 16,549,506 of OY744475.1, forward strand.
TGAACTTAGCTCTCGGCAAGGTAGGGATTATTCATCAGCTCATACAAGAGATGCTACTAGTCAGGCAAACCGTGAGTCTAATGCAATTTGTTGGAATTGTCAAGACATAGGTCATATATTCATCGACTGTCCAAGCCCTGCTAAGATATTTTGTTTCGGCTGCGGTCGCTCGGGAATAGTAAAACCAAATTGTTTTCGATGTTCGGGAAACTTAGCTCCGAGGGCTCGAATGACGGCAAATTCGACACCCTCATCTCTTCCCAGAGTCAATACGATGTCAACCAGCATTCCAGGTTTGGTTCCGTTGCCTCAGCGGAAGTAAATCTCTATAAACCTATTCACTCAATTGAAAATAACATCTCTTCCATATCTACAGTCACACATTCCGCCGTATTGAAATCAGATAGGGTACGTAATTATTGGCGCAATAAACGCATTCTCCGGGCAATTGTTTCTGAGACGCGCTTTGATAGTGGTGTTGACAACCGACCATATGCCAAAGTAGATCTAGATGGACACAAGTATAAGGGCTTGCTTGATAGTGGAGCTACCATCACCGCTTTAGGAGCAGGTAGTGGAAGTTATCTCAATAATCCACAATACAAGATTATTAATCTTCCTACAAAAGTAAAGGTGGCGTCAGGCCATAGCGAAAGAGTGTTTGGATATTTGTACGCTAATATTACATATAATGGAGTACAGAAGGTGTTAAAAGTTTTTATTATTCCGAGTCTGAAGCAACCTTTGTATCTGGGCATTGATTTCTGGAAGGCTTTCAATATACAAATTTTCACTCCTTCCATCTCTGAGATTGAGAATCCGGTGGTGGAACCCGAGGGAGATGAATGCTTGCGCCATGAATTAAACCCCGCTCAGATTGAACATTTGGATGCAGTTGTAGCGAAATTTCCTTCGTTTGAGCAATTCGGTTTGGGGCGTACAAATCTTGTTATCCATGATATAAATGTGAGTGATGCAAAGCCCATAAAACAACGTCATTACGCAGTTTCTCCTGTGATTCAAAAATCTCTTTATCAGGAGTTGGATCGAATGATATCCCTCGGTGTGATAGAGGAGTCTCATAGCTCCTGGAGTTCCCCGGTGACATTGGTTCGAAAATCAACCGGCAAGGTCCGAATGTGCCTAGATGCTCGTAGGCTGAACGAGGTGACGGTCAGGGACGCATATCCATTGCCAATTATCGACGGACTTTTGAGCCGACTGGATCAGACCAGATACATTTCAAGCATCGATTTGAAGGATGCGTTTTGGCAGATTCCGTTGGCTCCTGAGTCCCGCGATAAAACTGCATTCACTGTACCTGGTCGTCCCTTGTATCAGTTTACGGTCATGCCGTTCGGGCTTTGTAACGCCCCACAAACGATGTGTAGGTTGATGCACCGGGTGATACCACATCAGTTACACGAGCAAGTCTTTGTCTATCTAGATGATCTCCTCATCACATCGGGGAATTTCGACGATCATATTCAACTTTTATCCTTGGTGGCGACGTTGTTGAAGAATGCCGGTTTAACGGTGAATCTAGCGAAAAGCAAGTTTTTGTTGAGAGAGATTAAATATTTGGGCTATGTTGTCGGAGATGGATGTTTGCGGGTGGACCAAGATAAAGTGAGTGCTATATTATCCTTTCCTGTCCCGAACTCGGTAAAGAAGGTTCGTCGATTTCTGGGTATGTCAGGGTGGTATCGTAGATTCATATCCTCTTACGCCACCTTAGCAGCTCCACTATCGGATCTCTTAAAGAAAGAACAGAAGTTTAACTGGAACAATAAATGTCAGAGGGCATTTGACGATTTGAAACATGCCCTATCAACAGCACCAGTGTTGGTACATCCTAATTTTTTACGAAAATTTTATGTACAATGTGACGCTAGCTCTACTGGTGTAGGCAGTGTGCTATTTCAGATCGGTGATGATGGTGGCGAGCATCCCATCGCTTATATGTCTCAGAAGCTTAACGCCGCACAGCGCAATTATTCTATCACGGAATTGGAGTGTTTTGCAGCAGTGTTGAGCGTGAAGAAGTTTAGAGCATATATCGAGGGGTGTCCGTTTACCATCATTACTGATCATGCAAGCTTGAAATGGCTCATGAGTCAAAATGACTTGTCTGGTCGATTGGCAAGGTGGTCGCTTAAATTGCAAGGGTTTAAATTCGATATAGAGCATCGAAAAGGAAGTCTTAATGTAGTGCCTGATGCCTTATCACGTGCATTTATAGAATCTGTTACACTAGGAAACGAAGAGGAGGTGCTTAATGTGGATTTGGATTCCAATGGGTTTGTTGAAAATGAATATTTGCAACTCCTTAAGAAAGTCAGAGAAACTGGGTCCGAATATTCAAATATTCGTATTGTTAATGAGAGATTGTACATTAATCCTTCCTGCAATTACAATGAGAGTTTTACAGATATTCCTCGATGGAAGCTTTATGTTCCACAGACGTTAACGGGGCAACTAGTCGCCCAAGCCCACAACCCACCTTCGTCTTCACATTTTGGTGTGTCAAAAACTTTGAATCGCCTGCAGCGGAATTACTTTTGGCCTCGAATGTCGAGAGATGTGAAAGAGTATGTTGCAAGATGTCATACATGTAAACAGATAAAGAGTCCAAGTGTAGTCACCCAACCAATGATGGGTAAGCAAATCATTGCTGTGAGGCCAATGCAGCGATTGTTTATAGATTTTTTGGGTCCCTACCCTAGGTCAAAATCTGGAAACTCATATTTGTTGGTAGTATTGGATTTGTATTCTAAATATATATTTTTTAAACCTCTAAAACAAGCATTAGCAACTGCAGTATGTACCTTCTTAGAAAAAGACATCTTTTCAGTGTTTTCGGTACCGGAAACATTGACCTCAGATAATGCAACACAGTTTAATTCTCTTTGCCTTCGAACACTTTTAACAAAATATGGGGTTAAACATATTTTCACGCCAAAATATTCACCGCAGTGTAACGCATCAGAGCGCGTTAATCGTTCAATTTTGGCCGCTATCCGTGCTTATATCAAGGAGGACCATCGAACATGGGATCAACATTTGCACTCGATTTCTTCAGCACTACGTAATGTGATCCACGATGCAACCAAATTTTCACCGCATTTTCTTATGTTCGGTCAACATTTTATAGGACATGGGAATGATTACAGATTATTGCGTGAGTTGAATCTAATCGATAATGGAGATATCGTATTGCAAAATAAGGCTAATCGTTTGAGTTTATGTCAACAGACTGTTTTATCTCATCTTTTGGAAGCTTACAAAAGAAACGCGCACAGTTACAATTTAAGAAGTCGTCAGCGAGAATTGCAACTGGGGCAAACAGTGTATGTACGCAATTTCACATTGAGCGATGCTATCAAGAACTATTCTGCTAAGTTGGGTCCAAAATTTGTTGCAACTAATGTGATACGGAAAATAGGAGATGTAGCTTACGAACTGGCCCGCAGAGATGGGAAATCTCTTGGCATATATCACCTGAAGGATATTCGGACATAGCTATGCATATTATGTATTATGCTTCTTCTTATGAAATCTGTTATACTAGGTGATTGTCTTGTGCCCGGCTGGATGAGACACTCAGTGGTCGATGGGTACGTCCCCACGTTTGTAACATTCACTCGTCCGTGAATGTTATCAATTATCACGATACTACTGTATCAAGATAATACATTAATTCTAATTCTCTAAACTAGTTTTTTAATGATATCATGTTTTTTTTTGGCGGGAATTATTGGGTGCTTGACTAACCAGTATGATTTGTTTTTTTTTAATACGGTATTTTTTGATTGCGGATTTTAAGTCGACACAACGAAAAAAAAAAGATGATAGAGGAGTCAGTCGTGGTGGATGGTAGCATACGGATGGTACTAAATTGAGTTATTTTTTTCTAAATAAAAAAAAATAAAATAAAAAGTTATAATTATTTTTCTAAAAGTAAAAGTTGTGATATTGGTTATGATTGAACTAAGTGTACAGACTATATATATATATATATATATAGTATATATAAATCTTTAAATATAATTCTAAAGAAAATGTTTGACTAAAACTAACTGTGCTTAAATAAATAAATTAACAGTATATATATTAATACAACATTGAATTAATTAGTTAGAATAATTAAGTCTAGCTAAAAATAAGCTAAAAGTTTAAATTAAAATAGACGCTGCTCCAAATTACAAAATATGAAGAATTAGTTAACGGTTATTTAAAAAAAATAATAATTGCTACGGTTAATTTGGGAAGCATCATTTAACCGAATTTGTCATACTGCAACGTCATGACAATCACGTGATTCCGGCCACCACAAGCAACGATCGAGAGGGAATTTTCCATTGTGGAGTTGTTTTTTTTATTATTATTATTATTTTATTAGTTATATCTACATAATTTTTTTTCTTTGATTTTTTTCTTGTATAAAGATTAACTAAATTTTCTTATTTTATCTTATTAAGCTAAAGTTAATTAGTTTCCTTTTGTTTGGGTTCGGTTTTTTTTTTCTTTTCTCTTTCGTTTAAATATTTTAGCAGGATCGTTGCCTTTGGAAGCGCTTTCAACGAATGCGATTATGCCAGGTATGTGCGTTTTTATTTTTTTTTTGATTTATTGTTACTTATACATTTTTTTTTATTATAATTAACTTTAGTATTAGATAATGAATTTTAGTTTTATTGTTATCAAATTAAATTTATAAATGTTGAGTAGATTATATTTTTTATTTCTCTAATTGAATTAAATTTGTTTTAAAAAGTTATACTTAAATTTTCCTGGGTGTTTATTGTGGTTTATAACTGAGAGGGCAATGAGCGGCTAGGTAAACGAAATAAACACGGAGAGGTGAGTTGAGCATGAGTTGATGTCGATGATGTAATAATACATGTCATGGTATAGCTGTGTTGAATTGATGAACCACGACCAAAATATACCCCTAAAGACTGAGCTAAGTGGCACTATGGCATGTATCTTCCCTTTTATTATTTATTTAAAGTGCAACACAGCAACATTTTTTTTTTGTATACAGACGGTCATTATTTTTTTTATGATTATTCGATTTTTTTCTCACGGCCGAATGTTACAATCTTAGGAAACAATTTAATTTTAGTTTTTAGAGTAAAAGCATAAATTAACATCTATATATAGATGTCCAAAACCCATATAGTGATTTGTCTTCGATTGATTTGGTATCATAGTAAAACATTGGAACCCAGCGTAGCTGTAAAGAAAAAAATTTGTAATTTATAAAGAAAGTAAATAAACGTTATAAAAATCATGAAGGTCGATTTTTTTTTGTTTTTCTATTTTTTGTTCCTTACATACTACTAGGAATTTTTTCGTCCGATTGTCCATTTGTATTTTAAAATTTTGGTTGTCTTTTTTATTTTGTTAACTTATTAACTGCCCTTGCTCAGTACCCGGATAGGGAAATTGCAAACAATAAGAAAACAAGGGGTGTTAAATGGCCTCTTCAGATTCTAAAACATTTTGGCCTTGAAGTGAAGACCTTGACTTCCAAAAGTTTAAACGCTGCTGTTAAGTGAGGACGACCTAAGAAATTTAGTTTAATAGTTTGGAAATTTCAGTTCTAGACGAAAAAACGCAATTCGCTTATGAGTCATCGGATACTATATTATCAGCGAAAGACCACTTAAAATTAAATTTTATTGTTAAGGTTTGGATCAGGTCCAATAACAGGACGATTCCATTAATTATAAAAGCACAGTGAACTATTCTATTTTTTTCGATATCCACGATTTGACGAAAGAAGAACCAAACATTTTGTATACTAAATGGATGAATTTAGAGGAAGCTCTTACAAACGTAAATGAGTGCAATTTAAACGGAAATAAACTAAATATTGGATTGAGAATAATACATAATAGAGTTCAATCAAAAAATGTCTCCTAAACGAAGTGTTGAAAAGTACTAAGTTTGCCAGTTACGGTAGCGTCTGGAGAACATAGTTTTTCAAAATTGAAAATAATAAAAAATTATTTAAGAGATTCCATGACTCAGGAAAGATTGGTTGGCTTAGCTACAATTTTAATCGAGAAAGAAATATAGTTAACGAGATGAACTACGATAATTTGACTGATCAATTTGCAAATATCAAATCTCGCAAAATTTAATTTTAAAATATGGCTTTAGACTTCCGAAATATATGATATTCCAACAACCACAAAAATAGAGCTATCACTTTGAACACAAAAAAATTGATCCGCAAAATACAAGGTCTATAGTTTACTACAGGCACCCTTAAACTTATTACGAAATAAAAATCCAAATACATTTTATCCATTACCGTAAATTTTGTTTAAAAAAGAGAACCATGCAGTATGCTGCGTCCTGCAAATGCTTTTATCCAAATATTTGTAATGTAAATAAAAGGTATTAGTAATTACACAGAGCTATTAGACTTGAGATTAGTATTCCAAAAATGTTACCGCGCTTTAGGTAGGATTCATGACTAGTTTTTGGTACTTTCTTTTATTGAAATCTGAAGTATACTAAACACTGGTGCATTTTAGTTTGAAAGAGTTTTCCTTGGTTGTCCATTTCCTCGCCTATATAGAATACTATTTGAGGAATTGAGATTGTCTGTCATTCAATACAAATATATTATTTGAAGAAATGAATGTCGCCGAGTCATCAGCGTGTATTTGGATGTTGAAGTCTTGAATTCCTGGTTTTGAGATATCATGTTCAATTTTATATAGGTATAGTAACGTTTTTGAAATAAATATTTATGTTGACTTTTAATATATTTGCTTATAGGTTTTATTTTAAGCTTAAATGCATAGCGTATCATATATATGATAAAATTGTATTTTCCAGGAAAATGAGGGAAAATTATAATTTAAGGAAGAAACTTAATGTTATACACCGATCGTTAATGCCTTACAATGCTTATAAAGCCGAATATAATTATAGCCATGCTTCATCATCATCTACAGAGATGGCAATAGCACTGAGTATTTCAACAAAATGTGGCTTATCGTCGTCGACTTGTATTCCAAAAGTTTTTATATGTTGTGCTACTATCCAACACAACATCAACATATTCTATCATGGCGTTTCAGCAAACTTTTACGATAGAAGGTTTAGGTTAGGTTAGGTTAGGTTAGAGTGGCTGCTAACGCACACTTAGACCGGTGACAGTCTATTGTGATACCAAACGATCCTACTCCACTTTCACGTTCATTGGAACCATTCAGAGTTACTTATGTAGCGTAAGATATCTCGCACATTGCAGTTTTCTAGATCAATAAGGTCGTCGAAACAATACTTGCCCAGATTTTGTACTTCCTGTAAGCTAGCGCCGGGCATAAGCAGAGGAAATGGCTTACAGTCTCTTCCTCCTTCTTATCCATACAGCTTCTACAGAAGGCATTGACATAAGCCTCCTCGCAAGCTCTCCAATGAGGCAGTGTCCTGTGAGCACCCCCACGACTTTACTTAAGTCAGATTTACGTAGGGATAGTAGTGTTTTGGAGCGCTTCAAGTTCAGTTTCAGCCAGACTTGCCGCGCTACATTGCACGTAATAGTGTTATTACACCTCTTCTGTGCCTAGGCTATCGCCTCCTTTTGAAGCGCCATAAAAAGCGCTGCTATAGGCCTCCCCAGATTTCCCCTTTCTAGTTTCAATTGGAGAGTTGTACCTTACTTTGCCAGTCCTTGCCAGTTGAGGAGAGTTGTGTTTCCTTGCTCAGCCCTACAGTTCCCTAGAACGTCTTAGTGACCGGAGACTCAGACGATCTGGATATTGAGATGCTCACTAATCTCGTTAAGAGAAAAGCGGCATTTCAATGCCACCACGGATGTCAGAGAAACTGATTCTAGCGACTTGATTGCCGCCTGACTGTCCACATATATTGTTATATCCCTTGTGGATATGACATTATGCATCAACCAAGTCAGCGCTTCACATTTAATTTGTTACAATAGACTTCAGCTCCGACTTTGCCATCTAGTTTGGAGCCGTCAGTGTAGAATTGTATACTTCCAGTTTTCGCTGTTGACCTATTCCCCCAGGATTCTCTTGAGCAGATAAGGGTCCAAAAGCCTTTTTCAAAGCATACAATCGGTATTGTGTAGTCACTATTCGCCAAGTCCTCCTTAAGCGAACTGCAGGCAGGCCGTTCTTTGTACCTTCTCTATCATATTTTGATAAGTTTTCTTGTCTAGTGCTGGCGATCACACACTCACCCCATACATCAAAATCGTTCTGACTACAACGGTAAAGAGCCAGTGTACCAGTTCTGGTTTTAGACCCCATCTCTTACAGATGGCATTCCTACATGAGTACAGAGTCATGGTAGACTTCTTTACTCTCTCTAAAATATTGGGCTTCCAATCTAGACTACTTGCCAAAATTATGGCCAGAAATCTGGCCCTATCAGTAAAGGCCAGTGCCATGCCTTTTAAGGTGGGAGGGGCGACTACCGGAATTTTATATTTCTTGGTGAAGAGTACAAGCTCTGTTTTGGATGGATTTATACCCAGCCCACATTTGCCCACTTTTAATGATTAAAAGTGCGTGTGGTATGACTTCCCTAATCGTGCTTAGGTAACTACCCGAGATCACGATCGCTACGTCATCTGCATACGCTATTACCCCTATTACCTTCCTCTCCAGTTCCAAAAGTACTCCATTGATTACTATGTTCCAGATAAGAGATGATAGAACACCACCTTGCGGAGTTCCTATAACTACTCGCCTCCTAATGGTTGATTCCCCTATCTCCGTGTTAAAAATCTTGCATTCTAGCATCTGATTTATCAACCTCCTTAAAGGGGTAGTCCACATCTAAGAAAGGCTGTCCTTCCTGAATTGCCTCCGACCTGACATTGTTAAAGGCGCCCTCTATATCGAGGAAGGCTACCACAGTACTCTTTCGAGTGGATTGATTTCTAAATTGTTCGCACCAGGGAATGCACAGCCGTGTCCACAGATCTCCCTTTCCAGTACGCATGCTGAGAAGTTACCAAACTACTGGGTTTTATTTTTGTACGTATGTACACGTCAATCAATATTTTCAATGTTTTCAACAGAAAGGATGATAGAGTTATAGGTCTTAGGTCCTTTGGGTAGGCCTATGAATTCTTCTCCGTTTTTGAGATAAACTTCATCCTAACTTCCGCCTAATTCCTAGGAATATAATTCAGCTTTAAACACCCCTGAAGATCATCTCCAGCCTTGTTTAATGGAGCAACTGATTGACCCTAAAACATAAATTCAGAGGTTTATAGATGAGATAATTTTATTGATTAAATTTGATTAAAACGACGATCATTTCAATGATACTGAAGTGATTGCTGTTTAGACAGTTCAATGAAGTTAAATCACTCAGTTATAATAAAAACAGCGTCAAGTGAGGTTGTGTGTATTGGAGTAGTCTGTGCTACTGAGGCTATCACTAAGTACGTCATAGAATTAGAAAAAAATTGAAGAGGAAAAACCCACAATGCTGGGTTAGAGAATGGATTCGAAGACGAAATGTAATATGGTTATAGCAATAAACTTACTGACAAAATGGGAAACAAAAGACTTCGATAGTGAATAATTTGATTACCTATTCTCCTTTGTGGCACCACAAATTAAAAGACAAAATGCATCCAAATAGAATAAACTTTCCTGTATAGCTGAACTTTTAGGTTACATTACGGTATAGCGATTTGCGTATGGTGTTTTTAGCATAAAAACTAAAAACTTTCCGCTTCCGCTTCTTAAAATCATCCTTGTAAAATCGGGCTTTAAGGACCACTTGCTGTAGCTGACTAGTTGTTGTTCTACTTATCGAATAAGGCTTGTTTCTGTTAGCTCGTGCTATATAAGAATTTAGTTACCTGCTTTGTAAATTTCCTTTATCTTTACATCGGTTTTGATGTCAAGCTAGCACTTCTATAGACAACCTATGAATAAGCTAATTTGATAAATAACCCATTGTCGCTCATCTGCACTTACCAAACGGTTGCTCTTCTATTAGAGGTCACTGCTTCATTCGTTTTTTTGGTTATTTAAGGCCATCCTTAATAGTAGACAAAGTCATCAAAAGATATTTTGAACCATTGTTCCAAAACTTAATCTTCCTTTTTATTCAAATTTGTGAGTCGTATAACTTTTAAGTATTAACATGCCATGGTAACGACCAAATCATCCTATGCCGGTATTGTTTTTGACCACAGATACATACATACAACTATTTTAATGGCATAAACGATTTCAATTTTCATTTTTGAACGACACAAATATTCAATTATTTTTTGAGCATTTTCCGATTTGTTTGTTTAAATAAATTAAATCAAAAATATTTTCCGTACATACAAACATGAAATATAAACCTTGCGGCAAATTATTGATGACCGGCAAAAACGTTTTTTTTTTGTTTTGCCTTTTTGCGTTTTGTGGATAAATACGCATTTATGTATCAACATCGTACCAACACGAGCTCCAAACAATCATAAAAAAAAATGTATACACACACATTCACACACATGTTCATATAAATGTAACATCCATCCTTAAATATACATTTATACACATATATGAGTTTTTATGAACACAACTGGATCATGATAATTCAATTTTTCCGTTTTTTCCTGCATTTTTATTGTTGAGGGCTGAAAATTCGTTCGAAGATAGCTTAAACTAATTTTTTACAAACCAAAAATGGTTATCCTGCACAATATAATATGCCTGAGTTTTTTTTGTTGTTTTATTTTTACTGGAAAATTTAATTAAAAGTTGAGGTTCAATCGTAAATTGAAATGTAATTTTTCTACCGTTTTATTTTTGTTCGATATGTGTATCGGTACAATGTATACGCCAACCACCCAGAAAATATATATAGTTAAAGCTGACTGTGGAACGAGAAATGAAGAGAGATGGTTTTATTGCAGATCCCTACCTCTTGAATTTTTGCCTGCCAAGGAGATTTGGGAGTACAAATTGCCATATGGTGTCAAAACTTCCCCCTTAATTGTTTTCTGATTTTGGACTATTGTTCTTGCGTGTCCTTTGGCCAATTATCGCACCATCAAAAATTTAATCATAATACTATACACAATGCTTGAAAATAGCTCCCTTATATTCACAAAAAATGGTGATAGCAATACCTGTGGATCAAATATCCTTTAAACAACGCTGACATTTAAACAAATACTGAATTTCTAATTAAAGTAAAGAAAGGATTAGGACGGAATAAGGTAAGAGAGGAATAAAAAGAATAAAGGTATTCAGTCTATAAATTTTTTACTTTTGATATAAACTTTGAATTTCTGTAAATTGTATTCCAGGGGGAACGTCTGGCCAGTTGATTCCACATTCGCAAACTCCCTACAAAAATGAATTTTTAAATATATTGGTTCTTGCGAATTTGATTTCAAGATTATACCGAAGCACAGGACGTCTCAAATAACGCGCGGGCCTTGAAAAATCAGACATAAATTCATAAAGTTCCGATGAATAATGACCATGAAAGTACTTGTAAAATACGCATAAAGCTCCCACATTTCGCCTATGGGAAAGAGAATCAAGATTAAACAATAATTTTACGTCCTCAATCATTCGAGCTGCTCGGTTTTGGACCCGATGGAATGTAGCCAGATGAGTTTTCGGAGCTTCAGCCCAAATATGAGAATTAACTCCAACCTGGGTCTTACATAGGTCTTGCATAGCGTGTTTCAAATGGATAAAAGTGGAACTTACATCGTCATAAAACCACAAGGCATCTGGCTGCACCAATTGCTGCTTTGTTTATTTGTTCAGCGAAAGATATTCTCTTCGTAATAGTTAAATCGAGAACCTCAAATGGGTCAGACATAGCAAAGTTGGTTTCACCAGTCAGTAAGGACGACGAATAGCCATCAGATCGGCCAGAAAAAATGCAGGATTGAAATTTGTTGGTATTAAATTCAACCCTGTTGGCTTCACCCCATTCAAGAATGGAATTGAGATCTCGCGTAAGGCAATCCTTCATAGCCATTCTTTCTGCGAAATTATTGATAAAATTAGAAAAAAGGACGGAGAAACGCCAGATCCCTGAGGAACACCAGCGTTTAAAAAATGTGGAACGGAAGTCACGCCTTCCACCACCACTTGAATTTTGCGACAGAGAAGAAAATTCTCAATCCATAAAGTTAACCAACCGTGAAGGCCAAATGTCTTCAATTTGCACAGCAAACCCTTGTGACTGCCACACGCAATTCAGATGCTTTTGAGATATCAAGCACAATGACTTGTGATTCACCGGATTGATACCTACGGCCATCGTAAGAATATCAAACATGGTCGTACCTTAGTTCATATTATTTGTTATTGTAAATTATTGTTAATTAAATAGTGCCATCTATGGAATGGTTTGATGAAAATAAATTATACAAAGTTTACTATTCAGAATAAACACCATAATACGGAGCTATATTATTATTCGGGAGTTTAACTTTTATACGCCCTCCTTCCTGAGATTTAAATATGGTACCTCTAAACTAGATCTCAACGTAGTTTTAGTCACTGCACCAATTCCTAGACACCTTCAAGAATGTTAAAAAATTATAGTGTTCATTAAAAACATTTGATCATTTTTTTCCGTTGCGATTTTAAATATTGTCTCCATCACTTAATAAAATCCTTATCATGAATCCTTATCATGCATAGACACAAATAAAATCAAAAATTGTCAACAATATTCACCAGACATAAAATCAATAAACTCGAATATTTAATTGATGTTGAGACGATGTTGCAAAATCTGTTTGTCGTCAAGAAATATATATTTAGGGTTACAAGATTAAGGGGTAAAAAATTGTAGGAAATAAATCGATAAACACGATATTAGTATTGATTTGGGATACGCTCATAAAACGTACGTATACGTATGCGTGCGTATAAGATGGATGGAAAAGATGTTTTAGGCGTCTAGACAATATGTAACCAATACACAAACAAAATTTTACGATCATCTGGAACATTAAACATTCAATTTTTCGTCCTAACATTTGTATGCATAACAAAATGTAATTCCAAAACATTTTGTTGCCTTTAATTTGTCTCCCATATACAGATAAAACAGACATAATATCAACCAAATATATGGTGACAACATTCCAAATTTTTTTGGGGTGAAAAGTATAGATAAAAGCTTAAAATCAAACAAAAGGGATTAAAATCAGAGGACAGTAATCCTTACAAAATAATAATAAACCATAATCTTAATAAATTTCTTCCGAATTTTTTTTTTTGTTACTTTTAGAAATCTTATGTCATTGTTACTCTTGACAATTTACTCAATGTTTGTTTTATTTAGTTTTTGGCAAAAGCTTACACTAAAAATTGTTTGATTTTATCTTAATACTTTTTTTCAATGCTTGTCCGTAATATATTTGTATGTATGTACTAGGTACTGTAAAGAAACCGAAATATTTTGTTCATTTTGTAATTTTGAAATAATCTTTATTCCAGGACCTAAAACCAAAGAAAAAATTTCAAAAGGATTTATCGCTTGTGATTTATATAAAAAATGTACTTAGGAGCTTTTGTGCATAACAGAATCTAAAGAAATCTAAAATGTTTGGACTATGATTCTTCCTTTTAAAATAAATTTATTTGACCAGGTTAATATCAGTTCAATATTTAGCTCCATTGATTTTAATCCCAACTCATCATTTTGTATGTCCTAGACAACACAAAAAGCTTTTATTGAAACAAATTAGTCATGATAATATTCCTTATCTTATAGAACTTTAAATGGTGGCTAGATGGTAGCTCTAACTAAAAGTATCCTTGATATTATACTAGGGTTTGACTTCACTCCTGATTGATTTAATATTCGGTAGTGTTTAACTTCAAAAATTTACATTTCTCTTTTATTAAAGGTAGATTCCAATTTTTAGATAAAAAACTTTGAGGACAGAGAATTTGTTTGCTTTCAGGATGACCTAATTTAATAAAGTTTCTAAAATGTAGTGCTTCTTCTAGACTTTATATAAAACAGAGGTTGCGATTATAATGGGACCTAAGAACCACAAAAAGTTTGACTTGTGCCACTAACTTATTTTACTGGTGATGCAACTCAAAGGATTTGCAAAGAGAATCCTTTTCGAATTTTTATGGTTAAAAACGATTTGTGAATATGTATGAATATTTTATAACAGTATTAATACTGATATCGAGAGCTTTCGATTATGGTATTAGTCTTCAAAATCGGACAACTATTACGTATTTTATTGACTATTCATTCATTTTTGTAAATTTGTAAAAGTTTAACACTAAAGTTTGATGGTAGGCATATTATATATGTCTGGTACATTTACCTTCCAGATATCTTTAAGTGCAAAAAATAATTCTTTTTCGCAATATTTTTTTTCAAATGAAAAATTTTGAGGATTCTAGAATTAACCATCTCCTTAACATTATGATAAAATATCTAACCTAGTATTGTTATGATTTATGATATCCTTTCTTTCAGATGCAAAATGGGACCAAACTCTAATATAAGTTTTGTTGATCTGTTGACTCATATAAAAATTATTGTAGTACAATTCTATAACTTCAGAAAAGTACAACTAAATTCAATAAACAAAATTATAAAATGCAAGCTTATAAACCCTGCATAAATTTCACCACGAATTATTATTTACCGACGTTACCATTTTAAGCAAACCTAGTTTAGTAATTCATATAGCATACATTTATACCCAAATTGTGTGTAATTTTTATTTAGTTACAACACAAAAAATCAGAGGGTCAATATTAGCAACACACAAAAAAAAGGATTTTCAAATATCAATTTAAAATTCAAATCACTTACCATAATGTGTACAAGAATTTTCACACCGATTAGGCCTCGAACAAATCGTTTTTATGTTTTATGTCTTTTCGTATAACTTGAATGTGTTAAAATATGGATAAAACCAAATCACATATATGTACATTTTGTTTGTGGAGATGACTTTACCACTATATGCTTCATTGAAAATTCATTTTTCAGTCGAAACTCAGCAAAAAGCACAAACTGAAATGAAAACCAAATCAAGAAAAAACAAAAAGGAAAAAACATATAATAAATTGAATTTTATCCAACAAATGTTTGGTAAATTTGGTAGGACTTCCGAAAAAAGTTTTTTTGGTCAAACTCTTAAAATTTTCTTATCGTCTTTTTAACGCGAATAACCCATATCGTCTCAACTTTTTTTAACAGTACTTTAACTTTTTTTGCGTGTTATTTGGTTTATATATATATATATATATATATATATATATATATATATATATATATATATATATATACGGGTTTTCCATTTGAAGCAACCAAAGCTAATTTGAATTAGATCAATGAAAAACACCGCGATGGCAAACAATTGTAAAATTACGTCATCTGTGGGTAGACTTGCCACCCGCCCTCCTTTGTGGAGGGCAGTCCTAGCCTTTCTTAAAAATTGCTTCTATCCTCCATGAAAACAAAAATGTTCTTCACGAGGAAAATAAATATCATATTTTGTGGAGTGCGACCCTGAAATGTAAATAACAAAGAGAAGGGCTGAATACGTACGAGTAAGGATGGTCGAATGGTTATGTTAAAAAAAATGATAATAATAATAAAAATAAAACAGGAGAGGAAAGCATGTGAGTAGATTATCGACAAGTAAACGCTATATAATGGTGAAAGGCCGATCTCCTTTAGCGATTATGGAAGATCTCCTTTAACGTTTATTAGATAGGCTAATTCCCAGCTATTTTTCAGGAAATTATGAATTGAATAGTTGACGTGACTAATGGGGAAATACTGGTATATCTAGATGATATGGGAAAATTAGACCGGTTGTTAGATGTAATAAAGTGCCACGGTCTATTTCTTAATCTGGAAAATAGTAATTTCTTCAAATGCAAGGTAGAATAAAAACCCGGAAGATCAAAATCACATATCGATGTAAATTTTCCTCAGCTGAAGAACAGAACCCAGATTCAACTACAGTTTATGGAATTGGAGGGATTCTTTGGGAAGTTCATTAAAAATTTAATATTGTTGCAAAACTGTGGATGCGGTACCACGTTTATATTCTAAATTAGGAAATCGCAAAACGTTAGCAATATAAGACCCTAATTTAGAAAGGTTTAGGTGGAATTTTCTTGCAAGTTTAAACAGACAGTCTATCCAATGTGAACAAAATACCATTTATACGAATTAGAAGCCTTAACCTTCGTCGCGATGATAACCGATTGTGAGTCTTTACCAACTTGTTCATAAAAAAAACGTAATACCAAGAATTTAAATATGGTGGCTAAAATTAGCAGATTACGATTTTTTTATGAAACATAGACCAAGAGTACAAATGAAGTATGTGGTGGTGTTGAATCGGAATACAAACGGTGCGGAAGAATTTTTGCATCCGGCCAGTTAATTTGTTCGTAAGACTGACGCAGGACGCATAAATGAGTCGTTCCTAAAATAATCAAGTGGCGATTCGTCTAACTAAATCACGGCTATGTGGGGTATGTAGAGTTTAGAACGAATTAAAGATGCTCCTGAGAAATTTTAAGTTTCCAAGAATGAAAATGTATGGCAGCTTGCATCGAGTGGGTATATACAAAAGCACTATCAGGACAAAAAGAAGGGGAATTACATCCGATCGATAATATACCAATATACCATTCAATACCGTGCATATCGGCCAGCTTGGACCATTTCCTAATACGTTTATATGTGTGAGTTGTTCCATAGCCATTGTGAAGACAATAATACAAAGCTTGTGCTTAACGTAACCACAACGAATGAAATGGCTGTTAAGGAAATGAATCGAGCTGTTAACAATAAAGAGACGTTCGATAGTAAACACCGGAAACCAAAGAACTATAACGAGGGTGATATGGAACTGTCACGAGGGACCGAGGGTAGATTTTTAATCAAAGTTTATTTTTGTGAAACGTTTTTAGCGTCTCTTTTATAACTACTCGAAAATTGAATTTAAAGAAATTCTTTGGCACATATCGACGAAATGGTTGTCTAAATAAATTACCTGCTATAAATAGAAGTATAAATATTTAGCCAGCTTTACTAAGATATTCCATTAGTAAAGATTTGTCAAAATGGATGTGTCGATGTTTTGTACTTACAAAATGATAAAATGTTTTTATCGCTAGCAGTGTTTAAAACAAAAGTATAACTGTCCTCCTCTGGCATTTTCCAAAGGTGGCAAGCCTGTCTGTGAGATACTATTTTATTATTAGCTTTGGTGCTGCAGCAATAATATTTATTACCACTAATTTTATTTGTTTAACTAATGAGAATTCAAACTTATACCTGTACTTATACTATTGGTGTTCTGAATTGCATCAATTCTGCGTGAAGTGATTTTATTGTTATTAGTAACTCGCTTATACTCGTTAGGGGTACTCTTACTCAATCGGCTTAGCTTGATATTTTTGCATTGGTACAGGATTATCATCACGAACTGTTCACTATGTATATAATTAGCTTCTGTCTTCTAGTGGTTGATTTTCCAAGTAACTCTCTTTATATGATTAAATGTTACTGATACTGTTCTATCAAGGCTCCTGCATTGCTCCTGTTCTATTATATCCTGCATATGTTCCTTATAAATTTTTACTGAAAGCCATGTTCCTGTGATTAGGATATATTATAAAGAAAATACAGAGTTTTGAGCTTAGATTCGCTTTTTTGCAATACACGATATAGTTGTAATTTTTTTTAACTATACCGGCGTTCATGGTCGTTCCCCGATTGTTTGTATCAATTACCTTTGAGTTACATTTGTAGGAAAGATCCAAACACAAGCCTTAATGTGCATTAAAGTTATTTTTCCTATGTGAATGACGTTTCAATAAAATCTAGTAAATATTGAAAAGTTGCCTCATATACCTTTTGTCACTCCGCACTAATAAATATCGTAGTAAAATCTATTTATTTATGTGAATATGGGTCTGGTGACATTTTTACCTTTCTCAACAGCTCGGAAAATCCAAAAAAAGTAACTGTGTAAGAAAACTAGCTAATGACAACAGTATACTAATTTTTTTATTTTTGAAAGCCACCAAAAACATTAAAATATTAACAATGCAGATTATTCCACAATATCGAAGATAAAGTTCAAAGTTTTGCGGAACACCTCGAAAAAATATTGCAGCCTTGGATCAAGCTTTGGAATCTCAATAAATAACGGTGAATCTCGGCCCATGGGTTCTGCACTCCAACATGGGATCATAGTTGTGTTCATCGTCATTACCGATCGAAATCAAATTGATTGATTGATTGATTAGAATGTACGGCCAAGAATGAACTAGGAACTCCCAGAATGCCGGGAATCACCGTACACCCATGTTACATATAACAAAACCGAAAGAGTGGAAAGAATCTTAGTTATGACAGACTCGACCCAATTACTGACACCTAAGCAATCGATATTTAGTTTTTTTTAGTGTAGGGAAAGGAAAGATGAGTTCGGTTTCCCGGTGGCCAATGTTCAAATATCATTAGCACAAGACAATCACAATTATACTGAATTGCTCTTCATTCTGTCGTCTCTTATCCAGTGTGCAACTCCAGTGTGGTACCATTTTGTCTGCCCTAAGAAAAAATCTATTAATGAACTGATTTTTCTAACCTGTACAGATGGCATTTGTTTTTACCTGTAAATTACAAATGTATTATTTCACCTTCATCCTGCTTAAATTTAATATTTGTCTATTGATTTGACACAAAACTTTAAAATTTTTATAAACTAGATTCTAAAAAGATTGATTAAATATTACAAATAAATTTTACAAATATTGACAAAAACAAGACACAATCGCCGAAATCTAACTTATATACACTTTATTTGATACAAAATTTTAAAACTAATACAAATTTGAATTTAAAAAAACTGATTAAACATTACAATCAATTGAATTAACCGTTTTATGATAAATAAGTCATATAATCGCCGAAAATCTAATTTATATGACTTTATTTGACACAAAACTTTAAAATTAATATAAATTAGATTTCAAAAAAATTGATCAAACGTTACCAATAAATCAAATTAACCGTTGTATGACAAATACGTCATAAAATCACCAAAAATCAAATTTATATACACTTTATTAGACACATGTCTAAGGGAAGGTCCTGTGCTATCCAAGATGTGCGATGTTATCGGTCAGCTGCCAAATTTATAGGCAATGATTATCAATTAATCACTGCAGAGCTAAGATGGCAGTTTTCGTACATGTCAGGGACTTATTAATATTCCTTGTTTTTTAACAGAATCTAATATAAAGATATACTTTATTACTATTTGAAACACTATTAGAAAAATGAAATTTGGGTTGTTGTTCAAAAATTGTATTTATTACAGATTTAACTGATTTGTAGAATTATTAAAGATCGCCGAATGCCCTTATTTCAAAACCCTTAATCTTGTATGTGTGCTTTTTGTGCTTATGAAAATCAATAGAGAACCACACAAAAAAAAAATTTGCTCACAAAAAAGTGTATAACCGTAGAAAAAACTTGGAAAAACTTGAATGAATCAACCACGAACAAAAAAGTTTAATAAATAAAATGGTTTCAACATTTCAAAGTACATATACAAGAAGAGAACACCAACCAACAAAAAACGAAAAATAAAAAAAATGTATAAAGAAAAAAGCCAATGTTATCAGATAATATGAGATGTGAAAAAGCTAAATTTTCATCTTATGTTTAACATTCTTGTTTGCTGATATCATTTTCTTTTACCATTTCGGTAAGTTAGTGGTGTTTGATTTTTTTACTCGATGTCTCTATAGATATTTAGGTTTATAGGAAGTTAACGACTTACAAGTAATTTAACAAATTACATTACAAATGAATTAAAATTACCTTTAATCGGCAGTGTTACGATTGTACGTAACATATACAATTTTATTAAGCTCACCGGAAATGTTTTTTTTTTGTTTTATTTGCAAAAATAAGCGAAAGCATTATTTTCTGGATAATAAAATATTTCTTCCTTTAGGAATTGTTTTTGTGTTTATGTGTGTAAATTAAATGTGTACATACGAGTACGATATATGGTCGGTAATTTTTTTTTTTATGTAAATAAATGTTGATTACAAACATTGCATGATAGTCAACAATTTATTTTGTGTTGTGTTAACATGACTGAATTAGATGAAGGGGTTTGGTTTGAAACTTTTACGTATTTTTTGTTTAAAGTTGATTAAAAAAGCATAAAAGTATAAAGCTATAACAATTTTGTTTACTTACCTAACGTAAAGTGATTAATTTTTCGATATTTTTCAATAACCATTAATGCAGCTAACTTTTAAACTGTCGACTTAAGTAAACAAATTTTTCGTTTAACTATTTTGTTTGGTTTGGCGTTGCATGCACATTTTGTATATGAATAAATTCATATTGTTTTGCTAATGTCGGTGAATTGGTATATATAAGTGTTTTAACCATTTTTGGCATAGAACGGAACTGGAAAAGGGTTTACTATTTTGTTTGCTCGAAGATTTGGTAAACATGAATTTTGACAGGGCATAACGTTGGAAATAGTAAATGCAAATTTATGACTTTGTTGACACGTATGAAGAAGATTTTTTTTACAAGACCATAACTTACGAAGCCGTTCTTATGTCACTATATAATGCAACAACTTGCTCATGATATCAGTTTTTACTTTTTTAAACTTTAATGTTGATTGCTAGTTGCCCTCAATAATCTACATTAATAAAAACGAACTTCTTTTCCAGATACTATACAAATTCAACATGATTTCAATCTGGTGGAATACATAAGTGCTTAATATATTTGCAGTCGCACAAACAATTTGATGATCAAAATAAGTCATCATTCGACTCAATAGTAGCGCCGCTCGCGGAAGTTTAAAACCCTTTGCACATTTCAGCTAAGGTAAGATAAGTGATGTGAAATATGTGAACCCTACCTAATACGTCACATATCACTTGCACACTTGAGCTAACCTATGCGAGAAATATTTTTTATTTCGAGCGATGAAACTTACTAAAGCTTGAAACAGAACCAGAACGCCATCTGCGAGCGTTGACGCCTGAAAAACTAAAATAAACAAAAAACATACTATATGTTATTAGAACGATCGACGCCAATGACGACGATTGAAATAAATTTAAAGTCTATTTCTAATGTTATCGCCAGCGAAACAATATTGCCAAATGTTTTTTTTTTTTGTTTTTAGTTGGATTTTTCATATAATGGATACTAAGCAGCCCGGTTTTAAAATTGTTTATTGTTGTTTGTTTATTGTTATGTTGCAATACACTGACGCTTTTGTTTGTTATGTTTACAACAGCGATATCGCTGTCAAAATTTGTGTTTATTCGTTGACGCTCGCAGTTTACGTTCTTGTTTTGTTTTGACCTTTAGCTCGAATTGTATTTCCCTTACTAATGTAAGCGATATCCCTCATATGTACATTAAATTTTTTTTATAAAATCAAAACCTCCTTTGTTAAAATACAATCTATTTTTGTTTTTAATATTGAAGACGCGTCAATTACATCACGGTCGATCGTGGATAGATCGATCGTGTTTTGGTCGATCTCTTCATTTAAAATTTAAAATTTTTTTATTTAAATTTATTTTGTTTATAATGTGTCTGTGAAAATTTGTGAAATAGTGAAATGGATCGGAAACTCCTGAGAATAAGTATCAATGTATCATTTTAATACGCATTTTTAATTTTTTTTATTGTATTTATTGTACATCATGTTGCCATGTAGGAGACATGATTTATTGGGTGGATAAGCAAAGATGGCGGGTGTGCTATGTATGAACACGATGGTCAATAATTTATTTTATTTGGTTTTTTGTATATTTATCAAATGTACTTTGAATTTAAAAAAAAAATTATGTAGGGCTTCATCATTTTTTTTTTAATTTAAAAAAATGTTGAACTCTAGAACATGCTGCGCTAGTACGTTTGCACTCCTCGTGACAATTTTTAATGTTCTGCTCAATTACTTAGTATCAGTGTGACGAGGCAACATTTGTTGCTTCTTGCTTTTCTTTATGTCTAAATAGTGCTTCAAGACCACTTTCTTGCTTCGCTTGTCGTACATTTATGACTTCTTAGTTTCGAATATTTCTTTAAAAAGGTTTTCATTGACAACATAAGTTGATTGTTGAAGAATTTGTGAGTGACTTTTCCTTTCTGTGCCTTTAACTAATCATTTTAGAAGCATTTGGGTTTTAGTTGCTTTCTCTTAATCTTATTTTATTTTAGCAATTTATTTCTTAATCTTTAAAGTTCATTGGCTACTTCACATCCTCTATAGTTTGCAGGATGGTGCCTTTTACAGTTTTTACATTTTGCAGGCCTTTTTCTACTTTCTAAACACTATGTTTCTGTGGTTTCTTTCTCATTTTATGAATCAATGCTCCAAACCCTCAATATTTCTGGTTGTGGTTAAAACCTTGGCCTTTTTAGCATGTAGGTATAAACCTTGTATTGTTTTTTAGAAGTTTTATTTTAACCATTATGTGGAAAATAGCATCGATGTTGAAGGTATTTTGAACTTTTTTTTTATTAAATGCAAGCATGGAGTGTGGTAGCCATCTTTTTTTAGCTTGATCGTTCTCAGTTCTTTCTCATTTTAAAATATTTACTGCATCTTCTATTTACAGTTACTTTGGCTTTAGACCTCTGGCTATAAACTAAATTGCAAGTTCATGTTTATCTTCCTATGTAAACCTTTCTTTACATTCCTCAATGAGCTTTGTAGATAAAGCTCTATATGTATCTGAATATGGTGTATTGATTTTCGATACATTATTGTTTATGATCACTGATTTCATTTTATTTTTTTATTTTTTCAACTTCGGTTCTTAGTTGGGTTAAAAATATTTCTACATCACTTAGTTTTTTACGGTACTCAGCGTTTTTGGGTTTCTGCTGAATTGTGGAGTTTGATGGTGTGAGTGGTTATTTTGACATTATCAAACTTCTTACCCATTCGTAAGTATAGACATGGCATAGATTGGCTCCTAGCATCCATTGAGCCAGTCTCGTGGGCAGGTGGATTAGCCAACTAGACCAATGGTGTACCACCTGGGGTATTTATTCTTTTTTATCGATTATTCATTGCCGTAAGATGGTTTTTTGATCGAGGTATCATTCTTCTAGCAGTTTTTACCGACTGCAGGTAGGAAACCAACTGCCTTTTATAAGAAGAACAGACGTTGTTTGAAGGCGTCCTAGTGAACAGGCGCTTCTCTCAAGTTTATCTCAAGTAAACAGGCGCTTCTCTCACTGATAACGACCTGTACACCAGTTAAGCGGCTCTTCTTATCTTAGAGATAACTGCACACTTTTGTAAGATCGGGTTGCAGAACGTAATTGAGTCAGCGTACTCGCTGTTACTTTATGAACGAGAAAATGAATTATCGTTAAATTTTTGATCTCGTGGGTGAAGATAACTTGGAAAGCATAGGGGCCATACATTAAGCACATGGCTCTTCTCATAAATGTTAAAAGTAATTTGTTGTAGTCATCTGTTTAAACTCAAGTATAACTTCAGTTTGTCGTCATTTTTAAGGTATTTTGACTTTAGCAGTGGACGCAGTTGTAATCGCGCTTTTCTATCTCCTCCTAAACAATTATCTGAGTGACAATTGGAAATGAGATATCGGAAGCCACTCACTCCTTTAAATGTAGGGTCACCACTACTAACTTCAATTTATGAAAGCTTTCAATAGATGACGTGCAAATCGCCGTACCTATCCAAGTTTTTAAAATTCTACTCGACTAAAACAACTTGATAAGCTTATCTAAATTAATTTTTCAACATATTTATGTTAAAATAATACAACTTACCCACAAAATCTACATACATATTATTGTTTGCGAGTCTTTCAGCCACAACAAAAATGAAATAACAATATGAGTTTCCTGTTATTTCCTTTTTTTTTTTTTGGGAAAGAAAACAAATTTTCCAAATGTATAGACATTCCGTTTCATTATCATATTGGTTTCTTTCAATTCAATTGAACAAAGTGCTTTCTTTTGTCCAATAATATGAATAAAATAAATAAAAATGCAATATAATTAAAATGGAAGGAGAGTGGTATATAGGAAGAATTTACTTTGTGTATATCGTTATATAATTTCAATTTATTAATACATTGTTTGTGAAATGACAGAAGCAACACATGGGAATCTTACTCGTTTAAAGAAAACTGACCCCAATAGTGTATTCTGATGAATTGAAATTTTAAAAAGTATGCAACATTGTGGTATTTTTTTATACGATTCAGTGTAAAGAAAATTATGAATTGTTTACTGAGTATGTGGTCTCATATAAATTTTCCTTTACTTTTACAAAAACTATGAGTTCCTGGGCATTATAAACTCTTTTCAAATTCAAATATATTGCTAATATATAAATAAATTATTTTAACAAAAAATTATAATGGTACTTTCAGATTCACCTTAGAAGTCATAAATATGGTCTTTATTGGTTGTACCAATCGCTTATTTGTTTTCCACGTGAAGAATCCATTTCAAAAAATGCCCTTCACAAACCAAGTTTCTACCTTTCTAATTATTATACAATACTTAATTTCATTCTAGAAGTATTTTGTAGAAGAAAAATAAACTTTATAAGTATATTAACATCTCCTTCACTTTTTATATTCATAGATATATCAATTCTTTGAACACCTCCATTTCTTTTCATATAATTGACAGATTCTAATGTGACACAAATTATGTAACACATTTTTCGTTAAGCGTGGCACAATATTTCTTTGTCGTCTAGCAAATACACCTCTGGTGCCATTCGCATATCAATATCATGCCACGACACCAATATTGTTCATCAAATAAATTTTGACATTGAACGTGATTAAAATAGAAAAACATTGCCAAAAAAAATAAAACAAAAATTCTAATCAAGCGCGTAAAGTAGCAACGCATTGTCGTTAATTTTATTGTTCGTGCGCGTCTTCCTCGAACACGGGAACTCTTATTATAAACAATATGATTAATATAATTTTAAAATACTTTAAAATTAAAAATATGATGAATAATATTTAATTATAATTCGCGAAACAGGTTCAATTAATCAAATCCAATGTAATATACAAGATATTTCTTCTTCTTAAAGTCATCGTCGTTGTTCTCGTCTTTGAATATTAGTTTGTGTTTATTAAAAAGCTGAATTTATTTTTTTGTACGTTTGCAGAAGAAAAGTAAAATATTATTGACTTTCCTTTTTACATTTTTGGGAAAATGAACAAAAATAAAAAAGAAAGTATTATCCATAAATTCGGAAACATTAATCAAATTTTTGAAATTTTCAAGGTTTATGGAAATATTAAATTTATATATATATATATATATATATATATATATATATATATATATATATATATATATATATATATATAACATTCTTCTTATATCTTTCCCTCAGCTCTCAAGTAATACTATAGGTGATTGAAAATTGAATTCCAAATGGGAACAGCCTGAAAAACCTCTTTTCACCCATCCATTTTTATAATAACTTAATAACTTTAGAATTATGGCATTATCACCTAGTTAGACTTTTCTAGATCTAATAAATTAAAAAAAGGTAATTTTGAGTTGCTCGGGAATTTTTATAGTCCTTGCATATATTCGAAAATGTACGTTAACATTTTTGAAATCCCATTCAATTTGGTTGAGAAAAGTTTAGCAAGGTGTATACTGAATAGTTATTTTTTTTTTTTTTGAAAATTTACATAAATATTATGATGTATAATTTATGATGTAGATTAACTTATCTAGATCTACAATTCATCTTAAAAACAACGACAAAGAGTTCATGCTCAACTTGGAAAAATTATGCGAAAACCACTTTCCTTTCTATGGTTTTTATTTATTGGTTTTCTTTACTTATTTTCTCCCTTTCCCGAGATTCCGTTGTTTCCCTTCTTGTGATCTTACAAGGCTTGTTGATATTTCTCAGCCAGTAAATTTATGTGTACAGTCGCTCGAAATTGTTAATGATAGGTGATACGGTGGCAACCCGTCTAATCCAATGGAGAGCAACCCGTCTAAAAAATACAAAAACCGAAACTGAGAACATCATCACAGAAAAGTCAACGACACTAACTTCTAGTGAGTTTGCGGATTACTGAGAGAAAGGGAGAATTGCTTTTTTCACTATCACTAATGGTATTCTGACTATGGAAATGGACAATTAGAGAAAATCAACAAGATACTTGCTCTTCCAAAAACCACAATGTCCCAGCCAAATTAACGATACAAGTAACGCGTGGCAATCAGATTGACCATCGAGCTCTTGTTAAAACTAAGTAATTTGAGTTCTCTGAAGTTTAGACAGTCGTTGATAATTTATGCAGAGAATCGTCAAACATATATAATCGGAAAAAAGCTACCGCTAAGTATAGTGTGAGACACGTTGCGACCATTTTCTTCCTTGCTCAAAGGGCAGCACTGCGACCTAAAAGATCTGATCAATTTTGTGATATGATCTGATCAAAGATTTGGCTTGTCTGAGGCCAGGAATACAGTTCCAATAGATCAAGCACTGTATTTCTTCCCATTTACCAATTGTGTAGACTGCAGAGGCTCACGGGATGCCGCAGAAAGGCTCATGGCCAATGAGTGTAGTCGACGAGCCTGCCTGTGCTAGCTCGTCAGTTATTTCGTTTCCAGTAATGCCCTTTTGACCAGGTATCCACCACAACCTAGCTTTGTTATGGCAAGAGAGGGATTCTAGCAGTTGTTAAAAATTTTTAACCGACATAGAATCCAAACAGTTAGAAGCTAGTACTTTCAATTCTGCGTGGCTGTCGAAGAAAATATGGATGGAGACGCCTTTAGGACCTTTATTCATAATAGTTAAGATGCAAGTTCCAATGGCGTGAATTTCAGCTAGCAAATCACTGGGATGAGTTTCCAGTAATTTCGATATTTAGAGGTTGGGTCCAAAGACACCAATGCCACTATCTATTTTTGATCCATCTGTGAACCAGACTCGTCTGCTTGACTTCATAGGAGGTCTACCAGTATTTCAGTCTGTTCTATTAAGGACTGTTACTCATAACGTTTTTTGAGCATAACGTTCGGAACTCTAAAGAACATATCCAAGTCTGAAAGTCCATTCAAAATGTCCAGATGACCCTTATGATCATTATGAAGGTATTGATTTACTAGCTGTAACCTAGCTGCACAAATAGCTGCTAATTTTTTGACGTAGATATGAAGTGAAGTGAGGCCAATTCCAGACATTTCATTCCGAGACATGCTAGCCTCTACAATGAGATTTGCTTGTTCATAATAAAGTTTTTCTCTACCTTGGGCTACCACACTATCGTCGCATAGGTTACAATTGGCCTTACTACCATGATGTACGTCCAGTATATCAGTTTTGAGTTAGGCCTTTGAGAAGATGTAGCTCATCAAGCAATTCATCGATCACGAGTAACCACAGCAAAACTGACAAATCTCAAAACTGACAACTCTTCCATCCATTCCAACGATTTTCAGTGCTTAAAGCCTATTTTTGACAATTTGTTGGACGATACTCTGGAACATCAACTGAGTATTCGAACCAGCCAGCTTCTGCTCAAATTCATTTATATGTTTAAAAGAAAGATTTTTTTTTGTACTTGCACAAAAAAAATCTTTCTTTTAAACATATAACTTTTTTTTTTTTTTTTTTTTTTGAATTTGATTATGAATTGAAGTACCAAACATCTACCAGAATAAGATTTTAAAATACATGAGTCGCGTCTCATGTATTGAAATGTCTTGATGACCCGAAAGCACTGAAAGCAAGCAGGATTACTGAATCCGATACCAAAGGGTTACAATTTTTAATATTTTATTATAAAATAATAAAATATTAAAAATTGTAACCTGAGACAGGTGTTTCTTCCTCAAGATGTTAAAAAATAAATAAATTTTATTAAATATTGTAGGCTTCGTTCTGATACCGAGATCTGCCAAAAATTCTTTTTTTTCAATCAAGTAATGTAAAATATTAAATCATTTTTATTTTTGCTGCAGTTTCTTTTAATGTTTGTAGGGGGAAATGCACCGATTTACTAATCATGGATCAATGCAAATCCTAAATTTTTAATTTTTAATTTTTAATAAGTGGCAACGGCGGTGACGAATAGCAGTTATTTTTGTTTTGCTTACTCCTAGTTTTTCCATATTGTCCAGTTATTTTAGCACATCTATTCTAATGGCGTTCGTTATTTTAAAGGGTGTTTTTGACCTCTCGACGTCATTAAATCCGAAACTTTGTTTGTTTTTTATTTTTGATATTCAGTTTGGTTTGTCTAATAACCTCCATTTTGCATCCACTGTAAGATATCAAGTATTTCGTACGTGATTCGTTACATTTCGACCCAACATTGCTCACTAAGTAAACATATTATTCACAGGGCAATGTCAACTACGTTGCATTGTGTGTTACGTTATATGTACGCTAGGTTACGCGACCCTAATAACATAATCCTAAAAATATAATACTTATCGCATCAGAGAAGACCTATAAATATGTACTATGTTTGATGGACGGTTATAGAAAATGTGTGAGGTTCACCATATAACACACCATCGAAAGGATGTATCCAAAAACTGGAAGCACAGAAAAAAATGTTTAGTAATCCAGAGTCTATCAACTAGGATCGAGGCACCACATTTACGCCCGAAGCGTTTCAATTGTATTGCATGATAGAAGAAATAAACCATCTAAATATCACGATAGACATATCTAAAGAAATTGGCCAAGCAAAAGGGATAAATGACTTAAGTTTGTAAAACTTATTTTGCCAGGCATATTCATTGATTGCTATTTACTATTTGTTTTCAACTGTTTTATTACTTTCTCCATTTTTCCATCGATATGGAAACAATCAATTGTTGTTCCTGTTCCTAAGATAAAAAACACTATATTATTACCTGTTTTTCGGCTCTGTCTAAACTTTTCGAAAATATTATAGTCACTGATATTGTCCTAAATTGAATTAAAAAATCTCCTATCAAAGTACTAGTCTGCTTGCAAACGTCATTACAGTGGTACAGCATTACTAAACATCAATGACGACATTCGCAGGGCTATATAATGGTATATTATATAATGTATGTACTCTGGTTCTGCTAGTACAGTAAAGCTTTTGACAGAACTCATCATTCAATTCTTGTTAGTAAACTTCGTTAGAATTGTAAGTTTTCGGTGTCGGCCTGTTCTTTAATTTTTTCTTACTTGTCAAATCGAGTACAGTCAGTTAGAATAGATTTAGATGTCTCTGGGATTTTTAGTACGAACTGTGGTGTTTTGCAGAGATCAGTACTAAGTCCTTTTATAATATAAATACACATAGTACTACCATCATTAGAAAAAAACAGTTTACCCCATTGACGTTCCAGATGTCGGGTTGTTAGAATATCGTCAACATTCAGTATAAATATATGACATTTAGGCGATTTTACATATAAAATTATTTTGATTATTTTAAAACGATACCAGTAGCGACATCTAGAACTTCAATGGGATAACATACCATGGTAGTACTATGTGTATTTATATTATGGTCCTTTTCTTTTTATGATCATAATAAATGACCTAACAACAGTTATCTCTCAATGTAAATATCATCTATTTGCTGATGATTAATAAATTTATAGATTTTGTAAACCTTGTGACATTTAAAACAGCATTTAATCTTTTAATTCTGATATCGACCTACAACCATACAACGAGGTCTTTAGCCAATAACCAAGAACTTAATCCTTTATCTCATATTATTGCAAATATGCAATAGAAGACAATTTGTTATAAAAAAATATACAATAATTGTCTGATAATCATTTAGGCTATTTAAATATACTCCAGAATATTACTTGCAATACATATAGTATATTACTTGCAATACATATAGGTTTTTTTGTATCAGTCAAAAAATTGCGCCAATTTTATTAGTTTTATGTAGACGAAATCATATAAGATATAACCATGGTCTTTCCTTACAAAATTATTGTTTTTGTATTTTAAGTTTTTTTTTCATTATATTGCAAATATGGAAGTTCATGTGTATAAAGTAACTAATACATGTTACCCATACTTAATGGAATATATGACAAATATGTAGTATCATGCGATTCCGTTGAGTTTAAATATCTCTCAGTAGATGAACAGTTGTGTTCAACAAAAGCCAAAAGTTACTTGAAACAATGCATTCCAAGTAAATATTATCGACGATTTTAAGATATACATATAATTGTTAAATATACACTGGGCAAGAAAATAGCGCCACCAATAGACTTGTTAGTGAGCCTGATTTTCGAGCAAGCGAAAATACAGTAATTCGCCTGTTACAGCCTTTGCCAAAGCTAAACAATTATAGAGTATATTTTGATAATTTTTTTTCATTCGTTCCGTTAGCATTTGAACTATCAAAAAATGGGTTTTCTCTGACTCGAAAAAAATTGTAGAAATAGAATCCTGAATTGTAAATTATCGAGTGATTCCCAGTCTAAAAAGATTGCCCGGAGGATCATCAATGAAGTTTATCATAGTCGATGATATGACATTGACCGCAGTTTCCTGGAAAGATAAGAAGCAAGTGAACTTAATTTTAAAATACATGTCGGCCGTGCGTCCATGCAAAGTTCGACAAAATTTTCCAAAAAAGATGGATATATCACTATAGAGTGCCCATAAATTATTAAGGAATAATTAAATTATTCGACAGTATGATTAGAAGGAACAAAGTAAGGCTACGCTCGAAAAAATGGTCCATTAGAATTTTTTTTCATCTACTGGATATACCGCCCGTTAACTCTTGGCTACTTTATAAACGGATCTTAAAATTTCTAATGAAGCAAATCAATTTGAATTATCTCTATTTGATTATCGTTTGATCATAGCTAAAGTACTTTGTAAAACTGGTAAAGAATTCAAGCAAGTGGGAAAGCCAATCGAATTGGCCTAAATGGATAGAAAATAGACTTCAATGTAAGTTTCCTAATAGTAAGGGTTATACTCCCGTCAAATGTGAAAAAGTTGTGGCGAAATAGTTTTCTTTGAATTAAAGAATAATTTTAACGAACTTCGAAAAAGACATAAGCAAGTTAGAGAGCGATTAAGACTGACGGCGTTCAAATATTTGAGAAGAATATGGAAAGATAAAAACAGAATCAGAGTACTCAGCTGAAGATTAGAAAGTGTTGAAGAGAACCCAGTTTGTTACTGATATTGAAATTTAGCTCAATACTGATTACTGATATTGAAAATTCGACATAGCGATCGATTCAGTGGGAACGACAGATAAAGAAAGAATACTTCAACCATCAGCTTGAATAAATCTATAATATGAAGAGATTAGTGATCCTGTAGAAATCGTTTAATTTGTGAGCAAAAATTTCTAAAATATAAGAGAAATTCGAAGTGACTATTTTTATAGTAGAACCACATAGAACCTTAATTATATCTATAACGGTTACTGATCTTCAATATATTGGATGTTCAACTTAGTATCCTTCATTTTATGTACTTTATTGTACTTACTTTAGATTCACACTGTATAATATCTATATATATATATATATATATATATAAAACCAAAATAAAACAAGATAATTCTTCGTTTTCCATCATTTTCTTACCATATTTATATTTCGTGTTATGAAAATTGGAATGAGAATCTAGATGAAAAATATATATGTAAAAAAAAAAAAAAAGTTTTTCAATTACATTCGTTTTGAACGTGACTCCGTTATTCAAAATGGGCCAAAAGTGAGAAAGAAACTCCATTAATCCTATCTCAGCCTGCCGGCATTTGTTAGTGTACAGTACATCAATATTCCATGAATTCATTTTTATTATTTTTCAGGTGTATGTTCCTACCATGCATGGTATACACTCTTGTATATTTTAACTATTTTTCAACAGTTTCGCTTAGCTAGACTTATTCGTATATATGGCTATATTATTGTACAATACATCAGATGAAGTATTGTGACATGTTCGAGATTATATTGTATACAATATTGTGTTTGTTGAATAATAAAGCTGCTTATATCCACATTTTAAAAGATTAAACACAAGTCGACTAAATGTTTTTACCTTGTTTATTCAAATCAAATCGATCAATCATCGTGTAGACCTACCTAATCTTTAGTTTTCAATAAGGTATATTTATATACCCTTGACTCCCTAAAATATTACATCTAATAGTCGATTTAAGATAAATAAAATATAAAAAAAAAAAACGAAACGAAAATTTAATTTTGAAAATCAAATTGAACGTAATCAATCAAATGTTTTTTTCTTTTAAAGGATAAGGTGTCAGTTGTTAAAAATTTTGATAGGAACATTATTCTCGCACATCAGTCTACCGTTTGCGATAGACACGTTTTTCGGGGAATATGAATTTAATTTAATTTTTTTATTCATTATGATTTTGAAAGCGACATATGTACATATACAGATAATTCATTCGCAGATGAAATCTGTTTCATTAATATTTCAATGATTTTTCACGTTTACTGTGCGGTAAAATCTCATTTTGGTTTGTAAAGAAAAACAAATTTAAATATATGTACAGTATGTGTGTGAAAAACAACTTTTAAATTTTAATTAATGGTTTAACGAACAAAGAAAAGAAATAAAACCACAATACTGATAAGGAATTACGTAAAACAAATTATTGAAAATAAATGAACAACATAATTTTCTTTGTTTTTGTTTTTTATTTTTTTCTCGAGTTGAAAATTTATTTTCGTGGTAATTCCCTTTAGAATATTAATTTTTGAGAAAAAATATAGAGCACACAAGAAATACTTGAAAAATTACTTAAGTAAATTTTAATACTTTTGAAAGGTTATTTTTGGTGTGGCTTCGACAGAAAAACAAAACGAGAAGAAAACTTAAAAAAAAAATAAAACAAAAAAAAAATTTCAAACGAAATACTTGACAATCAAAAGCTTAATTTATTTCATGTTAATTAGTGGGACGAATAATTATAATGAGAAATTAGCATAAAATAGTTTAAGATTGTGTCAAACGATTTTCTATGAAGTCCTATGTATACGAATAAACTCAAAGAAGGTTTAATTTGCATAAAGATGGTGCTTTTCCAGCTACTAAAAACCATTTTATACTTCTGTTGTTTTTGGAGTATAGAAATCCAAATCAATTAATCTAACTTGGTATTAAAAATTGGACTGCTTGAAAGCTACGATTTTTTTGCAGAAAGAGATTGATGTGTCCTATACAAAAAATTAAATAAAATAATCCATTCACGTGAAGTATTTACTAAATTATTTCTAAAACAACTTAAGAATTTTTAGGAAAATGTTTTACGTATCTACATACGGATGGGAAGTATTTCTTAAACAACAACAAATTTCCTAAAAAATGCAACAACAAAATAAACGTTTGTATGTACGCGTACGTATTATCGAATAAATTACTTTCTATAGTTAAAAAAAAAAACAAATCAAGCGAAAACTATTATTTTAAGTTGTAATCAAGACTTGTTTTCTAAAACAACTGTACTCGTACAAATTTTAATGTCTATCGGAAAACAGGTATGAATAGACATATTTGATTTGCGTTACATAGCAGCGAAACATCAATTTTCATCGATTTTTCATGGTTTTCCTGAAAAGCAGACACTCTAGCGGAAACTTGTTTTGAGTAGACAAGAGTCTATTCTAAAGGAAAATTATACATATTTTCAAAATTCTAGGAGATCAGGAAGTTAGGAATGGACAATTTTGATGTAAGTTACATATTAGCGATATATCAATTTTTCCCGATTTTTTATATGGTATGGATAAGGACTTTATTATTAGTATTGATTTGAAAAACTATTTAAATTTTATTTCAATTTTTTATTGATTTCTTTTATTAATTCAAATTATGATGCTTGACTTTTATTGATACTTGACAAGATCAAGTATCTCACAACCTTGGATTACGTATGCCAGTAATCCTTTTCAATAATAAGGCCTCAGATGTTATTAATACTTTAGTGAAAGATTATGAATCAGATTCGAGCACCGACCTCGAAGATTCACCTTTCTATTGTCAATATATTACAATTTATAATGGTGTGATACAAAAACTTCTAGAGCATGATAATACTGGTAGTCCCAACGAATTATTCTTTGAAAAATTCATATATGTCTTCATTAAAAGGTATATGAAATACTTACCACTATGGTCAACAATTTTTCTAAAGAAATTTGGAATAAAAGAACGGGTGTCCAAGCCCAATGGCCTAATTGAAAATTGGATCAATATTCTCAAAAACAATTGATTGAAACTAGGACATTTTGTAGATGCTCTTCAATAAAGAACTTTATTGCTTCTAAAAGCTGTAGAAAGCTGTAGAAAAATAACCGAGTTAAATTATCACTTGGTAATTTTTCAATCCCAACATAATAATTTATGGGAGAGTTATGTCTACAACAGCTGTTTTACGTCTTTAAGTGGGAAAAACTTTCTGAAAAATTGATGAAGCACTACTACGTAACAGGTAAAAATGTCCATTCCTAACTACCTGTTCCCTTAGAATTTTAGAAATATGTATAATTTTCCTTTAGAATAGACTCTTGTCGACTTAAAACAAGCTTCCGCTAGAGTGTCCGCTTTTCAGGAAAACCCCATTAAAAATCGGGAAAAATGTATGTATCGCTTCTATGTAACTCATAACAAATATGTCTATGCATACCTGTTTTCCGATAGACATGAAGCTTTGTACGAGTACAGTTGTTTTAGAAAACAAGTCTTGATTACAACTTAAAATAATAGTTTTCGCGTGATTTGTTTTTTTTTTTAAATTATAGAAAATAATTTATTCGATAATACGTACTTAAAATACGTAGTTTTTACGCATACATACAAATGTTTATTTTGTTGTTGCAAATTTTAGGAATTTTGTTGTTGTTTAGGAAATACTTCACATTCGTTTAAACGAACAAAATAAGTATTCGACGTTACAAAACATAAGAGGGCTTTGTTTAAATTTCGTCGCAAGTATACAGATATGGAATGAGCACACAATTCAAAATAATATGAATTTATTGTGTACCAAAACTTCATACATTAAAATTTCTCTTTTCTTAAATACTAAAATGCAAAAATACTTTGAAATTTGAAGCCATTCAGCATATAGTTTAAGGTGACGATCGTCTTATGGCATCAGAAATTTTAGTGGCCTTCAGTTCAGTTTCAACTCTTAAATTTACTGAAAGTATAGGAACAACTGACTTCAGCTTTGAACATGATATTATTGGCTCTTCCTTTGCTGGTTAAATAATAGAACCACTGTGATTCACAGGCAATTCGACTTTTGGCTAACTATATAATTAATGACTGATGGAACATTTCATTGGCCTTGAATATAATCATATCTTAGCAATCGGCATAATTTATGTAAAGGCTGATTAAATAAACAGTTTGGTGTTTTAATTGTTGCTAAAAAAATTTAACTTTATCATTCAGAAAGAAATTAATGGAATTTGAAAGAACGGTAATGGTATTTTCTTTTATTTTACTTAGCACCTCTTGTTCACTAGCTCCTATCATTAAAACATCAACTTACGTATCTGGTTGGTTGATTTCCGTCACATTGGAATACTTAAATGCGTTTTCTGGTGCAGCCTGTTTAATACATCTTGTAGATAAGAAAGCTGATGCGGTTCCGTAAGTTAACGTTAAGATCGTAATAAAATGTCTAACAGCACCGGTTGAATGGTTGGTCCCGTTTTCAATAAACTATTTTACAAGCTTCATAATTTTATGATATGGTAAGGAGTAGGCATTCTGGGTGTTCTTTTTATTAATTCCCTCCTTATATCTTGCAAATACATAGTTGCAAATACATTCATTCATAAAATTATGGTAATACAATTCAGATGGATGCTAGGATTATTATTGTGCCATTGACCGCTAATTTCACTATATATTTTCCATCTTTATTTCTTTCTGTTGTTTCTTCAAAACAATATTCATAATTTATAGTCTTCTTCTTTGGTTAGACCGTTGGTCATTGGAATGTTCTAAATTGTCCACCTCCATTGTGATATTAAAATTAAACAAACACTTCGATATCTTGAGCGTCGCCTGTAATGTATTGTCATATTATCCAGAAAAACCTTTTTTGTGGGCTACCAGTCGGGACTATAGCTTTAATTGTGGGTTTTCTAATACTGTAAAAAAAAATAATCAACAAATAGATCAGCAAACTTCTTATTTTTTATAACGTCTGTCACGTTGTGATTTTTGGAATATCGGTACCTTATATAGATATATGTTTGGAAAGAATGGTTACGTTCCGTAAAAAAGTTAATTTTTCTAAATTTAATTACGGAATCGACACACTTGTTTGAAAAAGTAAGGAATTTCGCAAAGAATGGCGATGGACGATGGGTATGCGAATATCATCATAAGGAAAAAGCCACTAAATACGAGGAGTAATCGTCAATACCGGCTTAAAACTGCGCCCGCTGACAAAAGATTTCATCCTTGACTGCGTATTAAAGAAGTATGTTAAGCTGACGGCATAAAATGGATTCAGTTTACCAGGGTGAAATATTCGGAAATGGACGCTTCCCATTCTCTTTAATATCTCAAAGTCAGTTTTCAATTCATGTCCCTATTTTAAACTAAAGTTTAAGTTTATATAACTAATTAATTCTTTAAAAATTAAATAGTTCTAAAAACATAATGTCGTCAATATATCGTCACCCTAGGTCATAATATCACGTATAAATGTTACAATCTTAAGGATAATTTCTAAACGATTCCAACTAGTAATATGTAATTGTTCATCATGAACAAGAAGAAAAAGTTTAAAAGGCTTTAGTGATAAGGACAATATATGGTATTACTGTTCCCTTTCCAGGAGACATTCAAAACTTATGCTTGTAATTTCATATCGCTGATCATTGCAGTGATTTGACGTGTTTGTCTGTCGTTTAAATTATTATTATTTTTTTAATGTAATTGGTTGTAATTACGAGGTTGGTACCAATCACCAGAAGTACCCAACCTGGCAATAAAAACAAAAATTTGGTGAAAAATATTTTCACCAAAGAAATGAATTTTTTATAGACCTTACAAATCAAGAAACATTAGGTTACTAAAAATAATGGGGTGACGATATGTTAAACATTTCTAAACGTTCGAACAAGAATTACTAATAAGAATTTTCATATAAATTATGTTGTCGGTTACACAGTACAAAAAAAATTATACTGTAATTAATAAATTAAATTATTATTTTTTACTATATTTTGTGTCGTTAATTAAAATACTTCTTGTACTCGTACATTAATGTCAAGAAAATATTTAAAATATGTACATAATATTATTATAGTTCATACTATAAAAAAGGCATAAGTTCATCGTCGGTCGTTGAATAATGGTGTATTGTAATAATGTGGTCCCGATTAATTTTTCAGCCGAAACTAAATGATGAGTGCAAAACCGTTGTAGTGGAAAAAATATTTTTAGCGTTGACTAATGCGGTTTCCACACTCCTAAAAGACGCCAGTTTTAAATGGCGAAAAGTTTGACGGCGAGAAATGCCTGAAGATATTACTTTTGAACCATTACTTACTTTTGATTCTAAACCTAAAACATTCTTTGTAATACGAAATTTTTCCAATCTTATTTAAAAAGTGAGACCCATCGATTCGCAATCGTATTTTGCAGCTGCCACTAGAAAAACGCAAGATCTTCATATACAGGCAAATTCAAAGCAGAGCAGTATATAAAGAAGCAACCGTCTTCATGGGAGATGAAAGTCCTTTTCCTTACGATTTTATAATCTACCAAGATTCGACAAGCCCCACAGTAAACTGTGGGTTTCAATAATTTACTGAGCGTAAACTCACAGAGCTCTTGAGCGGACAAGATATGGGAGACATTAGCCCAAGTGAACATTGTGACACATTCCGGTTCTGACCAAAGATTGTTCTGGCGAAAAAAAATCGCAATCGTTGCATATCCCGAAGCAATCAATCACTTTTAAAAAGTTTATAACTTTAAATCACGGCTGTTATAGTGGCTCATCAACCAGTTTCCCATAAATATAGTCGCACAGTATATAGATTATAGTTGGTATTAATTCTGAAAATTCATGGTTTAGCTCACCTTGATATAAATTCGGTGAAATACTCGATAACTGGTGTATATTTGATTAAAGAGTCGTTCTCTTTCACGCTCGAAATTTCATAACTCCTCTTCTTTAAGTCGAAACCCTAACCGAAAACGTTACAGAATATGGTGGTACCACCACAAATTAGGTAGACACGCCGCCAAACGTTTCCGTAAGCCGAGATCTAGACATTTCGGCAACCAAGGAAACAGACATAACCACTTTTGTCTCCAAATTACTCCAGATCAATATTGAAATTAAACGTCCATTCACACAAGCATTCATCGTTGCTGATGTGATCGTCCAAGTCTTGGCACAGATTTTCTCATAAATTTCGGAGTTCTTTGCAAACTTAAGCGTGTATGGCTGGTTGACTTAACTACACAGTTGCCATTTAATGCCGAGACAGTTCAGACAAACACATCTACACTTATTCATTGCACAATCGACAGTGGTTATGACACGCTGTTTAAGAAATATCCACCACTTACAGCAGAGCCAAATTACAATCTACTAGTTCGACACAACGTGGTTCATCACATCGTAAATGCACGCTATCTATTTATATCATGACCACGTAGACTAGATTCAGTGCAACATAAAGCTGCTTTTCCAACACATAGTAAAGTTATCGATTTGTAGGGCACTATTATCTCCCATCTCTTGTCCTTGACACATGGTAAAAAAGAAAGACTATGATTGGCAATCTTGTGGGGATTATCGTAGATTAAATACTTTCACAAAACCAGATCGCTATCCGATATCCCATATTTAAAATTTCTCCATGCACTTGCATGGATCCAAAATATATTCTAAAACCGGCCTCGTCCAGTCACTCCCGAATATGTTCATAAAACCGCACAATACCCACACAATTAGACTCTTCAAATTTACTTGAATGCCGTTTGCACTCTCCAACATCTAACATTTTAGCGGTTCAAAAACGTTTTTCACGAACTAGACTTTATTTTAGTTTATATATAGATGATATTGTTGTGGCTTCTGAATCTGAGGAACAACACAAACTATATTTTGATCAATTATCCCAAAGATTACTTCAGTTTGATGTTCATATCAAGACAGTTAAATGCATGGCATACTTCCATTTGATGATTACATCAGCGCCCTCTCGATATGCTAAATTATTACCACTGATTCTTCCCAAAGCTCTAGCTTGAAAAAAACCGAGACACTAGATTGAAAAATTATTCAAGCCAAACCGAGAAAAAATTTCTTCTTGTAAAAATAAAAAGATGAAACCCGAGATCCCAACCCAAAACTGTTATAAAAAAGGTGATCTTGATTTTTACAAGATGAAAAGTTTTATCTTTTTGTAACAAAACATATAAAATGATGACAATACATGTATAAAATTAGTTTAATATACTATGTTTTGGTTACTCACACAAATGAAAACCAAATGTTATTGCAATTTTTGTTTTTATTTCAATTTTACAAAATTGATTTTAAGATCAACTTCTTCTTCAAAATTTGTTGAATGTAAATCGGCTATTAATTCAAAAGTAGATTTTTTTTCCGCACAGTGAAACCATTCTGTGACACAGGATTAATGCAAATAATAAGATCGCTTGTTTTAGAACCACTGATTTTACTTTATTTTGATCACTGTTCTTGACTGTGTTTGATTCTCGAATGTCTTTTTTTTATCATACATAAAAATCTAGTTTCAAACCCTAAAAATTCGGGAGTAATCAAAGAGACATTTTGGTAGTTGATAAGTTATCATGTAAAAAATTAGTAGTGGCGTCATCTCTTGGCGAGTAGCCAATTTAGTGTTGTTGAGCAATTGAGTTACTTAAGTTATTGTAATTTGATAAATATCAATGATCTGTCAAAGTGTTACTTCGTTTTTTTTTTGTTTTAGTTTGGTTGATTTTCAAAATATTCGTTTAGTATAAAATTAAAATGGATGTTATAAATTCATCTACTGTTTTTCAACTGTCTATAGTCGTTCCAATGCTTCAATGCTTTTCTCTTGTTCAAAAAACCGTGTATTAGGCGCTTCGATGCTTTGTGAAGCTTATTAGTATCATTGGGGTTTCAGCATTTTATAAATTCTTTAGCATTGATACAGTCTCTTTAATTTGTAGGATGCTTTATGTAATTTATACATTTTGGAGGTACATTTTTATTTACAGGTCAAACCTAAGTACAGTGCCTTCCATGGTAACTTCATACATGAAAACAAAAAAAATGTGTGTTTAGTTGCTTAATAGCAATTTTATGACCATGTCTAACAATCTCTAATTGTAAATTAATTTAATAGTGGGTTGACATTTGATATTTCAAAGAAAACATTTCGAAGAGTAAAATATCTGTGGATTTACAGTATATTGGTTTACCGTGCAGTGTGCACGGTGTACCAAAATGCATCGTCGGTAATGGTTTGGGAGCAATAAAACTGACCGCCAAGAACACCAGCGATTATTCTATCTGAGATGTATGGTACAAAAGCTTAAGGATTTCCGATACAAGACTTTGGATAAATTTAAAACAGAAATTTTGCATATTGTGATTTTAAAGGGCTAATAGAATAATGCTATGGTGATTTAAACTCTTTTAAACGATGTAAATTCTTTAGGCAATACGAAGTGTCATCTCTGGATTAAAACCGATGACTGTTGATACAGTCCGGGCCAGTGCATTGCTAGCAAAACCCTCTTTTATTATTATTACAATTTGCTGAACATCACCATATTTTCAACCAACTAAAAAACGATGGCATAATTAAAACCAAAAATTTGTCGAAAGTGTACATTTGTTAAAAATACCTGCACTTACTTTTTTAAGTCTTTTTAGAATCATCATGTTTAAAGTAGTTCCACACAAATAAATAATTTGTTAAGAATTGTACCGATACAATGTAGAATTGAATACAATAAAATTTTAATTTTAATATACCTTTGTTATATCGAGATGGGGAATTACAATATTTTTGCTGAATTCCTAAAAAACAAAACGAAAAAGCTACGGAGCTATTCCAATCAACATAAAAACAAAACAATATAATAAACTTTCTAATTTAAATTGGTAATTCTGTATTATTATTTTCCCATTGTCTTCTAATTGTGCTCAACATTTTTTTGCAGAAATAAAATATCTAAGAAAAAAGATCTACCTTCTTGGAATTTCGTAAAATGAAAATGAAAGCGTTTAATTTACAAAAGCGAAAAATGTAAAAAAAAAATTATTCATCTTAAATGTAAAGTTGAATAAATTCAAATAACCTTGACAGTGTGGGTAGATAAGTAAATTGCAAATTTTATAAAAAAGTTCAATCTGCGTGCAAAATAACGTACTCGACAAAATAAATTGTACTTGATGCATTACAATGTAGACAATGATACAGCAAAATTAAAAAATGTAGCTAATTCAGTTAAAAAAATTATTTAATTAGTCAAGAATATAACTTTAAACTGTGCGTACAGTCGTTACATTCAGTTAAAATGCAATTTTTTCGTATATTGCTAGTGAGCGTGATAGTTTTGTGTATTTCAACGTTGGCCTACTCAAAAATAGGACGGATAAAAAAATATGAAGTTAAAAAACCAACGAGCGGTTCATATTCAAATCATCGAAATACAGCACCTGGCAGTAGAAATAATTGGAATATTTTCTCATTTATCGCACAAAATCGATATCGCATGCCATTTTTAAATAATCGAAATGAAACGAGAATTTTTTATTCGTAGCATGGTGCTGCAAAGGTGTTCTGCTTATTATATTTGACAATATATATGTCGTCAAATTTTTTGTGGGTAAAAAAATTCGACCTCGACAAAATTTTGTCATTTTGTTTATGTAACTTATGAGTATACAAAATTATTATTTATATGTAATTGGATTTAATTAAAGCTTATTTATAATAAAATTGATATTGAAACTTACAAGTCATCATTTTAGTTTGCTCTATGTGAATTTTATAGTATTTTGGTTGAATGAATAGTACACTATGGGAATTTTACCTGTCACAATATATTGTGCTATTGTGCTATGTGTGTGTTCGTGGTTTTTATATTCTTAAGTTGTTTTGTGTATGGTGAGTGCGGTAACGTGACTACTTCCCGCCGCAAATTCTAAATATTGTTTGCGATAGGTAATTACCTATAATATTGCTTCTTATGCTTTGTGCCTCATGCTACGCCACTATACGCCAAATTACTAGCTCCACACTTTTTGGTTACATCAATATTGATGAGTAACATCTCTGGATGTATAAATTTGATATTCAAAAGAGTCTGCCCAATAATTTCACTGAAAACCCAGAGAATTTCTGGA
The DNA here is from genome assembly GCA_963556175.1 of Tipula confusa. Lineage (NCBI taxonomy): Eukaryota > Metazoa > Arthropoda > Insecta > Diptera > Tipulidae > Tipula > Tipula confusa. The sequence continues at coordinate 16,591,985 of OY744475.1, forward strand.
CAGTGAAGTAGTTTCCGCTAATTTACAGACTAACAATAAGTGGCCAGTCAGCGAGAATTTGTATCTACATGTTCCTTGAATGTCAATTGTTTCGTATTTCGTTTTTTGGATTTCAGGAGATAGAATAGTTGGTTGTTTGTTGATTTGTCCGCTTTTTCTATATTTTTATTTTTTCTGAAACCGAATTTCGATTCGGAGAGAAAGCTATTCTTTTCAAAAAATTTATTATCCTGCATTTCATAATCGTTTCAAAAATTTTTAAAAACACGGAAAGAAGCGAGATAGGACGAAAATTGTTCAAATCTATTTTATTATTTTTCTTGAAGATTGGGATTACAACCGCTCGTTTCAGAGGATGGGAAAATACATGGGAAATTAAAAATGATAGAACAGCTACCAGCAAGCAAGCCAATTTTTTTACCACACCATTTGTTATGCCATCAATCCCAAGAGCAGTTTTATTTTTCATAGCATTTAAGGCATATTATAACTCACAAGATGTAATTGGGGAAAAATAGAAACTGGAAGTTGAATGATAATTCATGGTTGTTAGGCGTTCTTTGTCTGGACTTACTCTATTGTTGTGCGAGCTGTTGTTATTTCGTACACTCGAAAAAAACAAGTTGCACTCATTGGCCATTTCAACTGAATTATCAATCCTATAAATTCTGTGATTATCGAAGATTTCTTTTATCACGAAGGACACTTGATGCCCGGTAATGACCATCATCTAAGACAACTGAACCATAACTAGATAATAAAACTAGAAACTTATCCAACAATGGACTGGTTTGTAAAATATCGAGATTATAGTCGCCCATATTCATGAGGTTGGAGAATGGTAATTGATTCAGGAACTCTGCAAACTCATTAATAAAATCGGAAACACACTTAGAGCTAAGCATATATATACATAATACACAAAATAATTTTGAGCTCATTGAAGAGGTAATGCCAAGAGCATTAAAATGTTTACAAATTAAACTGTTCTTAGCGTATATTGCCACTCCTTCAGACCTGTTGGGTTGCTGATATTACCATTAACAAATAGATTATAACCATTGACTCTTAAATCATTGGATTCTTCATCAGCTATCCAATTTTCCAACAGGCTCAAAATCAGTGGCTTTTCACTCAACGATTCTATATATATATTAAACAACCTGTCATTGTTTCTCCTCATGCTCCTGATATTTTGGTATATTAAATTAGTCTGCGTTATTTTATCAGCCATATATGTAGGTAATTACTAAACGGAAATTTTATACAATTTAAAATTATGTAGTGGAAACCATATAAATAATTGCACATCTTTGGGTTAGTTACATTCGTGGTGGGTACCAAAAGCATTACTGTATTAACAGAGTCAAAAATATGCATATATTGATTAATATAGGAATATAAACAGCATAAAGTTGTTAGGCCAGAAAGTAAATTATCGGTGTTAGAATGTTCGATTGTGTATGTGAACTTGAAAATTGGAGATCGAGAGAAAAACAAAAATGTTAAGATTCAAAAATATTTGGCTGTGTGTGTGTGTGTGGGTGAATTGATACTTGAAAACTACTCCAATTTTCCCTTTACATTGTGGGTGATACATTTTGTAGCAAAAACTGCAGACAACAACTGAGTGGATTTGAATCTTCAGCTTTCTCAAAAAACGGCATATTCTAGACGATACAGAAAAATGGCGCAAAACACAAGCATCATCTTAGTTGAATATTATCAATAAAATTTTTTCGTAGAAACATTTACTATCACTAACAAATCAGAAGTATCTATAGTCTTTAACTTTGTAAGTAAACTTTCACTAATTTTTGTTACAATAAATTTTCACGATTAAAAATAATTAATATTTTTATTTTTTTTTTAGCTTGTAATCACGTCCTTCTGTGTCGCTGCTTAAACAAGAACTTTGGCTTTCCGTTCCTTCTATTTCACGTCGAAAACAAAGTTCTCCCATTTTAACCTCCACCTTCTTAAGGTATCGAATTTTTTTTCTGATTTAACATATTGCGGATCTTTAATGTTAAATATTGCACTTTTCTTAAGAATTTTGTTAAGCCCAATAAATAGACCGATATCCAACAAATGGCTTTATTTATACTCTGCCCCTTTTTTGAGGAACTCGCACTTGTCTACTTAGCATATCAAGAATTTATGTGATTTTTAGATTGACATCTGCAAAATAAACGTGGCATATCCTGTTAATCCATTTAGGACGATATTCCTAAATCTCTTGAATTTGAAGTGCCCTATGTCTGTCAAAAATGCGGTTTTTGTTTCTATTAGTAAACATTTTTCATAATATATCGATGATAGTTTGGCAAAACTTTATGAATGTACCTGGCGCGTATCAGCAAGTTGAAACAGCTAAAAACTCGATAGTGTTCATTTTTCGAGTGAAAAACTTTAAAAATTCTTTTAACACGTCATTTGTTTTAGTGACGAACCATCAGCCATTCGTTAATTGTTTAATAACAAAAGGAGATACACTAATTACCGCTGCTCATAAGCTCTAGCGATAAGCTATAATTTTGATAAAATATTGGAACGGCAAGGTAATGCAAGGATACTCCCAGATGTTTTATGTAATATTCATCAAAGGAACCATCGAGCAATGAGGGTTTTAAAAACTTAAACTACTGTTGCCGTTTTTGGTGTTCCTCAGTTGGGCCAAAATGTTTGCTGCCAAAATGTTTGATCCTAAAATCAAAACTAAAATGGTCGAATTTGAGCCAAAATTTCAGAAAGCAAATCGATGTGTAATTTAAATGAAAGTAAACATGCCTTCGGAAAGTTTGATGAGTCCATATTGAAAGATACTCAAACTCAATCCGTTAAAACCTTTTTTGGTGCATATACCACTTGGCCTAGCTTTTTGCGACTTGTACAATACATCTAATACATAATAAATACAACGTTTCTGTACGCGATTTATTGGCTATCCGTAAGAAAGGAAAATATTACAACTAACAATCGATGTTACACTTGTTTACATTAAGGACATATCGTATACATTTGTTGGGCAACAGATGTATAATGCGCCATAGAAAGCATCATAAATTAATGCATGAAACGCAAATTGTGAATATAAGTTATCCCGCGCACGTTTAGATTCCTATATATAGCACGAACTACAATATTCCTTAAAGATAAATAAGTGATTATGGATGCGGTGAATATCAGCTGCATATACCAACCAATCAAATCAACACATCCAAACCATGTGACAAGATTAACCAATCACACTTTTGCGGAACAAAAAAAAATAAAATAAAAAACAAAAAATTATAAAGAATAAAAACAAAGTAAAAACAGAGTAAAAACATTTTTTACTCGGTTTTTACTTGGTTTTTATGATTTATAATTTTGTTTTTTATTTCATTTTTTTTGTTCCGCAAACGAGTGATTTGATTTGTAAATCTTGTCACATGGTTTAGATGTGTCGATTTGATTGGTTGGTATGCGGCTGATATCGCCGCGCAAGAGCCGCATACGTGCAGCTGCCGTTAACCTTTCAGTATAGTTTCAATTAAGTATTTTATAAGAACCGCAAGTCAGTCTTAGTCTCTCTAAAATTTTATTGTAGAGAGACTAAGACTGACATTATTGTCAGAAATATATGACCTTTAAATTAAATTTTGCAGATGTTGAACAACCGACTCAACCGAAGTGTCAAAAGTATCAGCATTGTGTTTTAAAGACAGGAAAAAATAACAAATGATCAGAACTCTATCCGAACTCACGAAAGGCTAAGTTTTACCAGTGACTCTAGCAAATTTATGTTTTGTTATTGTTATTTCTTAAATTGATCAAATGTTTAATAAACCATGGAGGACGGTTAATTCATCAGGGAAAACGCCTCCAATGAACTTATATATCCGATGACTGTGATCATACAGAAATCCTGTATGTCTAGAATTTTCTCGTTTTAATTGGTGGGTTTTGTTACAAGTTTATAGATGTCATTGCGATTATAAAATGGTTCTTCAGTATTTGTTGAATTAGATGAAAAACAGTTAAAGGATCATTACATCAATTCACAAGCATATCCCAGAAATGTTGAAATCGCCCGAACAAATTTTCATGAAATTACCTAATTACACTCGACTAAATTCTTTCCGATTCAAAAAAAGCAAAAAAGGAACCAATCTTGAAAATCTATACGCAAAATATTCAAACCTGATCAATACGATTAGTGACCGATAGATGTGTATATGCGTCCGAATTTGGTGTACATTCCTTTGTACGTAGTCAGTTCATACAGCAATTTAAAGTTTACAATGTATAAAATGTAATAAAATTATAAGTTATCTATCATTGTAAATAAAATTAATATATTTATAATAATAAAAAAAATTCAATTTTCAAACGCTCTACTAATCGTACGTCTAGCCATAATAAATATCCTCAAGGATCAAGGATGTGTGCTGTACGAAAAATAAAAGGATTTCAAAAAGTTATATGCACAAAGTCACAGGATGTAAAGAAATTCTAATCATGAACTACTTGCCTTGAGGCTAAATAATTTTAAAATACTTTGGACTTGCATTTATATTCCGTTTGATGAATGCAACATGTTGTGTCGATATGTAAACATAAAATAAAAAAAAAACAATTACATTTGAAACAAAAGCTCTTACTAAGCTTTTTATGTTTTTTGTTTGATATATAATTAAGTTTGCATAAAGACTTTTATTTAGACGTACATACATATCTACAAATATGTTCAAATCTTTTGTATTTATACTGTATATGCAAAGTAGATTTTTTTCTTGCATACATCATGTACTATGTATAAATAATGCTGTAAGGTGAAAAGTTGATTTAACAAGATATTTTATGTTTTGTGTATTCAACATACTACAATATATTACATACATTAAAATCTTATAGTTATGGTCAAGAAGTGTATTTCTAAACAATTTAATAAAATATATTTTCAAAATTTGTACACAAAAGCAGAATTAATTAATTTATTGTTTATATATTCTAATACATAATTTAGTATATTAGATATAAAATCATTAGTTTTTGCTTCGGGCTTATGATTTTATGATTTGCATAAATTAATTCTTTTAAAATATAACATGCGGAGGTAAAACTCTTCACACGTACATAAACTATGAAAATTTAAATCTTCCAACCAGGATTAATCTTAAAAGAAAACATATCTCTGAGGTAAAGGCCATTAAAGAAAATATGATTTAATTATTCTTCGGGTCTGTGGCTTGAGTGGCAGGAATCTATGATAAATGTAATTCGCATTGCATTATGTGACAGAAATCCCACAATCATCTTTTGGGTTTGCATGCATGTTTTTATG